>JAQHUG010000029.1:9483055-9558055 GCA_028555095.1 Dicrostonyx torquatus
GAAGGAAGGAAGGAAGGAAGGAAGGAAGGAAGGAAGGAGAGAAAAAACTGTCAGGGCTTTGACTAGTTCTTAAGTAAAAAAAAAATGGCATTTTAGAGAAACTCTAAAGTGAACGATTTTCCTGAGGGGTCGGGGAGGGTGGTACATACTGCAGGGGCAGAGCTTCGGATTTGTAGACTCTGCTCCAGCCCCTGGCTTCCTCACTTTCCAGTTACCTTCCTCAGGGAAGCTGGCTGTCAATCCCGCACTCCTCTCTTCCTGTCTTTTACCTTCCCCACCTCCCACCTGCAATACTGGTGAGTGACCTAAGGGAGTGAGCCACCCTCCGAAGGTCCCATCAGCCCTCTTGGTGATTCTGTCTGGCTGTTTGATGGAAGTGAAGTAAAGATGGATGGCCTGGGGGTCAGAAGGAGAGGGGAGGGGCTGCCTGCCTTACCAGCTAGACCTTTGATAGAGGTGAGGCTCCCAGGCCTGTTGCTGGGCTGGATCTCCTAGGCCCTGGTTGTAATCCCCAGGAGCAAAGCCAGGGAGCTGACGTGGTTGGGCGGTTGACGCACGCCCTTCACTGTTTTGTTGTTTGTTTTCCAAACACTGTTTTCTGTAACAGGCCTAAGAGCAGAACAGATTTGGCCAGTGATATCCCGGAAGGAGAACAGGAGCTCCGAGCCTGGCCTGGCCTCTCCACCAACCTGCTCTCTGGATGTGGCCTCCCAGACATTTGTTGGGACTAGATGACCTCCAGGATCCACCTATATCCAAAGTGACCCCACAGGGACGAAGCTTCCGGAGGGCAGGCTTTCAGCCTTCTCTCCAAACCCGTATTCCCACCTCTTTTCTTCAGTGCTTAGCGAAAGCCTAGACAGAGGGAAGCGCTTCATGTTCATTACCCCATTTCACTGTGGGGACTAGAGTAGCACTACTGAGTCCACGTCCTAATCTTTACCTAATTTGAGCCAATGCTTTAGCGCTTGTTTGGCCTGTTAGACACTGGCGCGCAACTGCTGAGAACTGACATCATAACCAACACCTTCCTTCCATTCCTAGGTGTTCAGGGCACTGCTCTTGCTTCACAATGCCCCCTTCTCCAGGACTGGCACCAACTCAGGTGCTCCTGAGATTTGGGGGGCAACATGGGCCTATCTCGTCCTCAAGCCTTGGCCATGGTTTTTATTGATCTAGGAGTGGACAATGACGTCCAAACAGGTCAATCAAAATAATTCTCTAAGGCTTTCTGACAGTGGCAGCTTCTAGATGTTGGACTTGAGAGCTTTTGGGGTCCTGTTTTCTTCCCCACCCTGGCAGTCAGTCTGCAGAAGAAAATAAAGTTCCTTGGAGAAGAATGACCCAGGTCCATGGTGACATACAGGTTACAGCCCCACATGTTTCCATGGTGACATAAAGGTTGCAGCCCCGCATGTTCGGAGCTGTAGTTCCTGTGCATGATACAACCCTGGCTTCAGAGATTGGAGGTCGCCTTGGTTCTGGTGCTAGCTACTTCGGGAGTCCAGAAGCTCTCTCTCCATTCCCTCCCACACAGATGAAACCACCGACACTCTGTGTATTCCACTTTTCTGGATATGAGAGGTATTTGTTTCCCCCTATGATAGGAGAAAGTTGGCACTGGAACCAAGACCTCCTAACAAAGTTAGTGCTTTGAGGCTAACTGATACGTGAGGTACGAGTAGAAAGTGCTGGGCCCTGGCACCTGCAAGTTAAGGTCAGGGAAGCCTGGGAACCTGTTGCTACCCTCCCTGAGCAAAGCCTGGTCATCCTGTGCATCCTGATATCCCCCTGCCATGACCCTGTCCCTAGAGAATCAGTTTCCCCTGACAGACTCTGCTGTGCTGCCTCCCATCTACCATACCGTCTTGTGACACGAGAAACTGAGGAACAGTGGACTTAACAGGCTTCCATAGTTCCTAGCTGCATATACATTTATGTCTGGCTGTGTGAAAAATCTAAATTCTCAAATGGTTAGTCAGGGAACAAGGTGTGAGAAAGA
The DNA here is from genome assembly GCA_028555095.1 of Dicrostonyx torquatus. Classification (NCBI taxonomy): domain Eukaryota; kingdom Metazoa; phylum Chordata; class Mammalia; order Rodentia; family Cricetidae; genus Dicrostonyx; species Dicrostonyx torquatus. The sequence continues at coordinate 9,485,058 of JAQHUG010000029.1, forward strand.
GACACTGGAATGTACTACTAATGAGGAGATCCCAGCTATTAATTAGGAAATGTAAAAGTTCTGTAACCGGATTCTGTGTTCTAATTTTAAAGCTAGATAACACTGGATATATGCTGAGTGAACGAGAAGAGATGCGTGAAGCCATCCTGCCGGACTGGGTGACAGAATTCTCATGCCGTGTCAGACGGCCCTGTTTGTCTGTTGCACACTGAAAATTTGAAGTGCTTATATAGGATTTGTGCTCCAGACAGTCCTGTTGGATAAGCAGGGCGGAGAGTAAGGAAATTATTGCTCTGGCAGAAGGGGCACTGGCCATCTCTGGGACAGTTCATTCATAGTACAGTGCTGTCTGCAGTGCCGGGGTCTCTCCTCTCTGCACTTGGGATTTAGAGAACCAGAAAGCCTTGAATGCAGCGAACACGTGGTCCCTAGGCATCCATCTGCTTCCGGTCCACTCTGAAGCCGGCTAGTAAAAGATCAGCACATCTTAGCGTTCTCTGTGCATTATTCCTCTCTTTTTGGCGGGTGAGTCAAACAGCCTCAGAGAGCCTTTGTAGCAGACATAGTTCTTCAATTTTAGGACACAAAGAGCAAAAGTGGTGCCTAGGTTGAGGCTGCCAGTTGTCATCCAGTATAGTATCTCCCTTTAAAAAGTATTTATGTTGCTGGGTATGGTGGTGCACGCCTTTAATCCCAGCGTTCGGGAGGCGGAGGAAGGCAGATCTCTGAGTGTGATGCCAAGTTAGTTTACAGAGCAAGGTTACACAGAGAAACTTCGTCTTAAAAACAACAACAACTATATATATATATATATATATATATACACATATACACATACACACATACATGCAGAGATATAGATAGATAGATAGATAGATAGATAGATAGATAGATAGAGACAGGTCTCATGTAGCCAAGGCTGTTTGCGTGTGTTGTATGTATTTGTGTGTATGGTGTATGTATGCAGGTGTGTATGTGTAGGACTGTGTTCAGGAGACCAGATTTCATTTGTGTTAGTTACATCCCCCATGCTCACTTCCCACATTTTCCTTGCTCTCAATAGCCCTGACTGCTTTGGGCAGCACTAGCCAAGTATTTTATAAATGTTCCTTGGCTGAGATTTGAGTACTGTTTTGGCCATGTTAGATTGAAGTGATGTGTTTGGGGGAAAGACCTCTGGGGCAGAATTGTTCTCAATGTGCTGTGACCCATGGCAGGCTTCATGCTATTGGCATGAGCCAGTGCTGAGCTCCGACCTTCATTTCCTGGCTTGAGGTAGATTTGCGAGAATTCTCCACTGTGAAGTTATTCGTTTCCATGCCGTTCTCTTCGGAGGAAAGTCGCTGTGTGTAAGCCATATTTATAGAGAGGGGAATTGTGTCTGTCTCCTTAAGGATGGAGTAGCAATGCAAATTATTAGAAGAAGATGGGAGAGCTCTCTATTCTCTCCCGTTTGTTTACTTGTTAAGTTGCTTATTTATGTCTCGTGGATTCACCTGTGTTTTACGCTGTGTTATCATCTAGTATGCTGCTCATCTCTTCCATAGAGGTAACCCTCTTCTAGACTTTAGATGACATATGGCTGATGTGAAGATTAGCTAGACGTGTCCACACAATTGAGATCTCGCCATTAGGATGCAAACAAGAGTGGTCTGAGCAACTTCCTTTTATGGCTTGCTACCATACAATTAGAAACTAGAGATGGAGTAATCACCTTTGGGCCAGAAGGTAGCCTTGGGAGTGGCAGCCATAGTGGTGGACTAAGAGAACAGCTTGGGACCCTGATTTTATGTACCACGATAGAAGCCCTGGATAATGAGACAGTGTGCTACTTGGGTTGGAAAGAATTTCTATCTTGTTCATGTCTCACACTTTTGGAGTTTCTACTATTTCTAGAACTTGGTCTTAATTAACACAGTGTGGATAGAAGAAGTCTATTCTTGTGTGTGTGTCTGCAGAGGAGCAGAAGCCAGATGTCCATATGTCTACCTTTTTTCCTAGACCGATTCTTTCATTGAACTTGGGCCCACCAGTCTGGCTCAGCTGGCTGACCAAGCGAGGTCCAGGAATCTGCTTGTCTCTGCTACCCCAGCATTGGGACATTGGGATTAGAGGTACACACTGCCACGTCTTGTGTGGGTACTGGAGATACAAACTCAGGTCCTCATGCTTGTGTGGTAAGCGTTCTACCGTCTGAGCCAAATCTTTGGCACTTGTTTTGTTTTTAAAGAAAATATACTAGTAATAAATAAAAATTAAAAAATAGTTAACAGTTAAAAATGTAAGAAAGGAAAAAGTGGGAACAATAAACCAATGGAAGAGAGAGAAAAAATGTACTCATCTTGAAGCTCATTCAGAGAATTGGCTTTTTATTATGTTGTTGTTTTTAAATTAATAAAGATGAAGTTGTGGTTAGTAGTATTTTTTTTCTTCCCAGCTTTTGGTTCTCTGACTTTTGATTAAGACTTGTAGGCAGAACAAACTTGCTCATTCGTTTCCCAGCTGCCCAGACCCAAAATAATCCCACAGAAACTCTATTAATTAAAACACTGCTTGGCCTATTAGCTTAGGCTTATTAACTAACTCTTCTGTCTTAAATTGATTCATTTTTATTATGTTGTGTATTGCCACAAGACTGTGGCTTACCGGGTAAAGTCTGTCTCCTTCGGCAGCTACATGGCATCTCTCTGATTCTGCCTTCTTTTTTCCTCTATATCTGCTTGGAATCCCTGCCTTGCTCTATTCTGCCCTGCCATAGGCCCAAGCAGCATTTTTATTCATTAACCAATAAAAGCAATACATATACAGGAGGACTTCTCACAAGGCTAGTATTAGCGTTAGTATTATTGTTACAAGGAGAGGCAGGTTCCGACCATCACCACAGAAACTGCTGGTGGTGGTGTGAGGCTCCTCCCTGTTGCTGCACAGTGCTCTGCTTACTGCCTTATATTGGGAAGTCTTTTGTGCTTTTGAAGAAAGAGGAGAAGCCATTCTTCCAGGAATGAGTCTGTGAGAGAGGTGTGTTGTGCCCCTTGGCCTGGCTTTAAGCTTGTACATACGGGCTCCCCACAGACTTCGAGCGAGGCTGAACTGTGTTTGTCTGTAAAGCAACATGGCCTTACAGACTGAATTGTGTCCTTGTCAAAACTCCTATGCTGGAATCCTGCTCTCCCCAGTTTAGACTGTATCTGTATTTGGAGGTAGGGTCTTTAAGGAGGCAATTAAGATGAAATGAGCCATTAGAGTGGCCCTCATCTAATATTACTGGTGACTTTATAGGAAGAAGAATTCAGGACCTGGCTTGTGTGGAAAATAGGGGTATTTAGGGTTTCTGGAAGAAAGCATGATTGTGAGCCCTTCAGCAAGAACATGGCTTCTTTTTACATATGTAGTGCTCAACACAGAACTGAAGGAATGAGAAATGAATTCTTGAAAGAAAACCAGATTGGGAAAGTTACTCTTAAACTGATTATCAGAAATACAACTCTCCTCATCTCCACAGTGACGTCGATGATTGGTTGATGGTTTATATTTGGGGTCAGGGTTGCATCGAAGATGAAGGGAATTTAACAATGACACAGGGTGGTGAAATAACTTGAAATTCTGTGTTATCCAATTGGAATAGTTAACGAAAATACAGTTTTTAAATTTAACTCAATTAAAGTTTAAAATTCTGTCTCTTAGTCACACTGACTACATATAGCAAGCAACTACCACACAAGATGGCACAAGCATTCCCATCTTTCGTGAGGTAGCCTTTCAGGGTGATGAAATGTGATGGTTTATATTGATTGCCAATTTGACAGTATATACACACATTGGAGACTAATGTCTGAGCCCGTCTATGAGGGTGAATGAGGCAGGTACTGCCCTAAACGAGGGTGGTACCAGTCCATGGGCTAGAGCTCCAGGCTGCAGAAAGGAGAAACCTACCTGAGTACCAGCTTTCATAGTTCTCTGATCTTGACTCTGGATTTGATGTGACCAAGTGCCTTACCTTCCTGCCACCACATCTTCCTTCCCTGCAGGACAGAGCGTTTCCCCTTCAACACAGGCCCTTTCTTCTGTAAGCTGCCTTTTTGTCAGGACATCTTGTTGCAGCAATGAAGAAAGGAACTGGTACTGGTGAGGAGCGTGTCCAAAGTTGGAGAGACAGAAGACTGCTTTGAAAGGACTCTACATAGCATGTGCAGTGGCTCAGACTTCACCCACAAAGTGGTGGGGAATTGTGGCACCTTTTATAAATGGGGATGAGGTATGCAGATCATCATATTTGTTATCTTAATGCTTCACAAGGGTATTACAGTTTATTGGCATTTATGTACACCCTCGGCATTGTGCTCTGTTTGCTGCTAAGTCTCCAGAACATTCCCATTGTCTCCAGTGGAGGCTGCACATGCATTAGACGATAGCTCTCTCTCCTCCAGTCCTGGGAAGCCTTTATTCACCTTTCTTCTTCCGTGCAAACGGACCTGCATGGTACTCATCTTAGGACTCCTCGCTGGGATGCTTTCCAGGCTCAAGGATGTTGGAGCATGTACTAAATTTCATTTCCTCTTAGGGCTGTTTTTCCATTGTATTTGCGTACCACTGTGTACCACAGCAGCCTGTGGTCTTCGACAGCATCAGCACCACTTTGGATGTCCATCTGCAAGCAGAAGGCTCCTGGTGTCTCTGCTCCTTGCTAATACTTGGTTTTGGGAAAATTGTGATCCCAACATTGAAAGATTTAAACATTTAAACAGAAAGAAGACTTGTGACTTGGGGTGTCCAAGAAGCCACGATATCCTTGAGGAAACCCTCAAGTTCCCTTGAGTTCCCACCCTCCAGTTTACTCGGATGTGGTGACGTCAGAGGCAATGGGGCCTGCAAAGCTTCTATTGGAGACTGCAGGTAACAGGTGAGCCAGGAGGTGCCCCATCACAGGAGCCAGGCTTCTTACACTGAGGCTGCTAAGTTTCAGTCACACACATGTGGAGCTGCTAGTAGCCTGGAGAACCACAAGGAGAGCCATCTTGAGAAAGAACCACTGCTAATCCCAGAGGATGACGGAGCTGAGCAAGGACACACTCCCTTCTCTATCTTCTGAGCACTTGACTCTCTATTCCAGGTTTTGAAAACCAATCCATTTTGCCCAAGTCAGTTTGGCACTAGTTCCTCACAGCAGTAGTCAATGCCCCGAAACATACAGATAGATGGAGAAAGAACTACGTTTCCAGATCTTTTCTTTGATGAGCCTGTGACAGGGAGATGTGAGATGGCAACACTACAGGCGGCGATCTAATGAGGGATCCACAGCAACAAACAGAGGGAGAGGAACTCAGCAAGGACAGAGGGAAGGGCATGGGGTCTGATGCTTGTGAGAACTGGGGTGTTCACAATCGGGTGGCTGAGAGTGACGGGGGCTCAAGAAGCAGCCAAGGACACCATCTTTAAGACGGTGACGTCGTTGAATACGTAAGCGCTATTCAGGGAGGCCTGGTCCAGTGGTGAGATGGGCCATTCTGAGCACGCCGAATGCCTGTGCTTGCGGAAGAGAAAACAGGCAAAGCAGAAATGGGAACCGATAAATCCTGTCAGGTGAAAGGTCAGAGCTGTGGGGTCTGAGAGGGCCTGTCTGCTTTTCTGAGCAACAGGGTAGGTTAGACATCCCAGGAAGGGTGTATGCAGCATAGAGGGGCAGAGACTGAGCTTGGAACTCTGGGAAAGTGAGGAAAAGGAAGTCCACCCAAGGACAGAGGAGAAGCAGGCCAAATGTTGTCGGGAGAATGTGTGCAGCCTCACTGGGGCAGTGGAGAGGCTGAGCATGTGGGCTGTGTGGGGCACCTCCAGGCTCTGTCATAAAGATGGCTCTTGTGAGCTTTGGAAGAGGGGCTCTGTGTGTTCCCTAGAAAAGAATAAGAACTTTACAGCAGCTGCCACCACTGCCCGTGGTGCTAGCATGATGCCCGTGGTGCTAGCATGATGCCCATGGTGTTAGCATGATGCCCTTGGTGCTAGCATGATGCCCATGGTGCTAGCATGATGCCCTTGGTGCTAGTGTGATGCCCTTGGTGCTAGCGTGATGCCCGTGGTGCTAGCGTGATGCCCGTGGTGCTAGCATGATGCTGCATGAGTTACCCTCCCAATCTATACAACGCAGATAGTATGTCGTTGCTGTAAGATTGTTGTGGGGTGTCAGGGAGGTATTGATGAAACCCTACGTCTAGAGCCTGGCACACAAAGATGTTCAGTGCAGGCCACTCTCTTTCTTGCCATACTCTCCCTATCAGTGCTGGCCACTGACCACTTCTGTCTGTCGTTTTGGGTCTGAAGAGAGGAAGGTGACCATCAAGTGCCTGGAATCCTTAAGCCTCAGCTGGCTTGGAATTCATTACTTAGTCCAAACTGACCTTGAACTCCAGATCCTCCTGCCTTCATCTCCCAAGTGCTGGAATTTCAGGAGTGTGCCACCACACCAGCTTCCTGAATACTACTCCATGGCTCCCTCTTGTTTCTATAACAACTGATATAAAAGATGGACTGAGGAGGAAACATGAAGAAGTGTGCCGAGAAGAGGGTTTGGGGACCATGCTGATGGAAAGAAGAGGCTCTCTTCTCTAGCTCCCAGGGCTGAGGGATCCCTGACTGCTCAGGGATGGGCTGATTCCCTAACCATTGCAGGCAAAACCAATGCTGCCACACTATGGGCCCCCAGTGGTCTTTGAGATAGAATCCTGTTTAAGCCTGAAGGCTATTCGGAAAGGTGGAGCCCTTGTAGGGAACTGTAGGGTGGAAAGGAGCTTTGCCCATGATAAGAGGACTTCAGGGGAGGGAGAGTCTTTAGAATAGGAAGATTTTCACAGGGATTGCAATTTTCTTTTTCCATTTTTCATGTGTGTGTGTATGTGTGTGCAGGTGTGTGTACAAGTACATACGTGCATTTGCAAGTGCATTTAGAGGCCCTGGGTGGCTGTTGGAACTGAGGCAGAGCCTCCCCATCAAACCCAGAGTTCACAGCTACAGCTGGCCTCGCTAGTCAGCGTGTTCTGGGGAGTCCCCATCCCACCTGAGGCTGGAGTTACAGCAGTCATCCATGTGGGTTTCTGAGGACCCAGACTCCAGTCCTCACGTATCTATTGCAAACACTTTAGTCTCTGGCCATCCCTTCAGCTCTGGGGCGTGCTATTTTCCCAGGCAGGGTATGTCCTGAAGAAGGCAAACTGCAGGGAAATTCATCACGCGCATGTCCCCCACTCAGTGTGTGAGGCACACGGAGAAATCGGATAGCCATAGCAGGGGCAAGCTCTTCCCACAGCAGTGCCACCGGAAGAGGCTTTCTGAGGCTTACCTCACAGAAGGGGCAGACGCGACATAAGTTTACTCCAACTTTGTAAATAGCATTTTATTCCCAATTGTCTGGTAACTGATAACCTATAAAATACAAATTAATTTTGAATACAAATTCAGAAAATAGCTCATATTTGGTATTTATAAGAAATACAGCTTGAGCCACTTGTGGTATGCCCCGAGTTTCAGGTCAGGCTGGTTTGTATAGTGAGTTCCAGAACAGGTAGAGGGGCATTGTGAGACCTGTCTCAAAAGCCAAAACAAACAAACAAGAAAAATATCCATATTAAAGAAATCCTTAAAATTATCGACTTTCCAATCTTACACCCCAAATACGTCCAGAAAGGAGGGCCCCTTTCCTGTGGAATCTAGAAAGGTGGGCACCCATGTCATATGTCCTGGCAGTCTGAGAGAGACAGGTTAGATTGACTAGGGTTAGGGGCAGAAACCCTTTGCAGATGTCAAGATAATCAGCATAGGATCTGAATTCTTAAGAGATGCCACCCAAAGGCTAGTGCACGTGTCCTTTTGACTGGTTTAATTAACCCATACAGATCATATCTGTTAAGGCGTTATTTGATTAACTTCACTTCAGCCCCCGAGAGGGGCTTAAGCATGAGGAATTCCATATTCATGCATCAGAGACACGAACAACTAAAATCAGCATAGGAAGGGACAGTAATGCTGGCATGACAGAGCAGGACTTGAGGAGTGCTGGCCACGATGACACAAATCTGCAGGCAAAAGGAGGCAGAAGCTTCCCAGAATTCTGTGGTTTGCTGTGGTTCAGCAAACCAGGAACTTGGGGTTCAGGGGTGCTGTATAGAATCCAGGCCTTGCTTGGGTGTGCGATTTGCACAGGTTGGCTCCCATGTCATGTGTCTTTTAAGGATCTGGTTGAGGCCTTCTGGGTGCATACTCTTCCAAGAAGGTTCAGTTCACTGTGAGAGGAACAGGAAAGACTAGCCACCTCCCCTCAGCCAGCATCGCCTTGCCTGAAGCCCTTGAACGGGACTGGAGAATTAAGCGAAAGCACCGTCTTCCTTACAGCCCCGTCTTGTCTAAGTAGATGCAAGCATCCATAGGTACAGTTCTTACATCTCTTTTAAACAATCCACAAACTGGCAGCTCCAGGAGGCGCTGAACGAATGTGTAAGTGGAGAACCAGCAGATGGCGCCCTTTGTCGTTTATTGTCGCTGTTTCCCCGCATGGAAGCGTGTTTGGCGTGTCTTCTTTCATTTGGGTAGTACAAGTAGTGTTTTCAACTGTTTATTATGCATGAGCCCAAATTCCATGAATGTGTAACATTTTCTCCCGTATTTCCCTTTTTATAACATCATTTAAATTCCTTATTAATAATTTAAAAATGTTCTGGATTTTAATCACTTTTCTCATCACTAAAATATCTGATGAAGAGATAGTTTTTTTTTTTTCTTGTTGAAGGTGAGATAGAGGAAATCGCCAGGAAGGAATAAAGAAACTCTCTCACCCCTAAATGAGCTCACCATCCCCTCGAGCGCATCACCCCATCTTTTCGGTTTAATTGAATAGTATTTATTTAATTAATAAAAATATCTGTCTGGTGCAGGTTTCAGAAATTCAGGGCTAGAATAGGCTGCCATTAATAAAACAAGTTTTTTTTATATCCAAGTTTAATTATGGTGGTGTGTGTTTGATAGCTTGTTACTGTAAATAAAAGAGATAAAGGCGGCCCTTCACTGGAGTAGCTGGAGAACTGTGAAATATGTACCTAATTAAAACTATTGGTGTAAGAGGCTAATAAAGTACATGTGCCTACTAGATGTCTTATTCTAATGAATCTCGGCTAATTTGCTTTGACTGATGAATTTCGGTGTTAGTGGTAGGGGCTGAATAATTATGAAATTTATCACAAGATACAAGGACTCATTAAGGATTACTCAGGTTGAGTAAGAGGAATGTTTTCTTTGTCAGGAACACAGGCCTTGACCGACATAATTACAGCCATGCCAAAGGGCGGCCAGATTCCAGACCAGCCCTGAGTACTCAAGGCCAGGATGGGGCTTGTGTTCCCAGATGAGGTGGGACATGCGGTGGGGCTGAGGACGGTGTGTCCCCTCTGTGGAAGTCATGCCTGCATGCCAAGCACACAGACCATCGCGTAGGTGGTTCCAATGAAGGCACTTTTCTTCCCGGGCTTTTATTGAAAACACTTCTCCGTTCTTCGTGAGGAAAAGGGACAAGGTTAGGATTTAGCAAGGACGCTGCTATAGGAAGCCATGGTTGGTCTCCGAATGCTTGGTGCTCCCTGCCTCCTCTGTGGACAAGTTTTAATTCTCTGTCCAGCTTATTAATTAACCTGATTTGATTAAACCCTGGCGGGTAGACTCCAACACGGAGACGGTGACTGGAATCTGTCATCAGCCTCACATGAGCAACTACCAGAATGCTCCACAGATGAAACAGATTTGAAATGGAAGTGGAAAGTCAGATGGTTAATGGCCGCTAGACTTCCTGCCTTGCGCCCACCGCCAGGCCACCACGCTGAGGTGAAGACGAAGTGTGCAGACCCCTCGTCTAAGGAAACAAGGAAGGGAGCCAGCAGCACAGTGGCCCTGGCCTGGGCAGTCAGGATCCCAGCTCAGGGAAAGTGAATGAGGGAAAGACCTGTGAGAACCTGGTTCTAGTGTGTCTGCCCAGGGACGGACCAGGCAGCAGGGGACAGTGGTGAAGGGGGATGGGAAGCAGTGGCCTAGGGAAAGACACTAGATGACAGCTCAGCTGGAAGTCCTGTAAGACAAATGCACACTCATTTGTCCCTGTAGCACCAGATAGGGCTGTTCCCAGAGCTGCACACCCAGGGGCGACGGCCCGAGTCTCAGGGAGACGTTGTCACCTGACCTCAAGCAGTCACAGCAGGAGGGGATTTTATCTTCTTCACGTAGCAACTTTTGTATGAATGAAGAACTAGCAGATATGTGTGTGTGTGTGTGCAAATACACACACAAACATGCTTCTAAGTGTGATGTAAAGCAACGAGAAAGTCAACTTGTTACATGTCTTCCCAGCAAAGTGTTCAAGCCCTTTGCTTCGGTTCCTTCCCAATGATGCCTTCAAACCGACCATTTCCAACTTGCATTTCTTTGGAATACCAGATACATATTATGTAAAAGTTCAGCCTTTGTGCCAAAGATCAAAACCCACTAGATAATGTATAGAATTTTAAAATTATTGCTTTCTTTGCGTCCCGACTCAGAAAGGTATATTCCCTTCAGGAGAGAAAATACCACTGTGTTTCAGGGCAGTGCAAAAAAACAGAAACTCATGAGCTTTCCATCAACTCATTTTCCTCCTCAAAAGAAGCAACCAGGGGGAACACACGGCGCTGCCATTTCAAACGCATGCATGGCGCTGGTAGAGAACGCTCACGATGACCTTAGGAGGTAGCAATGACCTTTTTTGATCTTATGAAATAAGGAACTTTTGCATGTGAGTTATAAAAGTCACAGAGGGTCTGTCTTACCAAGACAGTAAGCAGTGGAATCAGATTCCACCTCAGGTCTTTCCATTTGTCTGTCTGTCTGTCTGTCTGCCTGTAGAACCATCACACAATGTCATCCTTTGTTGGGAACCTTAAGAACCTTTGAAAACTTTACCACTCTTATGACTTTTCTGTTTAGGAGGAAATGATCTCTGGCTCTAATACAAACGAACGCCCGCGCTGTCCGTGCGGAGGAAGACACCTCAGGTTAGCATCTCGCTAGAAGGCTTTGCTCAAGGAACTCTGGGAAACAGGAGGCGGGACCCAAGACTGTGGGTGAGCAGGGGCAAGGCTGTTTCTCTTTCATCCTGATTCCACTGTCTGTAAATCCAGGCTGGCTGAGCAGTTCAGATGGTAAAGGACATGAAGCTATGTCAAGGGACCCGGTATAAAACCTGAATGGAGCTACCTGCCTGCCTCTCGAAACCATGTCTCCTCCAAGCCATGATTTATATACATTGCCTTGCTTTTTATGGCTTCCTGAGTTAGTTATTTCAGACTAAATCTGTGTGTTATAAGCCTCAGCGTGCATGATTTCTTAGGTTTTTAATTACAAAATGTAGTTTTGACCTATTAAATCATGTGTGAGGTAAATTTACCATAATAAAGCCTTATTAATCCCCTACAATTAAGAATTTACAGTTCTTTGCTGAACTTTTTATTGAATTTCCCATGAGGCCCTTCGCACAACTGATTGCTAAGAAACTTTTTAGCCTATAACTGGCGAACCCACAGAGTAGAAGCACGGCCGAGTAGCATTTAGCGAATCGCTTCATATCTGGAGCCAGACTTCCTGTCTCTGGAAACAGTGTCTCATTGAGGTCCATGGTACCCCTGTGCGCTGACCACTGTGCTCCTGTCTTATAGCTGGAGAAACCGAGGTTTGCAATGTGATGTAACTGACAAGGTGGCATAGCTTCTACATGGCTTCAGCCAGGTCATCGGGCTCCAAAACACACGTTCCAAGTTGGAGTCGCCTCTGCCGCTCTCAACGATAATTACAAACACACAATGTATTTACTGCTCTCCCAGCTCTGTTCCCCGCCAGTATATATTTATTACTATTTATTTAGCTCATTAATTCTCGTAACAAGTCTATGAGGGGGTTGCCATTTATCATCTCCCTTTTATAGGTGAGAAAACAGAAGCAGAGAAAGGTCGCACAGCCTACTGAAGGTTCTGAGGTCTGTGAGTGGCTGAACCAGGCCTGTGCCCATGTGGTGGGCTGCAAAGTTCCTATTCACTGCCCCACCCGACATGTTTTCCACCTCCTGCATCCCCCTAAACCGCAGCAGAGAACGCCAGCCCGTGCAAACAGGGTCCCTTTCTTTCCTCTGACCTTGCTTTACTCTCTCTCTCTCTCAGCCTGTAGAAGGAAGGCTTTGGGGTTCTGGGTGAAGACAGGCTTGGTTCCTGCCTGTGCTGTTCCTTAGCTTCATTGTCTGTCAAGAGGAGCAAATCCCCTCCTCATGGTGCGATGATGATTCTCTGACAGGATGCGCGTCAAAGGCAGTTATAGGAGGCACCTTCACATCTCACTCTCAAAGCTCAGCTGAGGTCTCCCTTTCTGCAAACCTCTTCTGTAGGCAGTTTGATCAGCTTCCCCATGTGCCTACAAAGCCTTCTGTGAACGTGTCTCTTTCTAGCCTTAATCAGCGTTCTCTTTGTGCCGTGGTCACTTCTGAGGCTGTCTGTCTCCCCACAGGGTTCTGAGGTTCTCGGGGTAAAAGACTATGTCTCATCTCCACGTCTCCAGATGCAAGCTCAGGCCTTGGGCATTGGAGCTCTTAAAATCTTTTCATGAATCGGATTGGAAAGCAGTGCCTTAGTATTAGTATTAGTATTAGTGACTCCACTTTGAAAATGGGCACTGTGTGCTCCAAGGTTTCTCAGGAAAGCTGGGGTTTCTCCCTCTGTAGACCCGCACCACCTGTCTGCTGCTACTCCCCACTACTCAAGCCCTCAGGGGTCTTTGTCGCAGACTCTTTTCTCTGCAGCGTGTCTTAAGGAGCCCCTAGGTAGGGTCCTGGGTCCTGTGACTGACTGGCATAGCCTTCCACTATGACCTAGAAGTTTGTCCAAAAATGAACTCATGGACACCCAGCTTCTCAAAGTGATGTTATCAGAAGGTGGGTCCTTTGGTAGGTGGTTAGGTCATGAGTGCGGGGCCCTTGGGCATAATCATAAAAGAGACTCAAGAGCTGCCTCCTTTGGTGTAGGAGGCTTCTTCTGTATTTCTGTGCTTTCATTGGTTAAATAAAGAGACTGCTTGGCTTGTAGGATAGGTCAGCCCTTAGGTGGGTGGAATAGACAGACCGGAAGGCTGAGGAGAAGGGAAGTGTGCCAGACACCATGATGCTCCGCCCGAGATGGACACTGATTAGAATCATGCTGGTAAATCACAGTCAAGTGGCGATACATATTATCAGAAATGGGTTAGTTTAAGACATAAGAGTTAGCTAAGAAAAGGCTAGAGATAATGGGCCAGGCAGTATTTAAATGAATACAATTTTTGTGTGGTTATTTCAAATGTAAGCTAGGCCGGGCACAGGGAACACAGCCCGCCCGCACCAGGAGCCGGGTAGGACACAGCCCGCACCTCTTACTGCACTCCTTTCTTCAGCTGTGGAAGGATGTGGCCACAACTGCCGTGAACTTGAACTTTGATGCCTCTGTAACTACAAGGACTAACTTCTATTGTTATGTATAATCATGTTACAATGTACCCCCCCCCCCCCGCATAACCTTGATACGAACTGAGGAACTTTCTGTCATCCACTGGGAGGATGTTACCTGGATGGATACTCACCTCCCTTCTGAGTCTCCTTTGGATGACATAACCCAGAGTTCTGAAATCCTGGCTTACAATTTTGGATTAAGAGCACAGGCTTCCAGAGTGTTTTAGATGAATGGACTCTACCGTCACAGGCCCTGTTTGTGGTCTCAGCCTTCTGACGCATCCCTACAATGGCAGCTTCATAGAGAAACAGGCCCAGCAAAATCTCTGGCTAGAGTTTAACATCTTTGACTTTGGATCTAGGTAAGTGTTGGGAGGTGACTGGGTTGTGATTGGGTTGGCTGGTGACTGAAGGCCACCAGCCAGAGAATCCATCCCTCCATTCAGAAGCAGAGAAGGTGAGGGAGGGACAGAATGTGTTATCTATGAGAAACTCAGAATTTCATTCTGACTGTGCCAGGAGCCAGCGCAGTACCCTGTGGGTCTCACTTTCCACGACTGTAATATGGGACCATGAATCATGATGCCTCACGAGGTTCCCAGGAGGACTGACTCGGTTCTTCTATGGTAAGAATCCACTAGGCAGCCACTATTAGGAAGCCAGACCACCCCAGCTATTCCTGGCGTCTTGACCTAGATTCCCCTACAGAAAGTAGCAGACTCTAGGAACAGCCATGTTAGTGGGCACCTGCTCAGGGGCCTGAGGAACAGCAGGCTCTGTGAGCCATTTCTCAGCCATTTGGAATCACTGTCCTCAGGTCTGGTGGCCAAAGGAAGAGGTGTCTGTCAGATGGCAGATGGATGCACGTCACTTCTCGGTGAGGACAATTTCTGGGCCCTTCGTGAACTTGTACTATTTTTCTTCTGAACACTCATCTCCTTAGCAAGACATGCCTTTGTTTCGTCTCAGGCTGGGCTTCGCCCCAGTCTCTCTGCTTGTGGGTGTTCCCCTCCCCCATCCACTCCATCTTCCCTGGTTCCTATCAAGGGATAGGCAGTGATTGAAATTATTGATTCAATCAGTTTATTCTCCTGCCGCGTCGCTTCATTGCTGGATCACTGATTTAGGCTGGGCCTCGGCACAGCCCACTGGCTGCTTCTGCTTAATGCCAGGGGCAATTGGAACCGCAGAACCTCCTGGAGTGTCATCCATGCAGACCCGAGGACTTGACTGAGAATGGGCTTTCTGGTCCAGCTGCTGCTCTTGAATCCCAGGTGAGAGACACAACCAGCTTCTCTGAAGGCAGAACCCCTTAGCACAGTCTGTGCACAAGAGACCGACTCAGACTCTCAAGGTTCCCTCACACCTGCGTGGTGAACTGGTATGAGGGATCTCAGACCCATCCTTCTTGGAGTTAGCTGGAGCCACGAGAATGAAGATGCTGTAACTTCTTAAGGGATGATAAAGGTGTCATTGAGGGACGATTTTGGCAGGTGGGTGGCTTGTTGTTATTTACAAATGCTTCTCCTCTTTACTCTGTCTCTTAAGGTCTCCCTCCAGCCCTCATTCATTTTCCAGGAATTCTGTGTAGCTGAAGCAATGCGCGTGGATATTGTGTGACGTTCCGTGGATGGATACAATATTATAGAAATAATTTAATTGACGACCTGTAATGAAAAGAGCGTGGGGTAAGTTGCTTGGGTTGCAATTTCTCTCTGTATTTTTACCTTGCCAGGGGTAGTGCTGTTGACATGAATAGGCCAGTATTGATGTCATTTAAAGTTTTCAACATCTGAACGATGTGAGCAGTGATCTGTGGGAAGATACTGTGGTGTTGCCGGCATATCCCCTGCTAACAAAATACCATTTTCAAAGGATTTTTCTATTAGAATTCACAAAGAGAGAATAAAAGGGGTTATAAGAATGCCAGAAGTTTTTACTGACCAAGGAAATATGAAGTCACCATTTTCATTTCACTCTTAATTAATTGAATTATTGGACCTTATATAATCTTCTGTTAAATACTTAAAAGGGAGCAGGCAGGGCCCTTGAGGTGGTTGTGGGGAGCACTTTGTTTTCTAGTGGTAGTGACTTCAATGACCCTCTGAGGAAGTCCCTGCCGGTGCTCTCACTCCCCCTAGAAATGGATTTCAAATGCGACAGTGATTCCTTAATGCGGCCCTATTAACAGGTTCCAATTCAGTGGCTGGAAGTTACCATTGTCTAACAATAGTCGCACAAATTAGATTTTCAAACTTTTCGATGCAGTTTCTCCTGGTGCCCGAGTCTGCCAGTCACATAACAAAAGGCTGTGGCAGAGACAGATGTCAGGCAGGTGCTGCAAGAGAAGGCAGATTGGGGTTGGTTTGAATAGCGCACCCCCCCCCACACACACTCCGTTGGTAAACCAGGGAGTGAGAGTTTATCTGTCTTGGAGACAGGTTTCTGTGGAAGTGTGGGTGATGCACCAGGGGACAGACAGCCTTTTCTTCTGCCTTCCGGTGGCCTAGACATTCAGATGGGCAGGGCTGAGCAAAGCTGTCATCCCTGTGGCTTTGCAGTGGCTTTGAAAACGGCCAAAAAAGCTGAAAGGAAAGTTCAGGGAAAGACTTTTCCAGAACCTAGGGCACAGGTCTTCTCTTTGTACCGATGGCTTCCAGGTCTCACCCAAGAGCAGGAAGGCATGAAGCTGTTGCATGTCAGCAGACACATGCAGTTCTTAAACACCTTCAGATGTACCCGATAGAAGCAGTGTCAACATTGTTGGCGCTGTCCTCAGTGTGTAACCTTGACTGTAAGATTCTATCCAAGTAGCTAACCTTTCGATATTGTACAGTGGTGTTGGCTTTCTACAGCTGTGTTGGGCCACACCCATAGCTATTCAGGGACAAATGGAGCTTGCAGGTTGGACATGCCTCCCTACGTCATTCCCATAGACGTCAACAAAACAACCTTCATATAACATGAACATGAAACCAAACATGACCCGGGTATCATACCTTGCCTGAGAAGGGCTTTCAACGAGTCCCCTTTGTGGAGACAGGTACTGACCAGGCATGTCTTGAGCTCAACAAAGAGGAAGATGCTATTATCCTTCCAGTCGAGTCACAGAATAGATAACAACAGTAGCAACAACAAAGCAAGCAAGCAAACAAGAAACCATCAGAAGCATCTCTGCAGGAAGCTATGGAACGAAGCTGGAAGGGAGAACCCACAAAAGTCTAATAACCATTTTTTTAAGGGGTGCGATGGAAATCAAACTCACAGATACAGGACAAATCAGATGCCGCCAATGATCCCATTGCCTTCGTCCAGCTGCTCTTCCCAGGGGTGAAGAGCACCAACCACAAGGCCTCTTCGTTGCTTGCTCTCTGACCATGCCAAGAGAGAGCCCTCCTATCAGCTTTTAAGCTGTCAGTGTGCAGACAAGACCACACTCTAGGGCTCATAAGCCCCCAAAACGATTGGCAAAGGGATTGAAATCCCACAACAGAAGCCACCCTTGGGATCAATGCTTGCTAGCTGTGGTGGTTTGAAAGAAAATGGCCCCCAAGGGGAGTGGCACTATTAGAAGGTGTGGTCTTGTTGGAAGAAGTATGTCACTGTCTGGGCAGGCTTTGAGGTCCTTTTCTCAAGCTTCACTCAGTGTGACCCTCAGTCAACTTTCTGTTGCCTCTGAGTTGACGTGGGACTCTCAGCTCCAGCACCAGGTCTGCCTGCAGGCTACCCTGCTCCCCACCATGATGCAATGGACTGAACCTTTGAAACTGTAAGCAAGCTACCCCAATTAAATGTTTTCCTTTGTAAGAGTTGCTGTGGTCATGGTGTCTCTTCACAGTAATAATAAATTAATAATAATAATAATAATAATAATAATAATAATAATAACCTAACTCAGACACTCTCTGTGCCCAGGTATCCCCTATAGTAGCCTACCACTGGGCTCCATGTTCCAAGAATTGGAGACAAGAATGGGCTACACACGGAGAGAGTCCAAGGTTATTGCTCAACACAGGAGGGAAAATAACAAGGTTATCTTATGAACACAATTCCAGGGAGCACAGGCATCCTGGAGTTCCTCCTGAGTGTCCAGGAGCGTGACCCCCAAGGAGAGCTAGAGACCAAAGGCAATGGGATGGAAATTGCATGCTCTTATTAACCAGAGCTCTGGCCTCCGAGCCCAAAGCAAGGAAACCTGGGATACCTCATGATTCTCCATAGACAGCAGAACGTGTCTAATCCGGCTCATTCTCAGGAGGCTCTGGGTCCTCAGGGCGGAAGAGTCTCCTCTCTCCCCTTACTCAGAACCTCTGTTCTGGTTCTCAAGCTTAGGACTTCGTTGTTAGAAGAGACTGACTTACTGAACAGAAGAGAGGAGCCAGGGACTACCCGGACAACAGTCTTGTTTCTGATTCCCAGCAAGGAGCTGGTTCACCTATCCTAGGTCTGCGGTTTAGTCCTCGAAACCTACTGGGAAGCAGAGGAAGCATTTAAGGAGGTGGAAAAGGAGTGACGTAGCCTGTTCCCTATCTGCCATGCCCTGCCAGGCTGCTAGACAGCAAGATTTTACCCCAGTGACTGTGACGGCCCTGTCCCCGCAGCCAGATGAATAAGATCCTCTATCAGAACAGTCACCAGACACTTCTGCCTTTGAGACAATCCACATGCCCCTTCTCTACCAGGAAGTGTTTATCAGTTCCTCCTACGGCTAGGTCAGCACACCTAAAGTGTGCTCACACGCAGACATGACAAAGGATATTGTTTCACTAAGTGAGAGAGATTTTTCCATTTAAAATTATCTCAACCCTGATTAATTCAAAGAGCCACCTCCAGCAATGCTGTATGTCTTTACCCTGTAAAGAAAGTATTTGGTCTCCTTTTTGACAGAGGGCAATGCCTCATTCTAAGAGATCTCAGTGGAACATAGCACATAGTAATCACTTATGAACATTTTTTTCTTTTTTAATAGCCTTCCTTTATTTAAGATAAGTCAAGCAAAGTACGTTTTATATTGTCACTAAAGCAGTAACCATGGGTTATATAATACTTAGCAGGAACCAGGAAGTGCTTTGAATGTTTACTAACTTCTATTAGTTTTTTTTTAAATGCTCAGACAAGTTCTGCCATCTCCCCATTTTACACATTTCACACGCACGATGCCAAGGAAGTGGAAATGGCCACCCAGTTTAGACTTCCTGAAGGTGAGTTCAGTTCCGTTGCTGTGCCTCTTGAGAAGGGGCATGGGTGGACACAGTCACTAGTCATCCTGACCCTCTAACATCATCACTAGTCATCCTGACCCTCTAACGCCGTCACTAGCCATCCTGACCCTCTAACGCTGTCACTAGCCATCCTGACCCTCTAACGCCGTCACTAGCCATCCTGACCCTCTAACGCCATCACTAGCCATCCTGACCCTCTAACGCCGTCACTAGCCATCCTGACCCTCTAACGCCGTCACTAGTCATCCTGACCCTCCAAACACCCACGAAATGTACGAGACGCCTTGAACTCTGTCACCTCACATAGGCCCAGAATCTGGACTCAGTC
Source organism: Dicrostonyx torquatus (assembly GCA_028555095.1). Classification (NCBI taxonomy): domain Eukaryota; kingdom Metazoa; phylum Chordata; class Mammalia; order Rodentia; family Cricetidae; genus Dicrostonyx; species Dicrostonyx torquatus. The sequence goes on from JAQHUG010000029.1 coordinate 9,504,136, forward strand.
AAGTCTAGTTTGGCCACAGTCCAGCAGACCATGGCAGTAGACACATTGCCTGCCTCTGAATTGCTGTCTCATCGTTAGCATGGAGGCTGAGCCTAGCCTCTCCCTCTTACTGACTCTTGGGAAAGTGTGTGAACTTGGACACAGGATCGAATGTCGTCTAGATCGTCCACACGGAAGAAGGACTGTGGAGCTGCAGAAGGCCCCCCCGATGTTCACGTGCCCTCCCATTCCCTGTCCTGAGAGGTGGTGGACTCTCCCCTGGGACTCTTGCTTGTCTTCTCTGTGCAGTTGGCACAGGAATGAGTTCCAGCCAGCGTGGCTCGCTGCTTCTGGAGAGACTCTGGGCTCACTCTGTGTTCCGAAGTGAATCATTGTTAGGAGAGAAAAGGATTCTATCATGTCTCTACTTTTGAAAACCTCCATAAGAGTCTAGGAAAAGGGGCGGCTCTCAGCAGGTAAAGACGTGTGCTGCCGAGCGTGATGACCTGAGTTTGATTCATGGAGCCCACGTGGTACAAGGAGAAAACTGACTTGTGGAAATTGTCTTTGGACTTCCATAGGTCGGTGGTGGCACAAGCACACCCTCTACACATATACACATAGACAGACACGTACACACGTAAAAGCATGCAATAAATTCAAAAATAATTTATATTGTAATTATAATTGATGTTTCATTGTATATAAAGTGTTAAGTATAGTTAATAGGAAAGGATCATCTCTGACAACTTTGCTGATAACAGAACTTTTTACATGCGTGTTAGCAATATATGTATAAACATACACATGTACTTTCAGACACTATGTGTTTATTTACTTTCATTTATTGTGTTTGTGTGTATGTCTGAGGTTTTAGTTAAGTGTCTTTCTCAATAGCTCTCCACCTTATTTTTGTGAGACAGGGTCTCTCCCTGAAGCTGGAGCTCCCTGATTAGCTAGACCAATGAACTCCAGGAATATGGCTGTGTCCCTTCCCCCTAGTGCTGCCATGCCAGCCCACCCCACCTCCTTCTCTTCCTCTTCCTTAATATGGATGCTGGGATCTGAACCAGTATCCTCATCCTGATGCAGCAAATGCTTTATCCACTGTGCCATCTTTCCAGCCCCGCATACTATATTTTCCAAAGTAAAACTGAGATTGTATATATTATATGTTTATGCAGCCTGTGCACTGAGTGTGCACACCCCTGGACACACATGTAAAAGCCAGAGCAGGGTGCTGGGGTCTTCCTCCTTGAGAAGGTCTCTCTGAACTGAAAACTCATCTTTTTTGACTAGGCCGGGTGGCCAGCCAGCTTTCAGGATCTGTCTGTCTCTGTCTCCTGTTTCTGCAGTTACAGACAAGCACCTGCATGTCCGGCATCTTTTCCTGGGTGCTGGTGATTTTAGCAGAGCAAGCACTCATGGCCCCCGAGCCATCTTGTTAAGCCCGTTATAATTTTTAAAGTGAAAATGGGATCCTACCCAACACGTAGCATTTTAACAGGAAGTAGCATTTTAACTTCCTGTTTCACTGAAATCAGCTCTAGTTTTTGTTGTCTTGGTCCACGGCCTTGTTTAGAAGGCTGTTTCTGATTGGGCGAGGTGCGGTTTTAATGGCAGCCTCTAGCTCACCATAAAAAGACTGTAAATGAATGGTCCTACGATAGCTGTCAAGAGCCATTAGTGTAACAAGATATCACTCCCAAGTCAGGGAAAAAAATCCTTTTGTCTATGTGGAGTCTGATCTTTCTATACGTGGGGCTTCATCAAAGGGGAGGGTTTGTAGTAGTCTTTCTCACTTTCCGCTCAAGACTCAGAAAATTGCTTGATTTAAAATGCAGCTCCTCTCTCCTCCTTTCCACTTGTCGTCTCTGAAACCTGTTTTAAGATGTGTTAGAAAGAAGAGGAAACACTCTGAAATATGGTAATAATATTTTAGGTGGGTAAAAACTTATCTTGGGAAAGAGAAGAATGTGTGCGAATGGAGAGGGAGAGGGCTGAGATGTGGCTTCCGGTCTCGTCAGACCTTCCCTAATAAACCAGCTAAGCTCTTTTGAGTTCTGTGATTGTCCTGACGGGAACCTGGGGACACAGTTTGTCGAACGTGTTCTGTGATGCCAACAACATGGGTCTTTAAAGAACTTTTTCTATGTCTTTTATTTTGAACCTTTTGAAGCCTTTCCTGGTGGCTAAACCCTAATACTCTCTGATTCCAGGACGCACAGGTTTCCTCCTTCTCCTGGTGTCCCACCTTCCCTGGCTTTAATGAATACCGTACAACAGAATTCTGACTCTCCAGCTAGACCATCATCAACTATAATCCTGTCAACTCTCACAAGCCAAAGAGAAACACACTCTTCTCAGTGTCCAGGCACCTGCATCTATGACTCAATTGCCGGAGAAACCCCATTTTGCTCTTCTGGGCTCTCCCTTCCTCGCCTCTGTTTATTTATTTACTCGTCATATTTTCCCCCACAGAAAACCAAAGAGAAGAAGCTCTGTAAATGGAAGTCTGAGGATCCTAATGGCAGACGCCTCAGTCCCTGACAGCCTGAGCCCGCTCTCCCAGTTACTGCACGCAGCCTAACGGAGAGGGCTGTCAGCTTTCATGAGAGCGGCAGCTGACAAAGAGAATGTCCCCAAATATTCTCAAACATCTGTAGCGTGATGCGTCGTTCCAGAGTCTAGGTTGAGTTTTACTGCTGTTCCTTATCTGTGCAAAAAGTGTATGTTTCCGATCTCCGTTCATCTCTGCCCAAGGGTTAAGGCAAGTATACTTGTATGTATTCCAGGGCCCTATCGGTACCTACTGGTGTGTGTGTGTGTGCGTGTGTGCGTGTGTGCGTGTGTGTGTGTGTGTGTGTGTGTGTAAGAGGGAGGGGATGGTGTAATTCAAATGACCCCCCAGCCTTATTACCACTGCCCCCTCACAGACCCCTACAAACATAGTACTATGTGTTGTTCATGCAGCTGAAACTAACATGTCATTCCTGGCTGGGCACTGTGGCATACATCTTTAATCCCAGCACTCAGGTGGCAGGGGCAGGCAGCTCTCTGCGAGTTCAAGGCCTCTCTTGTCTACAGTCAGAGCTATGCAGAGAGACCCTGTCTCAAAACAAACAACAGCAGAAAAAAACAAAAACCCATGCTGTTCCTTACAACCTTGCCACCATTTTTGGTACTTTAGAATGAGGGTTGGTTTTGCTGAACCTTTCCTTTCTTGGTATTACTAGATAGAAGCTGTACGCACTATGATAAAGCAGTAGAAAGAAAGTGTAAATTTCTCAAGTAGAAATAAGATTGCCATTGAAAACCTTTAACTCTAAAGTCCCCGGCTCTCTGGCAAATGGAGTTTTGTCATTAATGCCACATTAATGGGGTTTTGCCTCGAATTGCCTTCTGGGGTTTGATTTGCCTTTTAGAGAGACTAGTGTTTGATTGCATGTTCAAACACGGCGTGTACTCTTATGAGCGATGCGAGACTCAAATAAACACAACGAGTGCGTTCATTTTTGATGACCTCCCCATCACACATTCAAATAAACACAAATGTTCTCAAATGTATAAAAGCAGCTGTGTTTATGTCAACGTGCAAAGCACCAGATATATACATTCGGATCCACTCATCTATCTGGAGCCATGTACCTCCTCTTGTCGTTAAAAATTTAGTGGAAAATCATGCATGGGGCATATGTAATGTGCAATTTTCAACCGTACACACATCTCTAAACAAACTTTCTTCAAGCATGTCACTGACATTTCTTCTAATTGAGGACGATGCCTACAGAAACTTTGAAGTTTTTAAAAACAAAACACAGCAAATGTAAGTTGCTACCAGAGGGCATGGCACATCTGAAGTGTTCTGAAAGTCCCAGAAGTCACCTTCCCAGACGGTTGGAACAACTTTCTAGAGCTTTCCTTCCTTCGCTTCCTTTCGTCTGTCCCTTCCTTCTTCAGGCCAAGCTAGCGAAGCACCTGCCTTCCCATCTCCCTCCTTTCTCCCCTGGGTTTTTTTCTTTCCTCTCTTTCTAGCAAAGACATGCAGCATGCCAGCTCAAGTTAGGTTTTGTCCTGTTTACTTTAAGTATCATAAATGTGAGACATGACAAACCTTTCCCTCCTAACCTCAGCTGGGGACGCTCAGACCTTAATGCCAGGTTAGGCTGCGGTCCCTGCAGAAAAACTGACTTTGGATTGATGTGTCAGACTAAAACAATACTTCCATCTTGGATTTCTGCACATCTGTGCAGTTTGCCACTCTATGGAAAATTCTCAGCCTCGGTTTTGCTGGCAAACGGTGGTAGGTAGAACAAAAATAATACATGGGGATGGAGAAACAGCTCACGTCGCAGAGTCCCGGCTGCACAACAATGAACACCCAAGTTTGGGTCCCCAGCAGCAATGTAAAAGCACATGTGGTGCTCTGCACCTGTATTCCCAGAGCCGGAGAAGCAGAGACAGGAGGATGGATCCCTGGGGCTTTGTAGACAATCAGTGAGCTCTAGGTTCAGCCAGAGTCACAATCCAAAGGAGATAAGGCAAAGAGCAATTGAAAAGGGCTCCTGAGTTTGACCTTTGGCCTCCATGAGCAAGCGTGTGGATCTGCACAATGTGTTCATATCATGAGCACACACACACACACACACACACACACACACACACCGTATAAGGTTGAATGAGATGGGTCTCTGGGTCACAGACAGTTCTGAACTCAGAGACTGTTTTACCTGGTGCAGTTCTCCAGTACTCTCTGAGGTAGGCATGTCATTATCATCTTTTACACATGAGTTGACTTGGGCTTCTCCAGGACACGGACCTAGTTCGTGGAAGATTCACATGGACAGGCAGGTTCCAGACCTCTCTTCTTATAATGGAATCTGTAACTCCAAATATTTACAGGTAATCTCCATGTTTTTAAGTGTTAGTCAAAAATTCAAAATCGTAAGATGTTGTCAGCTAAACAAAAGCCATCTGGTGGCTGGATTAAGCCCCAGGGCTGCCAGTTTGCATCATTTGATTGAAGGCATACGCTTTCTGATCTCCGAGTGTTACAAAGCCTACTGAGCAGGGGAGTTCGAGACGGGGGACTCATGTTTACGTCTGAGCTCTCTGCCTATTTCTGATCACATGACATTGTGCAAGTCTGCTCTCTTCTTTGAGCGCTTATTTCCTCACCTGTGAAACAGAGAGCATTCCTGCTGTAAATGAGATAGAATGAGAGCGCGAAGTCCTCACAGCTCTTGGACAATACTTACGCGAAAACTTTTACAAGCATGTTATAGCCTCAGAAACTCCTGTTGTCATCTTCTTGCATGAGTGTGAGCAGAGGGACAGACACCTTTACTGAGGAAGTGACATGATGCCAAAAATGTTAGCCTGCTTAACCTGCAAAACGCACTGGCTGCGTTAGCCCCACTTTATAAACGAGCACTCTTTTCTGCCATTCAGGGAAATTAGCCAATTTGTCCAGAGATACAAAACCGTTAATAAGTGGAACCTAAATGCCATCTGTGGCTTGTTCATGTCTTAGTGGGAATCTGTTTCTGAGATCTGGCCAAGTGTCAGCTTTGGGTCCTGCTATCTTTAAAAATCTTGGGAGCAGAACTATTGATGAGGAAGGGAAGACACACACACACAACGCAGGAATGTAGGCACAGACAGAGCCGGACTGGCCTCACAGCGGACACCACTCCCTGCCAGACATGGGAATGTTAGTGAACAGAAAGGGTGCTTCGTCGTTCTCCACCCTTCCTCTCAAGAGCTGACCGCAGAGAACAAGCCCAGCTCTGTCCGCTGTCTGTACCCAGCTCTGTCCACTGTCTGTGCCCAGCTCTGTCCGCTGTCTGTACCCAGCTCTGTCCGCTGTCTGTGCCCAGCTCTGTCCGCTGTCTGTACCCAGCTCTGTCTGCTGTCTGTGCCCAGCTCTGTCCGCTGCCTGTGTCCAGCTAGGCTGCGGAGGCTTGCCCAGCTTCGACAGTGCTGGGGAAACTCACTTGGGTTATTGGCTATTGTAGAGCTTCTTTCGCCCAGATGAGCGCTGTATATTCAGTCCTCCCTCAGGCAAGGAAGAAGGTTCCTGAAGCCCATCACACGTGAAGACAAAGCATCTAACCCGATCTTGGTCTCTGCAATCTTCTGAGCAGTCTACCATCTAGGTCACTGCTAAATCTGAGGACCTTTAGGATGGAAAAAGTTCAGCTTCTTGGGGAAGCCCAGAGGCCTATGGAAACCTGGGAGAAAGCCTCCCGTCCTTTGTTTAGGGTGAGACCTTTATTATCTGGGGGCCCTTTCTACGGAATCCAGTGACCTTTGGGGGAAGGGAGGCTCCTTTGCAGCTCATTTCTGCTCAAGTTCTGGTCCTCATTGTCTTACATGGGAAGAAACCTAAGGTGGTGGGTGAAATGAATAGCCAGCCCCGTGGAATTACAGGATGGACGGTTTCCCCAGCAGATTCAACAGTGGTCGTGATAAGAATAATCAATACAAATTAGGGACAGGCCTCTGTTTTAATGCACTTAGTAACCAGATCTCTCATCCTCAAATAAGGCCAAAGGAGAGCCATGTGTTCCTAAGCGACCAGGCACTGTTGTGAAGGAGGCGTGTGTGTGTGTGTGTGTGTGTGTGTGTGTGTGTGTGTTCCCTTTTCTCTTAGGGAATTCTATAACTTCCTACATTCTTCGCCTCTCTCATATTACAGAAAGGAGGTAATTTTTCCTGGCCATTTACTAAGGCTCATTAAAGGCTGAACAGAACAAACAATGCTACTCCTCAGAGACTACCATTCAAAGTCACTCTCCAATTCTGTGTTCTAATACTTGAGACAAATTAATTATTCCTTAGTGAAAAGTGTATAATTCCTATTCTTCATTTTTTTGGGGGGGGTGGGGAATAATAATGGGGAGTTTCTTTCTGACTGAAAAGCTGCCTGTGCTGAAGGGAAATGAGAAAAAAGTGTGATTCTGAGAGGAGTAAAAGCAATTATTCTAATAATAATTCTAAGAATATTAGTGTCCTTTTAAAGTAGAGTGTCTTCAAACAAACACAGAGGCTGAAGCGACGGGAGGCTGGTTTATTTATTAATCATTCCAAATGTGCGTTCTTCTAGATGAACAACTGCATGATCAACTTCACCCCACATATTCAATTTAGTTAAACAGCAACTGGCAAATGTCTCGAAACTTTTGTAACCAGAGACTAATTTGTTTAACACATTTAAAATGTTATATTGATGTAAAGCCCCACATATTAAACTTCAAAGGGAAAAGCTCCTGAGAGTTCCTTGTTTGAAAAACTCCACTCTGGAAGCGATGGAGCAGAGGCTTATTCTCCGCTCTCCTGTTTTGTTTTGTTTTTAAACACGAGGCGGTCTCTGGGCCCTGGCCTCATCTTCGGCTGTGTTTGGTCATCTGCAGAACAGCAAGTATCTTGCTGTGGGGACCGCAAGGCGATGGTTAAGAAAGGTCTAGTATTCCCCTTTCATCTCTATTAATTAATCCTGGCTCCGTTTGCCCAGAGTGCGTTGCCGTTGACATCACCTTTCCCTTACACTTTAAAGAGTCCCAAGAGAGATCGACTACAGAACAAGACTGGACAAAGAGTACATTTGGTAACCATTTTGTTTCTCAATTACCAACCTAAACGTATGGAAAAGATTTGCGCGCTATCCGATTTACACAACAATTATGCTTCAAAAGTTTAGAAATAAATAACTTTTCTCTTGGACTCATTAGTTCCTCTACCAATTGTAATTGGTGTCAACTAACGAGTTTGCTCCGTGGCTTGCCCTTAATTACTGATAAAAGCTAAATTGCAACTCTAGCCAATCAGGAACTAGTTTATTCATGAGAGTATAGTATTCTTTTTAAAAGCTCTGTTTGTCCTAATAAGTGGTTTTGTGTTTGTCTGAGCCCTTCCATAAGCCCCCCTTAACATAAGCAAAAGACTCTTAATAATGATATACAGTGAAGGAGTACCATTACAGCCTCGATTCACAGACGAAACAAAGGAAAAACGGTTTGCAAATTTCACATGGATACATCTCAAGCTGACCAGGCCCTGAAGCCCCATCCAGATGCTGGGAAGAAGACATTAGTGGCCATAAGTAGTCCACTAATATTGAGAACTTGTTTCACCTCTCAATGTCTAGGTTTTTTTTTTTTTAAGTGTCCCTAGCCTTCTCACACAGGCGGTGAGAAACAAGAGAAGCCAACAGAGGCATGAGGCATGTTAAATTCTAATGGCACAAACAAAGATTTGGCTGGGGCCAAATCTCACGTTAAAAATAATAGGCATTCTGGAAACAAGAGTGTTAAGAGATAGCATGTGCTGAAACCATGCCTCAGGGAGGCCTTGCAACAGGAAGAGCCTAATTGCCGACCCCAAGTCCTAAAGACAGCCTCTTCTGTCATGGCGCTGGTGATGGTAGAAAACCCATAATACCTCCCTGCTCGTGGGGGGATTCTGAAGCTCAGTTCCCTGTGAGCAGAACAACAAAGGGGCATTGATTTCCTCACACAGTGAGAAATTAGAGGCCGGAAGTTGATGTTTAGATTAATTCAGGCCCCCACCCACGCAACTGAAGGGACTAACTCTTACTGTCTCTCTGATCCCTTTGCCTCTCCTTGTGGTCACCAGATGGGGCAAGCAGGAGGTCCAGCCATCTTTCCCCACATTTCATCTAAAAGCAAAAAGAGAAGGTGGCGACTCTCCCCATGCCCATCACTTTGTTTGTTTTGATAAAAAGCAAGGTACCTTCCTGGGAGACGTGGCCCTTAACCTCTTTCTTCAGCTTATTGGCAGAAAGGGAGTCACCAGCCTACCCATAAACTAGTTGCTGGGGAAGACAGGGTTAGTTAGGCCAGTGACAACTTGCTGCACTGGGGCAGGCTGTGGGGGTCCTAGGCTTCTGAAGAGTCTTGGTGGTTTTGACACCTGACCAAACCAACACTTCACAAGAGTGGAAGGTGCCACATAATTAATCCAAGGTAACCGTCTCCGGTTGCTGTGGTCAGAAGGGAAAGGCCAGGGTGTGAATCTGGGAAACAGAGCTGAGCACGGGGTTTGCTCTGGTGCTGCTTCTTACACAGGTGTTCCGACAAATCTCCCTGCAGCGGAAAGGGATCACGTCCCAAATCAGAGCGAAGGCCAAGTGATGAGTCAGGCAGAGGACAGCAGGGGACCAGTGTAGGCCCTAGCAGCATCTTGCTGGGAGACCCCTGGGGAATCCCCAGCCTCCACTCTGATCTCTCCTCTTCTCACGTTGGGATTTGGGCACTTCCGGCTACAGGCTACACATCGTCTTTGTACCTGTGGTGTCCAACCCACAACAGACGGCAAGGCGGAATTCTCCCCCTTCCAGATACAGCTTAGCCTTCGGCTCCTTCTTCTCAGACTGAGCTTGAAGACCTAGACCTGTGTGCTTTGCTGTGCTTTCTCTGCTCCTTGAGTTACGGTGTCTTGCGGGCCTTCTCGGTGCCACACGCTGTGGGAAATGCTTGGTTCACGCCCAGTGGTCCTCTCCGGTTAGGTTAGCTCTTTGTTGACTCCGTTCAATGGCTTTTCATGTCTTCTGGCTTTATTCAGGGGGCTCAGGGGGGGATCTGAGGAAGAGGTACTTTGAGATCAGTTTGCTAGTTGGTAATGGGGAGGTCAGGCCTAGCTATGCATTTCTGTGACAAAGCAGCATGGGGCAGCGTCCCAGCACCAACCCACCCCTTTTATAAGCTCAGATTCCATATTTGGCAGCAGACAGAGGATTCGAGCCTAATTCCCACAACTTGTCTTGGTTTGGAGACAAATGACAACGGAACGTTTAACTTCACGGAACTTTTTTGAAGGCGAGTGAAAGACTTGGCTTTGTTTGAACCACAGAACGAAGAGCCCGACACAGAGGCCCAGAACTTGAAGGACCATGCGGAGAATTCGTTTTTTTGCCCCCAGCATCATTATCCCTTAAACCTTGTTCTGTAGTAACAGCTGATCCTTTATGCATGTGATCAAACTGTGTTTACTCTTCCGAGGTTGACAAGCAGGTGGCTCTGGCGTTACGGCGGAAAACTATCCAAGCCGCCGGTGCCTTTCCTCACTTGGCAGCATCTTTATTTGGTCTTAGAAGTCTTTGGTGTGTTTCTTGAGGATGGGAGTGATTATTTCATAATTAATAGCATCCAAACGCCAGACGTTTGGTTCCTCAACAAGATGAGCGGCAACGGCGAAGGCTGTACCAACTGCCTAGACTGTACGTGCCCCAAGCAAGACCAGCTCTAGCCGCGATCAGTTTTGGAATTTTTATGTGACAGTAAAAAGGATCTTGGCAGAGACTGTATATTATCCAACCATGCGCCACCTCCATGGTCTCGCTTCTCCACTCATGCAGTCCTGAGTTTTCTTTTTCAAGATGGAGGTCTGTTTATTCCAGAGGGATCATTTTTCTTACTCAGCTCAGGGGTTCACTTGTGATTGGATTAAGGGTGGAGCATGTGGCCCGCCTTTTTTACTAATGAAACCTGAAAGGTGTAGAATCTGAGGAACATTTCCTTCCCATGATGCATGTCAATCATGGTAACTTCTTAGATGTTACTGGTGTCTCTTCAGTCTTTTCCTCCAGCGGTCTCTCCGATCTCTGGAGTTGGTGTAACACAAGGTTCAATCCTTGACCCCTTTTCTACCTCAACTTACTCTCGTCTGATTCACGACTACTTTTGTCTGTACACTTCGGATCTTCGATTTATTTCTGTGGCTAAGACCTCTCGCATGAGTCTAGACTTTCCTGTCTAACTGACTTTCAAAGCAGGGCCACATGAATGTTTGATGGGAACCTCAACCTTAGGTTCAGGTACAAAGAGAGTCTTGACTTATCCCTATAATCTACCCTGCGTTGGCTTCCCATTTCAGAAGAGGACAACCGCCATTTGTTTGTTCCTGCGTAGAATCTAGAGGTCAGCCCTGACTTTGTGATTTCCCTTGAACCCTTCATACACGATGCCTGGCCTCCGACCACTGTCCTCAGTGTCTAAGGCCAGCCTGATACCTCTCACCACTTCCAGAGTCTGATCTGGTCCGTGGTCACTTCTTTCCCCATGCAGAACACGGCGGTGATCTCTTTCTGGCTTCTCACTCCAGCCTCTCTTTCTACCATGGGAGGCCAGTCAGCATTGTTTCAACTCTATTAAAAAACTGACAGAGATTTAAGCAAACTAAATTGATTTCTCTCTCACATCAGTTTGAAAAGAGCTCCTCTGCTGCTGTTTTGTCAACATGTGTTGTCACGAGGAATCTGAGTTACCAGTCTGCTCCATCATCCAAGACTCCATCCATACTCAAGGTCATCATCTGATGAAGCCTGAGCCACCAGGTCCACGTTTCACATCCGTAGAAAGCCGGCATAGATACGCAAGGGAGCTGTGGTGATGTGTAAGCGCTTTCCTCTGCATTTCCCCATATGTTTTATTTTGTTGGTAAAATTTTATCACAGTGTCCATGAGGCTGCAGGCAAGTTTAGTGAAGGCAGTTTTTAATTCCAAGGGACAAGATCCACAGCTTCAGGTTCTAAGAAGGAGGGACAGACAGATCTAAGGGTAAGCTGGATCTCTGTCTTTACATTTTTTCATTCAATTTTCTCCAAAGGAGAAAATCAACCTCTGAAAAAAAAATTAAATCAGATTACAGTGCCTTTCAACGGCTTTTTAAAATCTTTGTACGTCTGTTTGTCTAGGCTTGTGTGTGACTGCAGGTTTGTACATACCGGAACACGTATGCAAAGGGCAGAGAATAACTTTTGTCCATAAGCTTCTGTGATTCTCCTGTGTCTGAGACATTTTGTCATCAGAGCACTGGGATTATAGAGATACGTTCTATCATGCTTGAGTTTTATGTCAGTTCTGGGATGGAAACTCAGGTCTTCATGCTGTCATGCCAAGTGCATTTACCCCCTGAGCCTCATCCTTAGCCCACTCAATACCACCGCACTGTGCTCAGATTAAGATTTGAGTGGCCCTGTCTGTCTCCGGTATCATCTGTAGCACTGTCCGTCTGTCTGTCTTATTCTATTGCAGCAGCAGAAGCTGTTGCAGAAAACGCCCACCTCTCTTCCCACTAAGAACTTTGTATTTGCTTCATCTGACAGACTTGACTTTCAGATCTGGGCAGAGTCCAATCGCTGACTTCAGTCAGGCCTTGTGTCCCGATTTTATTCGTTAACATAATGACTGCGGATCTACTATCAAACTGCAGCGGAACCCAGGAGAATCTTCCCTTGGGGTTGTCTATTGCATAACGTCAAGTGCAGCCTACAGCATTCACTGTTTCAGTGTGCATAAACAGAAGATCTATTTTTGGTTTTGCATGCGTTTGTAAGTGCATAAGCCATATATGAGCAGGTGCCTAGGGAGGCCTAAGGGCGGTGTCAGATCTCCCCTGGGGCTGGACTTACAGGTGTCAGATCTCCCCTGGGGCTGGACTTACAGGTGTCAGATCTCCCCTGTGAGCTGGCCAACATGGGTGCTAGGAACCGAATTGGGGTCCTCTGGAAGAGCAGAAGGTGTTTTTTATTTCTGAACTATCTCTCCACTCCCAACTCTGAATTCTATTGCAGTTTGAAAGTCAGTCACTTACTTCCTATAGACAATTATTTGGGAATTTATTTATTTTCAAGTTTTGCAGTTTTGTTTTGTATCTTCAAACTCAAGCAGTTCCATGCACTGAACATTTTTCCCCCCCGTAGACTATAGTGCGTAGACTTTTTCTGGGACGGATGTAAATTTTGCCTCAGTCAACTTTTCAAGACTGAAAATTTTCTGGCTAAAGGAACTTCTTTGTAAATCTTCACTGAAGATTATTGGCAGAAGTTCTACAACTCATGTTCCTCTCACTATGATGGCCTGAAGTTCAGCAACAGTTTAGAGCAAGACTTCCTCACCTCAGCACAGCAACAACAACCCCACTATTATCCTCCAAATGTCCACAGACTATTTATTTATTATTTTATATGGATGTTTGCCTGTATATATGTAAATATACTGGTCGCATGCCTGGTACCTGCAGAGGCCACAAGAGGGTGCCAGGTCACCTGAAACTGGAGTTAAGATGGTTCTGAGCCTTCATATGTGTACTGGGAACCTAAGCCCGATGCCTCTGCAAGAGCAGCAAGTGCGCTTAACCTCAGAACCATCTTCCTAGTCCTCTTTCCCCTGCCTCGAGGATGTTTTGGCCCCATCTCCGAACTTCACTTGTTAATGCCTGTAACAACCTCCATTCTGTTGGTTGTGGTGGCCAAAAGTGTCTCCAGATATCACCAAATTCCTAACAGCTAGCAAAAACCTTCAGTTAAGAAACACAGGATAAGAAGTTAAAAATTCAGAAAACTATTTGGCAGAGCTCACCTACTCATTGATTGGTAGACGGTGGAAGGATTTCTCAACCTGCAGAGCTTTGCAGAGGATTGGAACTTAGGCCTCATACTTGGTGGCAGAGTGCTCTACCACCCACCTGTCCCCAACTCATGGTGTATATTTTGTTTTGAAGCAGGGTCTTGCTAAGCTGGTAGAGCTGGCCTTGAACTTGTGCTTTACCCAAGCCACGTCTAGAATTTGAAATCCTCCTGCCTCCAGTTCTGGTGTAAGTGGAATTACAAAGGCTTGCACTGCCAGACCTAGATGAACGACTCCAAGTTCTAAACCTCATTTTGACACTGGTCTTGAACAAGACCTTCACTTTTGGATTGGAGTTTCCTTTGTTTAAAAATGGAGGTCGTGATTCTGTTCATGTTGTGGGGATAAAGAGTCACTCTAGGGGAAGTCTGGCCCAGTGTCTGGCACACACAGAAAGGTTCATTACTGGCTACTTTTTTTCTAAATCAAAATGGATTTGAGTGAAAAGGTAATATTGTGGTTATTTCTGTTACACTTAGCCTGTGAGAAGGGGAATCTTATGTGTATGTTGGACAAATAGGGTGTAAAATGTCCTGTCATCTCACTCGCAAAAGGGAACGTATAGCTGCTATGAAACATGACAACACAAAGGACTTGCCAAAGGCTCATGAACTCAGTGTAAACTATAAACACTATGGTTCTGGCTGTTGCAGATATTCAAAGTATGTCAACTTCAACACTCTTTGCTTCTGCTGGTCCTGAGGTGCAAGCTGCCATGATCCCTTGAATGACTACTTTGAGAACTTTCTGCAGAGTGCTTTCTCTGGTTGCTTGCTGCTCTAGTTTGTGATTTTTCACACAGCATCCAGAGTGAGGCTATTGAAACAATGGGATCTTATCTCTTTGTTCAAAATCCCCCAATAGCATCTAGGTAAAGTCCCAGGTCTAATCCACCATGTCTAACCTCTGGCCTTATCTTCTATACTCTGGGCCTCCTGGCCTCCTTCTGTCCTGCTGGAGTTAAGGACAGGCTCCCCAGAGTTTCCTCACTGCTGATGTTTCTACCTGGAGCTCTCCCTTAGAATATGGCTTCTGCATTTCCCATAGGTCTCTGTATTCATCCTACCACCAAGTCTTCTCTGCTGCTTCATCCATGTACAAATTTATGCTCCACACCACTGACCTTGCTCTCCCTGTCATTCTTATTTTGCTTCATTTTTATCTACAACATGGTCTACCATCTAAGGCAGGCTAATTTGTAAGGGTCACTTTGCTGCTGTATCTCCAGAACTTTGAACACTGTTGACATACAGCAGGTGCTAGATAAAATCTCTAGAGTGGATGGAATGGGAAAAGAACAGTCAAAAACTTTGTTGAGGCAAATATGTACACAAAGAAAACCACGATCCCGTCCATGTAAGCAAATGATGCAGGCGCTTCATTGCCAGCATCTGCCCAGCTGGCTTGCCCACTGTCCTGAGCATTGGCTTAAACCATCTCTGACATGTATTACACGCCCACAGTCAGGAGCCCTTACAACCCTAAGAGAAACATGATGCTGAGGATTGGGCTGGAGGTGAGAAATCGTGATCATTAGGCCCAAGCAAGGTAGGTAGCCATTTCATTCTGGCTGCACCACACAGGTCAAGAATGGGGAATACAGAGAGACAGCTGAGTCCTTAGGTCCATAATTGCTCAGATGACCCAGTCGCACCAACCACAACCATTCAGTCAGTTCCTCAGATTCATCCTGTCGTCTCCTAAAGCCTGACACTCCTCACTGTGATAACACATTTTGGGTATGATTGATAGGCTCCTACTGTCCATGATTATAGCATTCATCCTCTGGCTACATGCAATATGGCCGACATGTGTCACTTTTTAAATTGTCTAGATTCGGGGCTGGAGAGATGGCTCAGTGGTTAAGAGCATTGCCTGCTCTTCCAAAAAGGTCCTGAGTTCAATTTCTGGCAACCACATGGTGGCTCACAACCATCTGTAATGAGGTCTGGTGCCCTCTTCTGACCTGCAAACATACATGCACACAGACAGAATATTGTATACATAATAAATAAATAAATATTTAAAAATATAAATTGTCTAGAGTCTAATTCCTCCTAGGGTAGTATTACCTCTTGATCACTGCATAGTCTTGGCAGGAGGATGCCTCCAAAGTTTGCTCTCTCTAGGAGACCCCAAGAGCCTTGTTCCTTCCCCATCTGTAGAAAGCAGGTTCGTGACCTGAGAATGCCCAAAAGGAGGCTTCTTCAGGAACTCTGCAAATAGAATGGGTGACTCAAGGCAGTATCGTTCAAACTACTATTCCTGCTGAGAGGTCTCTATAGAACTTCTTACCTTCTAACTGTGGAGCTGTGTGCTGTTTTCCAGACTTGTCCTTAGGCCATGCTTTAATCCCAGGAGTTGCTACCTTTTTATATATCCCCTCATGCATGAGTTATTTATTGGTACTATCTGTTATAACCCCCAATCCTAACTGATACATACCATGATCACAGTTAGGAAACTCAGGTTTTTGTTTTGTTTTGCTTCAGGCTGTGCTAGAGTAGGCGACTGGACAATAAAGAAAAAAAAATAGAATTGCTCCTACTAGAGGGGAACGGTGGAACAATACCTACTCGGGCTTTTTCTCACAGAATCTGCATTCGTTTTCTGCTATCAAATTACATAACATTGGCAGCTTAAAACAGTTCCTCGCTGTTATCTCAGGGTCTCCGCGGTTCAGAAGTCTGGGAACAGCACAGCTGAATTCTCTTCCCAGGTTCTCACTAGGCTGAAGTCACAGTGTCGTTTGAGTCTGCCATCTCAGCCACGGCTCAGAGCCTCTGGTTGTTGTTAGAATGTCCTAAGAGCAGCAGGACTGAGGTCCCCGTTTCCTGGCTAGTTGCTGGTGGTAGCTCCTCGGCTCCTGAAAGCTGTGCTCGGGCACCTTCCCACGCGTTTCTTCGAACAGACCCTTATTTAGCAATTTCTTCTCATGCTAGCAGGACAGCATCCTCTGAAGCTCTGCACATCGCTGACGCCTTCCATTTCTGACCTCCAGACACTCTTTCCAAAGGTCCTTTGATCAGGGTGGACCCACTATCAAGAACAGATTATGGGGGACAGCCATAAAATGAGTGGGAATCTGGGGGGCTGCTAGGAATTCCGACTTCCATGACGTTCTTTGTTAGGCCCTTGGAACTCTTCTCTGGTGCTACTAGGCCAAGCAGGACAGCTGGCTGTGGAAGTGAACATCTATGAACAGAACTTATCACTCCCGAGTTTGCTGGGAAGAAATGTAGGGATGCCAATGTGACGCTTATCACTATTTCTAGGGGAGGTGATACCAGGATTAAGTAGATAATGATGATGGTTTTGCTGTTGTGACCCTCCCTTCTGAGGGCACAAATGCACGTTTGTGCATCTCAAACGTCTAAGTGGTACAGCCTTAAGATGCCTCCTTCTGGGGCTGGAGAGATGGCTCTGTGGTTACCAGTACTTATTGCTCTTCCAGAGGACGCAAGTTCAATTCCCAATACCCACATCATACTGCTCCTAACCTGTAACTCCAGCTCCAGGGAACACCAACGGCCTCTACCAATTTCTCGAGGGTACCCACACATGAGACATACACGTACACAGGTGTATAAACATGTTTTAAAAAAATTAGAAGCTTCCTTCTAATTGGAGGAATCCTACAAGACACTTCCTCTAGTCTAAAAGCATGCACTTTGGTCATGGAGCTCTGAGCCCATGCCACTGCCACTTCATACCCTTCAGGGGAGAAATAAAAGATCATTCTCCATTGTGATTTGGCAAAAACGAAGCAATGCAATTGTAACACGACAGTGTCATAGGCTCCATGACACCTGCTTTGGAGATAAATCTCCCGGTTTTGTCTCCCTCTGTATTTTCAGTGCGCGTTCTAGCGTTGTTGTGGCTGCATTAATCTAGCAGCAGGGAACTATTATCCTATGACAACAGTCTCTCCCATTAACATTATCTTTTAATTTTAAGATTGCTTAGATGACTGCTAGAAGCTACTAAATTAAGACAAAATGAAGAAAGCATTATTTTCCCCCAGCCAAGTATTCAGTCAAATAACCCGCCTTTGATCCTGACTGCTCTTGCAAAAGCAACACCATTATTTTTATTTCACATTTCAAAATATTATTTGGGCGTCAGTTGAAATTTCTAGATATGTAGACATGTTTTAAATGGCATCTAGGAAAATAACCATTAAATTGAAATTATTATTTATACTGCTTGCCTTATTCCAAAGTATATATTAAGAGTTGGAAATACTGTTATTTTTCTAGGAGGCAATTGTTGTAGTAAAATCAGACAATAATGAAATCACAATGATGAAAACTCAGTAAAGGAATAAAAGAAACATTTGTCTAGTAGAGTTTACTCTGGGAAATAATTGAATTTGGAGAATGTAGCAAAAATGAGACAGGAGGAAAACAAACACAAAAGATAGCACAATAGAATTGTTGTTAAGGGCGGATATTATCCAATAGTCGGACAAACTTTAAAGTGACAGTTATAGCATATTGAACAGTATCTGTGAATTTTATATCCATATAATACAAGATTTTCAAATAATAACTCACTTAGCTAGTATTCATTGGATTCAAAAGGCCTCTTATCCTATGGGCTGGATCCTGATACTTGAAGTGATGCAAAAATCTTTCTGTATGTATTTTGCTTCCCTGCCTCTGGTTCCCTGATTCTCCAGAAGCAGAGGCTAGAATCAATGTAAATGAGAGATGCATCTAAATAGCTCTGTGACCAGTGATTTTTCCATATTCAGGTAGCAGAGATCTGCGATTCCCAGTTCCCACGAGTAAAAAAACAGAAGAGAATTCACAGACACCGAGTTGCTGTGTTAACAGAATCTCTCTGGGGGGAATACAGACATGCTTAAGTTGTGAATTGTCCCATATAGTTAATGTACTTCAAGTAGGCCATCAATATGTGTCCTATTTACTGATAGGCACAAAATAGGTGGAGGGAAATCAATCAAAACCCCCGTCCATAAATTATCATGACTTCTAGAAATTATCAAAACTTCACTGGAGTGCCATGTGCCGTCTTTCCAGCAATGAGTTATAGTCAATAATTCACCCCCTGACTGGGCTGATAACAGACAGATATTCTAATAATGTGCAGGATTTACTACCGGACACCAGGGGTACGGAGGAATTCCAGGGCAGTGTGAACTGTTATCTCAGTGAAGAAAAGCAACAAAAATAGGCCGGAGACATCTGGGGACGATGTTGGGATACTTAAACCTATGCCGAGAACAAACGTATCTTAAAGGTAGTGTGGTTTAAGTTTTCATTTTTAAGCAAATTGTTTCCATGGCATTGTTTTCTAATGACTCTTCTTGGCTTCATTGTCAGAGAACACAGCAGATGGCTCCGGAAAAATGTGGAAAATAAAGTCAATTTTATTCTCTGGTTCTTCCCCCAAATTTGAGGTTGGCTTCACGTGAATATTTAATTTTAAAGAACATTTCTTTCTTTTTTTTTTTTAAAAAAAAAAGTCACCGTAGACTAAAAGTCTTAAATATATTTTCAGCGATTTCTTATCATACAGAGAGATCAACAAATTTGCTTTCTCTGTCAGAATGTTTGGAAGCTAGAAAAGAAGTGGTGATTCATCAAAAACAATTTTATTATGAAATTTGATTTATGTTGGGAAATATAAATGATGACGTTATAATGTGTACCTCTGCGTGGAGGGAACACATTTTAGTCAATTGAGTTATCCAATTTTATTATTTTAAAAAATCCATATCTGGTTGTTCTTTTTATTTGAAAAAATTTATAGTGCTATATAGAGTAGAGATGTGTGTTTTTCAAGGCCACAGACAGCTATGGATTGTAGTCCCCTAATTCTAACAGTCATTCATTACAATGAATAAATATCCTCATATTTTCATCAATTTCTTTGTGAACAAATAGGAACTAGCATTATATTTAAAATAGTACATTTCATTAGAAAACTGCACAGAGGTTTTTTTTTTTAAAAAAAGCTTAATTATATCAATACTACAATTAAAATGATACTACAGAATTTGTGATTTAGACAGCTCAAGATTTCTGAATTATTATCCCTTCTTTTATCGAAGACAGAGATAACAAAAAGGAAAATGAATTATGTCGTATGGCTTTAATTTTTATGTCAATAAGCTCTCATTTCCTTTGTCTTGAAGGGGCAATAGTTGATTTTAAACAGGATCACTGTTTTTGACAGACTATATAATTTTAATACATTCAGTAGTTACTATCTCACATACACACACATTTATACTCTTTTTTGTACCCATTATTAAATTAAACTTATCCAGGAAAAGTTTTATCTTGGTTTGAATAAGCATCACCTTACCCATCAGACCAGCTAGAGCCACAGTTCTCAACCTGTGGGTCAAAGTCCCTTTGGGGTCCAAGGACCCTTTCACGGGGTCACCTAAGACCATCGGAAAACACAGATATTTACATTACGATTCACAACAGTAGCAAAATTACAGGTACAAAGTAGCAAGGAAAGTAACTTTATGGTTGGGGGTCAGCACAGCGTGGGGAGCTGTGAGAACCAATGCTCCAGTCTGAGGGAGCAAGCCGAGCCTCTTGCAGAGTCTGTTCATTGCTTTGCTCACTATCACTCCTGCTTGGAGCATTAAGAGACTCCAGTCTTAGGTAGGCAGTCTGGAGGAGCCAAAATTCTCCAAAGAAATCGTCACCATGAGATAAATTCTAAATGAAGATTTACCTGTAGTTCTGAAGCAGATTTGGGGTGCAGTTAAGGCCTTTCTTCCCTATGAACCCATGTGAAGAAAATGAGTCGTCTTTCACAATCATAGTAAAGTTGCCTTGCCTGTCAAGGAAAATACAATTCTGGACCCTTTTCCCTGCCACCTTTCCCACCTTGCCGGTCATTGCCATGAGTTCCACTAATAGAAAAGTTAGAAGCAGAACCTACACCTTCAATGATAGTGCCAGTTATAGCAGTTTCAATGCGATAGCAACATGGAGGCTTCCCTTTTCTTCAGCCACGTTCTGTTCTTACTCCAATAAAACCATTTTCTTCCCTCTGGTCTTAATTCCCTTATAAAATAGGAGTTAGTGAGGCTAAAACTTTCTATCTAAAGCTAATTAGCATAAATAATTTGGTGGGATATTTATCATATTAATCATTGAATGTTTTTAATGTTCTAATAAAGTGACTGCTTATCCTTTTATCATGTGAACCCTTCTCTCTTCCTTCCCATCTCTTTTCTTTCTTTTTCCAGAGTTGTTTGTTTTTTGAGACAAGATCTCATGTGGTTCAGGCTGTCTTGGACTTTCCGGTGTAGCTGAGGATGACCCTGAATTTCTAATTCTTTCGCCAACACCCGAGTGAGGGTTACACATTTCTGCTACCACACCTGGCTCATGCAGTCTTTGGGATCCAATTGGCTACATGCTGCACCAACGCCCTACCAACTGAGCTAGATCTCCTAGTCCTCCCTTTTTCTTGTTCATTCTTTCTTTTCTTTCCCTTCCCCATTCTTCTTTGGAAGGTTGTGCTGTCCCAAATTTCCCAGCTCAAGCAGTCTTCCTACGTCAGCTTCTCAAGTAGCCGGGACAGTAGGTACGCATGACTGGCAACCACATTCATCTTTAACTTTATTCTTTTTTTTTTTTTTGGTTTTTTGAGACAAGGTTTCTCTGTAGCTTTGGAGCCTGTCCTGGAACTAGCTCTTGTAGACCAGGCTGGCCTTGAACTCACAGAGATCCGCCTGCCTCTGCCTCCCGAGTGCTGGGATTAAAGGCGTGCGCCACCACTGCCCAGCTTTTAACTTTATTCTTAAGGCTTCAGATTTTCCCAGGTCCTAGGTACTGTATCCTCCACACTCAGCCAATAGAAAAGCATTCCCCACCGCCT
The DNA here is from genome assembly GCA_028555095.1 of Dicrostonyx torquatus. Lineage (NCBI taxonomy): Eukaryota > Metazoa > Chordata > Mammalia > Rodentia > Cricetidae > Dicrostonyx > Dicrostonyx torquatus. The sequence continues at coordinate 9,525,420 of JAQHUG010000029.1, forward strand.
AGTCTTTGGCCTTGGTTCTTAACTGGTTTCATCTTCATGCCTTCTCCACTAGGACCTTTGGAATTCTAAGATGCCAGAGTAAAAATGGGCAGTCCCTTTGTAATGGCTTTCCTTAAAAGCCTTCCTTCAAAAATATAGCTTTTCATGGGCTTTCCTCCAGCCTGCCTTGAAAAAGAGCTGGGCGCTTGTCTTGGACATTGCCATATCAGAAGGAGGACAGACAGACAGAGCTTCTGCGGTCCGTGGATTCTTAAAAGACTTGTCACCAGAGAGCACAAAGTCCATGAGTGGGAACTCAGCTGAGAAGGTGCAGACAAATAATTTCAGGGCATGTAGGGAAAAGGAAGGCTTGATTGAGGATCCATATGGTTCTTCTGTTTAATAAAAAACAAACAAGCAAAAAAACAAAACAAAAAATCCCTTGGGAAACAGTTTGAGTTTTTTTCTTTCTTTTTAATGAAGTACCATACTTTTGTGTCTTACTTTAGGTCACTGAAGGAATAATGAACGTGTGATGTCCACACAGTCTTCCCAAACCAAAGGACAGAATGCGATGTTAGCCTGAGTTAGTTCATTTTAATTGGTATCAGAATTATTTCTTGGGGCTATTTTTATAATTGTTCAAACAATTCTATTAAACAGAGCATCAGTGCCCTTCAAGAGCTTGTATGTGTTCTCCATTTTCGTATGTTTAGGATCAGAAGAAATCAAAGAGTGACCCGGGTGGGGTTCCTCTCTCAAGCAGGTACTTTTGAGACCACAGACAGACAGACCTGCATGAGAAAGGGCTTAGACCAAGGATGCAGAAATAAAGACTACCCAGAGGTGGCGCTGTGGTTAAAGTACACCTGGATTTTGATTACAGCGAATGGATTTACTTCTTGTCCTTCAGAGAAGATGGTAGTCTCTACTACCTTTGCATTTCTATAACCACAGTAACCAGTAAATGAAGCTTTCTGGTGGTATATTCCCCACCCCCACTCCACTTTACTGGAATAAGTATGCAGACTTCACACACAATTGGAATCAAAACATTAAAACTATCCCTGAAAGAGCAGGCCCCATTGTAGCCTGGAGACACATGTTCAAAGTTCTGTCAGTCCCTCTTTCCTTCCTTCCACAGAAACTGCCTGGATCCTTAGAAAATCATTCCGTGACCGCTGAGCACATTCCTGCCTACATTTATAACATTTCATTTTAGAATTAAAATTTCATGTTATTGTTCAGACTTGAGGAAATACTCACTATGAGGCTACATGGTATATGCAAAACCATGTAAAAACAAAAACAAAAAACAGCTAAAAAGGAAAAAAAAAAGACCATAAGGTTTAAGTTCTTCATTTTTTTAAGATAAGAAAGTGATCACAAAGAGATGGAAATCTTCTTGTGCAGTCGCCGAGGTACCAGCTGAGCAAAATGGTGCAGGCCCCAAATCCCAGAACTCCCTAGGCAGAGGTAGAAATGCCTACTTTGAGATTTGTCTTAAAAACAAAACTCCTCGTGCTTACCTCCTTTTGGCTGATGTAAATTACTAACGAGTCAAAAATGAACCCAGAAATTACTAGGCATTATTTCTTCACGGTGTCCTTTCCTCTTCTTTTTTTTTAAAAAAATCTTTCCTAAATTGGCCTGCTTTCATCGTGTCCATCTGCAGCTGCTTTTCTGCATAGGACATCCCAATTATTATTCTCACCTCAATGATTTGTATAAAAATGCTTTTAATATGTGCCCAAGGTAACATGATCCTATGAACGCCACTTTAAACACAAATCCATAAGGATAATTTTTAACTGCAACCTGCCAGGAATTCAAGGAGCTAGACTATAGAAATGGGTATTTTTAACTGGCATTAAAATCATCCTCAGCCTGGTTTCATGGGCAATATTTATTCTTCTGCCCTAATTTTGGCAGTTTAAAGGACCGAAAGTTCTGCACACAGGGGCAAGGACTAAATCGCCTGATTTTTCCTTCACCTTCTTTTCCTCCGTCCAGCAGGCCTGTGTGTAATACGGTAAGGAAGCTTGTCCCACAAGGCTGGTTGTAGCTGATGATACTTAGCAGCGGGACTTTGCACGCCCTTGATAATTTCCAAGAGAAAAATCTCTCTGGAACTTACTATTAATAATCAATCCTAATATTAACCCCAGATGTGAGATTTATTAAACCTACTTGGCAGAATAAAGTCGAATAACTAGATAGTCGAGGACCTAGGCTGAGTTCTGGCCCTGGAAAGAGACTCTGAAGCTAACATTCCTCAAATCTTGATATGTACAGGAAATGAGTGGTTCTTCTTTCTTAGGGTTGGGAGCTAGCAGGTCTTGCATCGCTGTAGGGGGCTACGAGAGAGCTAGTATGTCCATACTGAGGGAGAATGGCGAGCAAACGCTCTCTCTATAAAGTTTTCTTCATCTCTCAAAAACCAGGGATGTGATCGGTACCCGGCAGCAACCGACAAGCATCTATGAACTGCCTGCTCCATCCAGTTTACACCGGGGTTAATGGGAGCAAGATGGGGTTAAGCAGGCAGTACTTACGTAGGAACTATTTCCCACTTTCCCTAAGGTTTTGAAATCTGCAATCCCGTGAATTAAACAAAACAACCGCTTTTGTGCCTGTGTGAAGTTCACCTCCCTCCGGCTGAAGGAATCCTCTACCCTACCAGGAAGAGACCCGTTTCTGGGAAAGTAAGTTTCCCGAGGGTCTGCTCTCTGGGCCAGGGAAGGCGATCCCCGAGGCCCTTCGGGGGTGGTTCCATGCGTCCCCACTCGCTGGGCAGGCAGGTGTGGTCCCGAGCCTGGGCACGCGCTCGCTGGCCGCATCCCCCGCGCCACCGGGATCCCTTCTCGTCCCCCGACCCCGGGCCCCCCGCCTTCCCGGGCCGGGCCCGCTCAGCCGCCCGCCTCGCTCCCCGCCCCCCGAGTCTCGTTTCAGTCACCCTTTGTCCTTCCCCGGATTGGCAGGTTTTATTATTCCGCCTGAACAATCCGGCCGCCCAGTGGCTGAGGGTCGCTGACGTCGGCGGCAGAGCCGGGGAGTAGTTGGGATTCTGCTCTGTCAGTAACACATGTGTAAGCGCCGCCGAAGGAGCGAGCGAGCCGGTTAGAGGCCCGCGCCGCCGCCTCCGAGCCGGGCAGCAGCAACGGGGCAGCCGATCGGTGCAGCACTCCCGGCCGGCCCGCAGCTCTCCACTCCGTGTGCCGTCGCGCGGGCCGCGGGGCCGAGCTTGCACCGCCGCTCCCGGGCCGCAGGTCGCGGGAGGGGGGAGAAGAGCTCGGCCGATCAGCCGGCGGCCCGGAGCGGGCGGGAGGAAGGCGGCGGCGGAGGAGGAGGAGCGCGCGGGCGCGGCGGGGGCGGGGGCGCGTACAAAGTGAAGCCACATTGCCAAACTTGCAGCCGCGATTGCAGCAGTGGCTGCCGCTGCGCCGCACGGGCCGGGCCGAGGGCGCCTGCAGCTGCTCGCGCGCCGCCGGGGGCTGAGGACCAGGATCCGCGGGCTGAGACTTGACACTTCTGTGCTGGGCCGCCTGCCACTTAGCGTGGGGCTCCCTCTACCCGCCCCAGAGCCACGCGATTAAAAAAAAAAAATCAGCCCTTAGCCCCCTCCTCCCCTTTCCTGCTTCTGCGAGAACTCCCTCCCTCCCTCCAGCTCCGCCGGCCCCGGCGCCCCTGCCCTGGAAGCCGAGCGGCTCCGCTCGCATTTCGCCGCCGCCGCCGCCTCTCGCAGTATTGCAATATAGGGGAGAAGCAGGTAAGGGGGTGGCTGGGGGCACCGCGGGCAGGGAAGGGGCAGGGAGGGGGGAACTGACCGGGGCCGGGGTTGTTTTCTTTGGCTTCCTTCCCTTGACCGTCCCAAATTGCAAGTAAACAATACGTCGCCTTAGATAAAGCGTGAGTCTGAAACTACGAGGCCGGCCTGCGAGCTAGCACCGAGGGCAGCCCCGGGCCGCCAGCTTTGTAGCGGTTCCTTGCTTACAAAAGGGTTCTTCTTGGAGACCGGGCTGGTGGGGACCCTCGAGAGGTCTGGGGGAGCAGTTCCAGTTCCTAAAGGAAAGACAGGGGCTGCTTAGATGAGAAGTGGCGTGTGCGTGGGTGGGGGCCATAGTCATGACCCCCCGCCCCAGCACTATTTGAAACAGGGACCAAAAAGCTCTAAGTGACCAGGATCCGGCATTGCCGGTTCTTTTTAAAAAGAATTCCTCTTGGCTTATAAGTCTTTTGTTCCAATCCAGGAGAAATCCGGTGAATCACCTAATTAAAATCAAGACATGAATTAAGCATCCATTTTTGTACTACAAATGGCCAGCGCTACGTTTGTCCCTCCCTTGGTCTCCATTAAAAAACACCAGAGACGTTGTTAAAGGGGGGCAGATTTTGCCTCTAGCTGCCAGCTCTGCTTTCTATTTCACTGGCTATCCCAGGACCTAAATTGCTTGGCTATGTAATTACTGGAGTATAAGCCTATTTAACTTAAAAGCTTTCTTTCTTTTTTTTTTTCCAACTCTAAATGAAACTTGATGAGGGCCCGTCCTTAGTTATCAGGGGAGTCAGTTTCTGGTCAGTCCTCTTGATTCATCTCTTTTAGATTTAATCAGCATTAAGGTATTGCTTGTCCTTAAGAGCTTTAGCTAATGGGGTTACTGGATGCTTTTCTCAGTGTAATGTTTCCTTTTCAAAAAAAAAATACATATATATTTACCTCTCACTAAAGATGGGGGCGGGGAGCAGCTTGGAATCTCCTCCCTCCCCCTCCCCTTTTAAAAAGGAATTCGGAGCGATTAAAACGTTGAGGGGGGGGCAGTTTAAAGACCTAGGGCAGGAAATGCAGATTCATTTGGGTTAGGGCTGAAATTGTAACAAAAAGCAATTCCTCGAGTAAATGCATCAGATAAATCAATTTACATAAAGGTATGATGCATTCGGATAAATGCAATGCTAATGGGTTTTAGAGCGGTCCTGTTTCCAGAGTCTCAGGGTTTTGTTACAGCTTAATTGGTGCAGTTCTTATTCTGGTTTATTGTGCGGTCACTGGACACACGTTCCGGGACTCTTTCGGAGGAAATGTGTTTAAAATCGGCCTATTTAAGGAACCGGAGTCCTTCTCTCGTTCCTTCTCCCCTGTTCTTTGCTGCAGTTAAGTTGGGCTGGGGACAGACAAAGTTGGCCCTCTCCCTCCTGAGGTATCTGCTGAATGTCTTGGGGAGCCTGTGGGAGCCCATACTCTCGGCGTACAGAGGACAAAGACAAAACAAGCTGCTTAATTGGCAGTAAATAACTTGATCTTTTTATAGAATAAGTGACTGGAGAAACACTAGGACTTTATTGGACTCCGGATTGGAGGCAACAAATTAATCGGTTTAAGCTAAGCTTTATAAATTGACTCCTATATTATACCCCAGTTGCTTCTCTTGTGGCATTAGAAAGTGTGTGTGTGTGGGGGGGTGTTTAAAATCAGTTTTGGGTGACAGCAGGACTGGCTTGAATTTAACTTGTGTGTCCCTCAATAGCGCCTCCTCACACATTATCTACTCCCCCCCCCTTTGGAGGAACAAAGCTCTAGCATTTAAATTGCTGATCAAGGGCAGATTAGCGAGACCAAAGTGGAGAGTGTTTGTATAGGAAGTTAACAGGCATCCTAAAGTTCAATGATCTATTATCCTTGCCTGTGTCCTGAAAACACTCATTGATCTTCAAAATGAAATGAGATTTGGAACAATAATGGGAGATGGCGGTCACCACAATGGCATGTGAAAGGTGCTGTTTAAAATACGAAAAACCAGTTTCGCAACTTTACACCCGGCACCCCCCTCCCCTCTCGCCACCTTGCCTGGCCTCCCCTCCCACCACCTCCATCTCTCACTCGGCCTTTCCTTTCCTCCACACCCCCGTCCTCCGCCTTGCAGAAAAAACCGAACTATTTGCAACTTATGAACTGCAGCCTCACTTCCCCCGGCAGAGCTCGGGAGGGAACGTGGCTACGGCGGGCGGCCACCTCCAGCGGCCGGCCGCTGGCTCGCGGGGCTCGGCGGGGGCCGGGGAGGGGCCGGGCGCGGCGGTGGGTGGGTTTGACCCTCATTTGCTGGAGGCGGGCGGCGGCGGGAGGAGCGGGCGGAGGCGGGCGCTGGGGGGGGGTGTGGGGAGGAGGAGGCGCCGCGAGGGGTGGAGCGCGCCACCGAGCCTGGCTCTCGGAGTTTTGACAGTCCCCGAGCTGAAATTGTCAGCAGCGGCGAGCGCTTTGGAAAGTTGAGAGCAGCTCGTGGCCCCAGAACAAAGCTTGAGAAAAGTAAACAGGCGGCTGCTGCCGGCGAGCCTCCCTCCTTCCCTTCTCCCTGATCGGCCTCCTTCCCGCCCTGGCCCTGCTGCTGCTTGCTTCTCTTGCAGCCACTCTGAGGGAGGGAGGAGGGGAGCGCGCTGGCTTCAGGCGCCTGGAGATCGACTTCTAACTTTTGCATCGTCCGTTTTGTCTTTTCTCTCTCCCTAGACCATGGTGAACCCGGGCAGCAGCTCGCAGCCGCCCCCGGTGACGGCCGGCTCCCTCTCTTGGAAGCGCTGCGCAGGCTGCGGGGGCAAGATTGCGGACCGCTTTCTGCTCTATGCCATGGACAGCTACTGGCACAGCCGCTGCCTCAAGTGCTCCTGCTGCCAGGCGCAGCTGGGCGACATCGGCACGTCCTGTTACACCAAGAGCGGCATGATCCTCTGCAGAAATGACTACATTAGGTAAGTCCGCTGCTTTTCTGTCAGATGGGTGAGCCCAGCAGGAACAGGTCCAAGGGTTACCAGGGGTTTAAGGAAGGAGCGGACATCCATGGGGATACATGACAGACTTCACTTCAAAAACAAAAACAAAAACAAAAACCCACCCTTTAGTTGGCGGCATTTAAGGAACTCAAAAAAGCATGTGTTAATTTTACAGCATTTGAAGACAAAATAAGGCTAAAAACTCTGGTCTGGTGGTACTTGGGCCGTTAAGTGTCCAAGGTTGGATATCCTCAGGAATAAATTCTAAGTGTAGCCTCAGCTTGGGCTCCAGGTTAAAAAAAGTAAGCATGTCTAAAATGTAGGGGTTCGGGAGCTTTCTCAGAGCTAAGCGGAGACTCACACTCAGACAAAAGGTTTATTTAAAAATAAAAGTGCAGTTAGTGAGAAATTATTCGTCTCTAGTGATGGCTAATTATGATATCTACATAAGCGCTTTTCAACTTTTTTGAGCAGAATGCTGTGACTCATTCTTTGTGCTCCTTGTGAAAAACACTGATTACCCATCAGTTTAAAGACTTGGAATTCTTTTTACAGTAAATAATAATAATAATAAAATAAAAACAAGACCTAGTGGCAGTGTTTTCCTTCACAGGCTCACAGAAAGGTTTGGCAGAGTCACTGTTGGTGTGTGGCTTTTGGTGGAGAACCTGGGTTTTTTTTTTTTTATTTGAAGAATGTTGGGGTTTGTTTTTTTGTTGTTGCCATTTGTAGCACTGCCCTTGATCCCCCAAAGAGACTATAGGATTATGCTAATCTTGCAATTTAAAGCAATGTATAGGAACAGTCATGTCCTTGTAAGCAGCCTTTTCCAACAGGCTTCAGGGCAGCTAATGGAAAGAATTCAGGAGGTCAGGTGCCTATAGGATCTTTTCAGGTGAACTCAAGCTACTTAAACTCATTAATTTGAAAGGAGGCATTTGAAGGATTACACATTTAATTTGAGTAAATGGTTTGATAGACTGATGCACATGAATGCTTCTAGGAGGTGTTCTGTTTCAACATCCAGTAATTAAAAAAAAAAAAAAAGGACAGGCACACCGATACTAGAAAAACACACACTCAAAAGAGTTTCCTTCTATTTGTCTCTGCTCTAAACCTTTGTCCATAAAAATTAGGAAGAACGTTCTGTTCTGTCTTCATTTTGGGGAAATAGTGGTCGGGATATTTCACTCGGAATCTTGCCCCGCTGTGGTTGTCATCGTCTGTGTTTGATGCTGCATAGGATCCCAGTGCAGTTTGGAGCTGAGGATGGGTGTGTTTGCCTCTGGTGCTATCATTAGAGTGAAATGACGTTTGGGTATTCGGATCATGCAACCTATATCCACTCGGCTAGCATCCTCGATCCGGCAAGTGAAAGAAATATGGGAGGGGGGAGCTTTTATTTTTAAATTAATAATAGGGCTGCATTAATTTCACTAAGTGTTCTTTTAGAAGTAAATGTTGGAAAATCAGCAGGAGCTTGGGTGTGATGCTTCCTGGTTCTCCTTCCAAGCAGTGCCATGAGCTTTGACAGTATTTGAATTAAGTGGAGACAGAAGTGTGCTAAGAAAGGATGGTGGTTTGAAGTGGAGAAATTGACAGTTGAGATTTGGTAAATGGTGCAGTTTCAGCTCAAGTGTCTTCAGCGGGGCGATGACCTATCTTTGCTTCTGATTACCACTAATTAAGCAGGAGATGGGTCCACTTGGATTCCCACGGGACAAGTTTAGGCAAGTGGCTTCCTAGGAATGAAGTCCATTCCTTTCCATATTCTTGGGGCCAAATAATAAAATGCCCCTTTGGTGTTTTCTTGGGATCTAGTGGAGGATGTGGCCACAGCTCTAAACCTTAAATACTCTTGGAGTCTTGCTTCTTTTTGCCTCTGAATTTTTGGGCTGGAATTTGGCTTGCTCTAGAACTAGATGGTACCTTGCGAAACTTTTGTCTGCCCAGGAGAGACGAATTCTAGTTCAGTGCCCAGTGGCTCATGGATAGCCCCACACTTTGCTCAGGGCATCTCAAGCCCAGCCTCCTATCTAGCCCTATGGAGATACCTGGAGGCCTACTTTTCTCTCTGTCCTTTAAGGAACCCAAAGGGCGAGGAAATGAAGAATGTACTGGCATTCCTTTCCCTCCCAGACACCCCCAAATCCACTTGTTGGGGTAGCTTTCAGTTCTTCTGAGACCAAGGGTTACTGAAGAGTGGAAAGAGTGGCGCGGACCCTCTGCATGTCACCAGGTGAAGAAGACCCCTTTGCCTGGCTGGGACCACAGTGCAATTTATTAAGGGGCATTTACATGGTCTCACTTTGAGTTTTTTGGTTTTGTTTTGTTGTTGATTTTCAAACAACCAAGATCTAGCTAAAAAGCTGCGGAGAACTGGGCGAGCCAATGGGAGGGTGGGGGTAGAAAGGATAGGGAGGTGTTCCCCCCCATTCCCGCCCCCACTCTGTGGCCAAGTGTCGATTGAGCAGAGCTGGGCTTCTGCTCCTCTCCTTCAAGATTTCAGATAAAGCAGCGGCCTTGCTGCAGCGAATCTGCACAATTAAAAGCTTTAATTAGTGGCTCCTCCATTTTCTTAGTTCTGATGGGCTTTATCTAATGAGATCTGGTCTCTGGCTTAGATCTACTCCGAATGACGTGTCCGCAATGAATGAGAGCTTCGTCGCAAACAAAACATTTAATTAACAAAATTGGCCTCTAAGAGAGGGAGGGAAAAGCTGGAAGCGGGGTGTAGAGAGGAGGGGGAGGGTGGATCTTAAAGGGACCCACGTCTGCTTGGCCCCTCCACCTTCCAAAAGTCGGGGAACCTTACAGCTGCCCCCTCCCTTCCGCGACTCCCGACCCCTCTGCACCACCCAAGAGCCATGGAGTAGCTGTGCAAACTCCGGTTTCCCCCTCTCCTTCGTCCACTACGCTTTCCTCCACCCCCACTTCGGGCCGGGTGACTGGCGCGGAAAGTGCGGCCAGAGAAGGAAGTTCAGACGCCCGTCGGGTGGGGCTCCGGTCGGAGCAGGCGAGTGAGTGGGTGGGTGGCGGGCCTGGTCCACGGTGCGGAGCCGCGAGGGGGCGAGCGCAGGGCAGGAGCCGGCGCGGTGGCGCTGGTGTCCCCGGCTCTACTCGGGCGGTTCACGTGGCGCCGGCAGCCGCAGTGAGCTGAGCTGAGCTTAGCTCGGGGCCCGGGTTGGGGGTTTGAGGGTGGCCTGAGGTGGAGGGTGTGTTTGGGGAGGGGATTCGCGTTAGGAAGGGAGACGCCGCCAGGCAGCGAGTTCATTTCCCTGGTAATCAACAGCAAGCTGCTATATTCAGAGAATGCTGTCCCTTTAATTGAACAGGCTAGGTAATTAAATGGCACTTTTCCAATAGGACGTGCTAGGTAAATCTAATAGTTGGTTATTTAATATCACTTTGAAGTCTGCCCACTCAAGCACAATGACAGCACAGGAGCATGTGAACTATTAGCTAGGAAAAAAAAAAAACCCAGGATCTCAAAAATTAATTAAATCGCATGCAATTTAGGGGGAACGTTTATCTTGATTTGTCATAACAGAATTAATTCAAGGCCTCCAATTCACTTGGGGGCAGATCTGTTACTCTGAATTAACCAAGCGTAATTTGGCTGATTTTTTTTTCTCTCCCTCCCCTCTCTAATGCAGTGGTTGCGATTATGCACAGCCCCCCTCTTAGGTATAAATAGCTTCTGGAGCTTTTAAGGTGCGTGGACTCTAGTTATTCCGAAGTACCTTTAATGGACTTGGCTCCAGGCGTAATTTCTGGGTTGCATTTCTTTGTTACATTTAATATAGCTGGTGCAGAATTTAGATTAAATATAGGATCCTGCTGGAAAACCAATTGCGTCTAGATCAGTAGCTGTGGATGTACATTTTTCTCCTCAGATAGGTTGCTGATATTTACTTGCAGGTACAAATGTGTACCTTTCCGCCACACTCTGGGAAATGTACCTCTCCGGTGCCTGAAAGCAGTTTAGAAAACACAGCCAGGTAGCGCTCCATATTGCATGTATTTTGCTTGAAGTAATAATGCCGCTGAAAAGAAGCCCACCTATTGGTCATTGAAGTTACCGAAAGATGCTAAGCACTGACGTTAAACTAAAAAATACAATTTGTTTCTCCATCTCTTCCTGTCAACAGGGAGGTTTGGAACTCAGCCTGCAGACAGGACTTCACTTCCTAGTAGGCTTCAGATACACAAGACACCTTAAAAGTGGGATTTCTTCCCATCTTTTCCCTTTCTCCATGTAAAGAACCTCTTGATGTTTCTGATTGATTGCATTGCCCAAATGCTGAAATATTAACGGCCTTCTTGGACTGAAGACCCAAAGAAAGGAAACTGAAACCAATTCTGTCATCACAATTAAAGACTCCCCTGGCTTTAATTAGCCTGACCTGGGGTATATCTCCCGGTTGCTTGAGTTAAAGAGAAAAGAGCCCATTATAGTCCAGTCTGAGACCGATAGCTACTTAATTGAGCACCTAGAGCCTCAAGCCTTTTAAATCAAACACTGTCCTGGACAGTCCCCATGGTTAGATAATTAACTCTCCAACGCACAAGGAAAAGAAAAAAAAAAGACAACTTTTCAAAAAAAAAAATAGAATTCTAATGGTCGTCTTCATCTCGGTAAGAGATTAGAATGTGTTTGAGATCTGCTCTGAAGCAACCTCCATGCTGTAGACTCAGAAGGGTCTGAAACTCCTTTAATACAGTTTAGCCGAGGGCACATCAGCCACGGTAGGTCTTGGTCATTTTCAAACTTTGTAATTTTTTGTCACTTCAGGAATCCCACGATTTTATGACTGATTGTTCTGTGACGGGTTACCATGTGAAAAGCTTTTTGGCTTACACGCGGCTGCCCTGATTATTAAAGTACACTCAGGTGCTGAAGACATACAACTGCCTTTACCCAGAGTGAATTGTTAAAGAAATGAACACTTAGGTTGGATAATCAGCTCGGTACTGTGAAAGGGTATTTTTGAGATGCGGTGTCACAGTGTACCTGTTGGTAGTGACAGCCGTAATTATAGACTCTTATCCATTAAAATACTTCTGGGGTGTTGTAAGGGAATATTTGATTCCTAGCTCTGCTGGGATTCTACCCACTACACTCCCAATTTCTCCCTACCTCAGCACGTATGTGTTTGGCCACATAGGCAGGTTTTTAGCTTTAGTCTCCCCCAGATTACTTGAGTTTAATATTTCTCTTGGAGACTGGAATCAGGAGATGCTGTCCATAAGCACTCTCCCCATGGCTCCCCTGATGCTTGGGCCACCCTGTTCTTCTGAGAATCCCTGCAGGGCAGAGATGCTGCTGTAGGGAGACACCAGGAGGTCTTCATCAATGTTCCCCAAGTGGTCCTGCATTAGCCTGCAGCCTGCAGGCCCGGGGGCTCCCACTCACTGCAGTCCTGTAGCAGAGGTCCTGACAGTGTATTATTTCGGCTTTCTTTCTGTAACTGTTCTGATTCTGCAAGAACGTGTCAATGTGTCGTGGATCTCAGACTAATTAGTTTTGAAATGGAGTTTTGATTGAACTCTTCAAATCGATGCTGCTGCAAAATTTGTTTCTCGGGCTTCCTATTAAAAGCCATCTTAAGGGGCAGTTTTACTACTCTCCCTGTCGTTCAGTCGATACATTTAATAACAACTTACAGGCTATTTTCAATAAAGTGGCGACAGCAAATTAGTAGTTTGAACATGACAAGCCTCTTCTGCAAGACCAGATTCAGAAAACTCAAAGCAATTATTTTTATATAGAGGCATGCTGCAATCATTCAGATTACAGCAGTTCTACAGGAACACGTCTGCCAGTTTGACACAAACTGCATTTTATGACTTTATTTAGACAAGGGGGGAATGCAAATATTAATAATTATTATGACACCAGTGTGTTAATTTGGAAGTCCCATTATTTTGCTTTGCCTTGTTGGACAATGCCTCTGTGACCCTGCTCTCTTGTTGCGATACCACCTTTCAATGGGAAAATCACTGTGGTCTGTTTAATAAATGTTTGTGGATATTAAAGAGGGAAACCCAAGAGCAAATAAAGCCTTCTAGCTCAGTTCTACAGATTCCGTAAAAGCCAAAGTTCAGTAATCGTTAAAATATTTCCTTGTGCCTAGAAGGATCTGAGAAACGGTCTATGTGTTTTTCTTCAGCTCGGCACACTTCCTTGAGCAACCCCCTCCTCTGCAGCCTTTGCCTTCTCCCCCTCCTCCCCCATGGCAGATGTTGTGGTCTCATTTGATTGCATAGGAAAACTGCAGTGATACAGCAAACACCCAGAGAGATATGATGACAAATGGGTCCAGATCCCGGTAAATTACTTTCTGCTCAAATCGAAATTTCATTCAGTTTGTTGCTAGCAGAGATGAAGTAATCTAAATTGTGGACTCAGGAGCAGATAGAGGGAAGTCGGAGCAAGCATTTCATTATCAAGAGAGAGAGAAGGTTAGGATGAAAGAGATGAGCAGAGGCAAATCTTAAGTGTTGACACCATGATTGAAAAGGTTAACCCATACACATTATATATCAACCTGGATAGCAGAGAGTTTCTAATGGAAAGTCTGCACTGATGGAGGCTTACCGAGTTCCAATACACCGAGCATGATGTCTTCTTAGATATACAATCAAATCCTCTTAACCCTTTTGATGACTCATATCTCAAGATATGATTAAAGTACAAAAGAGTTCTTCATATAATTTCAAGGACACAATGCATTTAAACTCCAGTCATGAGTTGTATCTTTTCTCTCTTTCTCTCTCTTTTTTTATGACGAACCCAGTAATCTGATAAAATGTGTGTAGAACAGAATTGTTTTGTGTTTGCCAGAGGTATAAGTCAATATTTTGATTCACTCTGGGGTGTCCTCTTCCTCCACTGTAGGCAGAAGTTAGCTGGCTTCCCCCAAAAGGATTATGTAAATCGCTCAGAAAATTTGAGATTGGAGTTCTGCGAATTCAGCTTCTGATGAACAGTATTCCCGAATGGAAGGCCAGAGGACAGCTGTCTGTCTTTTCCTTCCTTCTCGCAGGATTGGGATTACTTACCAGTGCCAACCATCATTCTTTGTTTCAGGTTATTTGGGAATAGCGGTGCTTGCAGCGCCTGCGGACAGTCGATTCCTGCTAGTGAACTCGTCATGAGGGCTCAAGGCAACGTGTATCATCTCAAGGTAGCCTCTGTGTGCCTGTTTAAAACACCGTACCGTTCCTCCTTCTCCTCAGTACCAGTTGTGGCTTCGAGTCACAGACAGTGAGAACTGTGGTTGACACAGTGTTGGGCAGCCGTGGTCACCCAGGCCCAGAAATGCAGAGTTCCCTTGAGCACACAAGTGTGTCGTCTCTTGCATTCTTTCAGACTGCCCAGCGTATTGTCTTGGGCTATGTTCTGGGATCGTGTCAAAGAAGGAAAAGTACCCAAGCCTATGTGGTGGCATGACATTGTACTTGACAGATACTTGCATAAAGGCTGCTCCTGAGGTTGTGCTGGTTTTCAGTGGGCTTCTCTTCCCTTGCAGTGTTTCACGTGCTCCACCTGCCGGAATCGCCTGGTCCCGGGAGATCGGTTCCACTACATCAATGGCAGTTTATTTTGTGAACATGATAGACCCACAGCTCTCATCAACGGCCATTTGAATTCACTTCAGAGCAATCCACTACTGCCAGACCAGAAGGTGAATACCCAGCAGCTCTTAATAAGCATCCTTAGAACAGGTTGGCGAGCTGAGCCTGGTGAAAGGCGTGAGTGTCGTTAGCTTGTTCTAGTCTTACGTCTTCTCACAGAAGGAGTGTTCAGAGGTGCTCTAGCGAGTTGCTGTTAAATTTGCTGGGAAAACATCACTGTTTTGGAATTGGTTCTGTATCTGGAACGTCAGCCATGTTGAACACAGGGGACCCCTTCCCCATGCAGAGACAGTCGGGCCGCTAAGTTTCCCGACAACTGGTTGGTGATTCCATTTGTGGGCTTTGGGCTTGAAGAGAAAACACGTTATAGGGTTGTGGGGGTCAAGTTAGAAACTTCTGTCACGAGGGGCATTCCGGAGGCATGTCTTCAAAGCCAGTGGATGCCACGATGGCTCCAAAAGGAGCAGATGTCAGAAACATCCCGTGGTTCCAGAGGAGAACGTTTCGATGATTGGTAGTTGTGCAGAATTTGAATAAGTTACGACTCCTGAAACCAAGTTCTTGCTCTTGCTAACCTCTTCGTGCCACTCACGGCCCCGTGAGAGAATGATGTATCTTAAGCCTTGGTCCACAACCTGGAAGTCCTTGGGCCTGAGTTAGAAGTGAGGAAATTATACAAGTATACAAATCACGTAGTGTTAGGAGGCACATTAGAAGGAAAATCGGTGATCAACAGTTGTCCAGCACCCCAGCCCTGGATAGTTTAAATCTATTTTAATCTCCTTAGTAAGTCCTATAGCTATGCAAGTGAGTGCATTTTGATAACTGCTGTGCCTAATTTGTAACAATTACTGTCAACCTTCAGTTAAGAGCCTGTTCCTTCCACCCTGGCCTAGGAAAGAGTGAGATGTATGACTCGTGTGCATAATTTTATTCACATCATATTTCATACTGATTATGTATTGATGACATTGATTCATTTACTCTTTACAGCGCCACTTGCATGGATATTAAATCTTATTGACCACAGATGAATTTTAATTTCAGATTGGTGATAGATTTTTCCATCAGCTCTGATAGTGTGTTTGACTTTTTCATCATTAACCCAGGCAATCACACAGCACTGAGTTATTGCATTGAAACAAAAAGTGCACACTTCACTTGCTAATTCCTTATGGATTTGCAGTAGGGACTCCATTCATGCCTATTGTAAGGATCACCCACAGACGCACACAAAACCGAAAACATTTATCTGCAGATAGAAGCTCAGCAACCTTCCGAAGTCTAGGGGAGAATACTCGGCCTTTGTGTCTTCTGTGATGTATTTTCTTCTTGCTGAGGGGGGAGGGACACTTGCTTGGAAATTTTAACTCCAATTATGCTGCCGTATCAGAATGCTCCTCTCCCTCACTTGGGTTTATGGGGCAATTTAAAATGTTTTCTTTATTTAGTAAGTGTTAATTACATGAGATTGTGCAGTTTTACAAAGTTTCCTAATAGGGGAGGAATACAGAATAACCATTTAAGAATCAGAATCATATATATTTTTTTATTGCAAATTAGCCAGTTACCTCACGTAATGTGTAGAGTCTTCTCTAAGCTCTGCCAGCACCCAGAAGGACTTACAAGTTTTACAACTTCAAGTTTAATGAAGTCAGTCCATAGGACATCGCTGAGGGCAGTGAATGGCCGACACCGATATTTTGAGAAACTCGCTTTGAACTTGAGGCCAGGCCATCTATAATTACAGAAGTTCCCCAAATAAAATGGTGGATCCCATGCCTCCTAATGTAAAAGCTTCACACTCCCCCAGTGTCTGTCTTAACTGACTATGTTGCTGGCTTTATGCTATTTCTGGACTTAGTAAATTATTTTTTTTAAAAATGTATTACAACTTATTCCAACATGCCTGGTGAGAAGGGTAGAGCGAGGAGGTGGGTGGGGTGTTAGGTTGTGAAGATGGAGCCCAGACAGTGACCATGCTAGGACTAAGAGCAGAGGACACTGGCGTGTGAGCAGGACCCCAGTAGCTCCTCACTGAGTATGAGTGGGAAGATGGTAGGCTTGTGTTTACAGGATTGCCTGTGTTGTGCCTCTCACGGGAGGGGGCTCTGCTGTGGTTGGGATGGGAGCTGTAGGGTGTTCATATTGGAACACAAAGTATGGCGTAGGCAATGAAGGAGAATCTGCTAGCGTTTATTTTCCTAATGTTTAAAGGTGACTCCCTCCTAAAACAGAGGGAGACAGGTGGCCTTCAAAAATTAATTGCACATAAAAGACATAAGGAAATAGAACTTAGGGAGATGATCGTGCCAGGGACTGGTGAGACGCTGGGTTTTGGGGGTGGTGTTAATTGAGCACCTTTCCCTGTTGGCATGAATGTCTCCCATTTTTGCCCTTGGTGTTCTCTTCCCCGTGAGCACAGTCGATTCACAAGGCAGTTTCCGTAAATAAAGGTTGTGGGCAAGCTGAGTGTGGGCCGGAGAGGTTCCAGCAAGAGGGCAAGAGGGAAGACCTAATGAAAACGTGTTTCCTAGGGGAACACAAGCTGCCTTTTGGAGAAAGCTCTAAAATGATTTCCCCCAAACCCTGCGGCGTTTCCTTTCTACAGGAGATGAGATGAGGAGAAATGACAAATAGTTCCATTTTATTATTTTCTTTTCTCTCCTTCTCCGTGTTTGGGGGTAGAGAAAAATTGGATACTTATTTTGGCCATTTTCCTTCCATTCACAGAACCAATCACATGTGAGTGCGTGGTGCATAGTAAATACAGTTAGCCATCCTCTGTCTTAAACACGATGAGTTGAGGGCGCCTCTTGCCCTTGACATGAAGTTCAGGCAGCCCCTCGTATGGGAGGCTTCAGCCCCATCCTCTGACCCCTTTAAATGTTTGCTCTGAAGTGTGCTTTCAGTCACCGGGTTGCGATCCAGGCTTTTGTATGTTCTGAAGAAAATGAGCTTTTCAACTGAAATCTCATATTGCCTGAAGTCTGGGTCCAGTGACGTTTGAGGACATTCACAGTTTGATGGCTTCTGTTATTTGGAGTAGGCTTGGCCAGCCCCAAAACTACGGTGCTTTCTAGAATATTAGAAAAATCAGAAATTGGGATTCGCTTTATTCCCTCTTATAGATAGATTCTTGCCTGCTCTGGAGTTTTGTTTTTCTTCCGTTCAGAGGTGTGAGGGGGCCTTCTAGAATATTCTCTGCTTTAGTTGGAGGGAGAATTAGCAAAGCTTTCTGGGTTGCGTATGACTTCACGTTTCCCCACAGTTACATAATTGGTGTTGTGTGCGTCCATCGTAGAGGACATTTGATGCTCATTTATTAAATATGCTTGCTGGCTGCTGGCACATCTTTGTTCTGGACAGACAAATTACCTTCCTCACACCGAGCTTCCACTCCGGGGAATTGAGCCTCTACCACTTTAATTAGCTTGGAAGTGGGGGTTGGAGATTCTGGCCTTCCATAAGTTAGGAGGGGTGAAAGCAAGAACTTCCCGAGGTGCTCCAAATGTCATTTTTAGAAAACCATCAGAACCTAACAGACATTATTCCGTTTTGGTAATTGCAAGCAGACTGTGTTTGGTGGCTGTGCGCTGCTGTCTGTAGCTTCAGATGCTGGGGTTAAGCTTCTTCACATTGGTCCGTGTTCTTCAGTTCATCTTGGGCGATTAGCACACCACATGTATTGATTTCTATGCCTGTAATATTTATGTAACATTACATGACCAAGGTAGGAAACTGGGAAACCAATACAACTTGTATATTTGAACATAGACCATGTCACACACGCATGCCCTAGAGGAGGAAGCCAGTGTGGGTCAAGAGGTGTTTGTTACATGAAGAGCACAATAATAAGGCCATCTCATCCATACTAAGGGACACCTTTGTTACCCCATCTTTAAAGGGGAGGAAACTTGCCACAGGTGACACAGTTGAGCCCCTACGACCCAAAGCTTCTTAGGGACCTTGCCCTGAATGGCCCTGTGGCTATTTTAAAAGTCCCAAGATCCCCCTATGAGGCGAGACCTTCTGACCAATCCGTTTGGAGAGGACCTTGCTTTGCCAGGGTTCAAGGATGGTAGACGCCTACATCTGAAGCTTCTCCGAGTCCATTTGCCATTGTACACGCTCTGCTAGTGAAACCCGTTCAGCTCCGGAGCAAGGCGCATGGAGAGCCTCCATCGGGTCACAGTTGGAAAGTAATCGAACAAAAGACGATTAGTGACCGTGCTGCTAGAGTCGAATACCTCTCCAGTTTAGCGTTTTTTGGCTAAGATGCCCATTTCTATTTCTTGCAGGTCTGCTGAAAGGTCAGAGTAATGCAGAATGCGTGCCTTCATCTCAGATTCTGTTCATCGCAGGTGGATCCCATGTGTCTTCGGTAGACAAGTCACCTTTGTAGCCAGCACCAGTGCCAGCTCCATGCCATCGCACCTTCTTTAGTCTTGAGTGCCCTTCCTGCATTTATGGGTGTATTAAAATGACTGAATATGGACATTAAGGACTCCATGAACCTGGGCTAATGGGAGACGGTAGCGGAAATGAAAAAAGATCCACCGAAGGACATCTTGGGGAGGGGGGAGGGTGCTTGGGGGGGGAGGGAAATGACTAATGAAGCTAATTAAAAGAAGCATTGAAATCTGCTTTCTTCCCTCATTAACAATTAGCAGGGCACCGGCCAGAGTTTGTACCCTGTGTTTTACCTTAACAACATTCTGTTTGCTCTTTGTATATTTAAGTGTTGTAATGAAATGTGTTTCAACCAAACTGAACATGAGTTAAAGGAAAAAGAGATGTGGCTTTTGTGATATTATATCACGAACACTTTTATTGTATCTCTGTAAAATACAATGTATGTATGCATGTGAGTGGTCTCGTCCTGATGTTGCTCCGCCCATGGCAAAGGTTAAAAAAGAAAAGAAAAAAAATACAAAAAAAAAAAAGAAAAAAAGGAAAAAAAAAAGAATCAGGCTCATAGCCAGTACTATGTAGAAAATTCCCCCGACTTCTAATTTGCTGAATGAAGAAAAAAAAAATCTTTTATTTGTGATATTTTCAGAGACATTTGCTCTAGTATGGTGTATTTAAATAATAAAAACTGAAAAGAAAAATATGCAACAGAGTTTGGGTTTAAACACTGCTTTTTCTCTTATGTATTTTGGAAAAAATTGTGATATTTTTGTTGTTGTTGTCTATAACAGACATTTAAATTTGGGGGTGAGGGTGGAGTTCATACCTGTATTTAGCTCCAAGCTAATAAAAGTCGTCCTCAGATTATTTAACTATGCCATTTCAAGTTGAGAATGTCCTGGTAACAGCGGCACATTGCACCGGGGTCTTCGGTGTGGCTCCGTGATCACTAGTTGGCTGTTTCAGCTTTGCTCTCAGTGGGAAAGCCTTGGGTGTTGGTCACGGGTGCGTGAACAACTCCAGCAAGGCCATCTTCTCACGTCAGGTTCTGTAGCTTGTGAAGGCAGTCGCATTTCTAGAGTCGTGTGTGTGTGTGTGTGTGTGTGTGTGTGTGTGTGTAATCTTAAGTCCCTTAGTTTAGGGACTCCAGAGGGCACACTGGCAATGGTCGTCTTGGGTCGACAAGGCAGCGTTGTCTGTTGAGCCCTGGGACTGCTGCCCCGCTGGAGCCTTGCTGCGTTTGAGCTTCTTTTGATGCCTTTTCCTTGTGCTTAGTTTACTGCGGGAGGGCTCCCTTTGGTTTTGAGGTAGTTGCTGGCTCCTAGTTGCTAACTGGTCTCCCCCACAGTGCCTGCAGTGCCCACAGAGGTTCCTATGGAAGGTGTGGGGTCCCCTGCTTCAGTAGCTGCCCTGTTCCTACTGGACCTAGCAAGAGCCAAATGGGCCTGGATGCCAGGATGGCCCTGTGGCTGGTTACATGAGGGCAGGCCTCAGCTGCAGCCTCACAGGCTGCTGACACCTGGGCTTTCATGCCGCGAAGGCTGTTTTCTAAAAATAGTGTTTTATTTTGTTGGAGCAAAGCTCCTGATGCAGACCCTGCTAACTTTCTGCTTCTGAAGATCCCCAAGTCAGGAGGGAAAGTTGGTTGTTGAACCGGCAGACCTCCTGTAGGAGAATCGAAGGGCAGACTATTAAAGCGAATCATCCGCCTGTGTTTTATAACGTTTTCTAAAAGCTTTATAAAAAGAAATGCAAGAACAACAAGATAAATACATGTGTGTACACACACACACACACCACCATCTGAGGTGGATCCCTGGAGAATGTCTCTAAAGTTGTTCTGATTTGAACTGCTCCCCCTTAAGATACTTTCTGAAAGGATTCGGCCTGTTCCAGCCGGAAGGGGGGGAGGTGTTGTTCAGAGGAGCTCAGACATCTCTGTGTTTAGCGAAAGCACTCATGTCACAGGTGGTGTGGAAATTCAAAGGACGTGGCTAATAACGTCTGGTAATACAGTATGGCGGTCAGTGACGGGGAGGGCAAAGGTCATTCCCGCCTTTTAAATGAACTATTATGTGGCTGGCTCCTCCAGCACGGCGGCGTATTTCCTAACGAGCTCCTAAAAGCATTTCTTAAGTTGCAGACCTATAAGATTACAAATGTCACTCTTGTTAGTGTGATCCCCATGCAAGTGCTGCAGCCGTCTCTTTGATGTGCTAAATTGGAGAAGGACTAATGGGGCTATGAATATACAATAGAACATATTTAAGTAGTAGTCTTGCTTTAGGTGAAACACTCTCTCGAAACCAGAGGCATTTCAAACAATAAAACCCGACTCTAATGGGGACGCTCGGTGTGGGTAGACAGCTACTAAACACACTCCGGTTTGTCCTGATATGAGCAGCGACTGTATGCAGTTCCTCTCCCAACCCCAACGTTCCTTTGGGAGAAGAAGACCCCTGAGCTTACCCACCTTTCTTCTGCTGCGCTTGTGATGTGGGTGTGTTCTTCTGAGAGGCCTTCACATACATGAACCACATCACCCAGCGAGACAGGCCCCGGGCCTCACGAGCATGCACAATAAAAATAAAAGCAAACATTACTGAGCCTCGCTGAACTCCTGATAAAAAATGATGTTTATGATACATATAAATGTCTCAATCATGCAAATTGTCACCCTTGCTAATGCAACAATTCTGTGCCAAGATTGTCCTCTAAAGCGGTTGAACGTTTTGTCTTTTACCTGTCTGTCTGCCCGGACTTACACATCCTGCAAAGCCCCGGAGCCTGAAGACATTCCAAACCAAATCATTCCCCACAAGAAACTATTTCCAGCTCTTCTTGATTTATTAGGAAATAGTTTCACCCGGACTGTTGTATCGTATACAGCAAAGTAAGGAGACTGGCCTGGAAACGAAGCCTGGGAAATTACCAGCCTCTTAATACTAACAATATTTAAATTCTTCCTGCTGCTCTTATTCACACTGGTATTTGAAACAACTAATCGTCTAAAATGAAGCTCTTAAATTAAATGCCTTTAAATGTCAATATAGTAAGATTCTAATGTGCAGTACTGGTTACATAAAATATTTCTTAGGGTCAATAAATTATGGAACAAACAGTGAACCCAAGAGCTATCTATCAGAGTGAAGAGTTTTCATAGAGCTTGAAGAATTGTTCTGAATTAAAAATGGTTGCCCAAAGAGACTTTCAGGGGCGGGGTAGGCGGGTCGGGGAGAGGGCTTGTGCGTTCCATCCTGGGCCCTCACTTTATAAGGTTGTTGGAAACACGGCTCCTTCACACGTTCGTGTTCATTTTGGTTGTGTTACCGAGACTCACCTATTGTCAGTCCAGCCAAGTCACAGGAATGCTTACTGCAGTTAAAAAGCAATTTGTTTCCACGCAACTGCAATTAAAGTATTACCAAGCAGCCATTTTAGATTGGCAGTTCTCTGAAGGCATGTTAAGCAGCCAGCGACTTGCGCTTGGAGAGGCTGGAATCTGACTAGCGGCCGAGGATAACACCTTCGCCGACAGCGAGCACTTAGTTAGCTGGCATTTGTGGCCCTCTGCTCCCACTGTACACGTGCGGAGAGCAACAAGTCAGGACCTATTTTTGGAAGGTGAACTTGGAACTCACCCCCTGTAACTAGGATCGTCGGCTGTGCAGGGCGTGCTTTGTGCGCATGCAGATGTGCGCACGCATCCTAGAGGGACTGTTTCCAAGTTCGGATTGATTCTGCTGAGAATGGACTGCGACTCAGAGGCCTCCAGCCAATAATGGACTACAGGTCCTGACATGTTACAGCTGTGTAAACAGGACCATTCTCCCCCCCTAAATCACAACTAATAAAGCACAGGATGAAAAATCAATTGATTCTGTTCAAGGTTTTAAACGACCCTGGAAGGCCATGTAATGATTCAGACAGAATGGACAGTCCACCCAAGTCCGCACTTTGCCGACCTCTCCCGGCTGCTGGTAGGGGAGTCTTAGTGGGCAGCAGCCGCACTACCCGTCTACTCCGACTTGCTGGGTGGAAAGGCCCAACAGTTTTCCTTGTCTCTTTGTAAACCTGAGTCCAGAATGTGAAATGCAGAGATTTCCCCGATGGCCCTAGAGTCTAAGAGAGGACACATTTCAGAAGCTACAGAGTTACAGCTGAGTCTTAACCACAGTGGGAACAATCACTAGCTAGTTCAAGCAGAAGGAGCCTCACCGGCCTTCAGCCCAGAAAGATCTCCCTACCTGGAACCAAAAGATTTACACTTCCAAAGTTTCCAAAACCATTTTCCCGCTACCTGCTTTCCCATGTGTTGTCTGAGTTATCTTGTTTCTTTTCTTTCTTTCTTTCTTTTTTTTTTTGAGAAAACACTAAAGATGTTCTTCCTAAATTAATTGTTCATTTTCACAGAATTGACTGTTTCAGAAGCTAGAAACTGTAAAGCAAAGACTCTAAAGGCAAACTGAATTTCTAAATGAAGATTAACTATGGAAGCTGGAAAGGAAATTGATCACTTGATCTATAGTTGTTTGGCCTTTTCTTTAGAAGTTTGCTAGAGACGGGTGTGTCAAATTTTGAACATTCCCTTAAGGCTTCTGATTCAACGTCATCAAGTGTGGGCCTTACGGTTGCCATAAACCTCACAACTCTGACTAGAACGCTTCCTGTAAGAATTCTACCTTGCAATTCCATGGAGTTTTAGAAATGTGTTCACATTTACAGTAGACGCGCATACATGTAGTCTCATGCAGCCTTCGTGGTAGTCCTCTTATTTAGTATTCAGTTTTATGGGATGGGGGGGTTGCTCTTTTGCTGTTGTTTTGTGGGCCGGGTGAGATGGGATCTTTGCTCTTTAGCCCAGGCTGGCTCCAATCTCCTAATTATTCTCCTGCCTTAGCCTCTGACGTACTGGGATGACAGGTGTGTGCCCCCGTGCGTGGCTTGCATTACTCAGTTTTCTGGATGAGTCATTTGAGGTTCTAAGAGGTGACTCAGCGTGCTAGGTGAGGGAGTGAGTGCTCACGGGAAGGCTAAAGTTTAAGAGAGTATAAAAGGTTCTCAGTGATTCATGTTTACTGTATTACTTCTTAGTTGTGAAATTCATATTCAAAGTCCGTAATGAACAGACTACCACACCTCTAAGGAAGTACAGATCGGGTGCTGGAGAGATGGCTCGGTGATTAAGAGTACTTGCTGCTCTTCTAGGGAACCTGAGTTCTGTTCCCCAAGCCTGCACTGGGGAGCCCACAAATCACATGTAGCTCTACCATCTGATCTCTGCTGGAAACTCAAGACACATGAGACATGCACATACAGGCACTCCACATGGCATATACATACACAGACACACTCACATGCACACACCCCACATGACATATGCATATACAGACACACATACACCCCCCCCACATGGTATATGCATGTACAAACACACACAAACACACATGCACTCCACATGGCATATACATATACAGACACAGCATATGTCATATACATACACAGGCACACACTCACATGCACACACCCCACATGACATATACATATACAGACACACGTACACACCCCCCACATGGTATATGCATGTACAAACACACAAGCACTCCACATGGCATATACATATACAGACACACAGACACACCACATATCATATACATATATAGGCACACACACATATATACACACACTTCACATGGCATATGCATGTACAAACACACATGCACACCACATGGCATATACATATCCCAGATACATACATGCACACGCATACACATAAATTTACACAAATAAAGATAGAAAGAAATGATGTGCAGGACGAATATATGAGCTCATTTGCCCCTGTCTCCAGCATGGTGAGCCCCACTTTTTGTTTGAACTCTGGGTATTTGCAGAAAACAGCCTTCTAAGTTGTGAGAGCCGAACAGCAGTAACTGCCTCCTGTGGCCCCATAGATAGTTTCTTTTCCCTGAGAATATTAAGATACTGTATTTTATCCTTCCCCAACCTGAAATATTAACTGGTGTAGATTGCCTGCATATTTCAGCTTCACACTACAAGAACATCTTTCTCAGCATTAAGAAATCCCAGCTACCTTATCACAAGTAAGTATAAATTCACAATGACTCTGACCACAAATTGTTGCTGAGAAAAAGAAGAAGACTTTAGGAATCATATTAGTTTAGACAGCAAGACATATAAATATCTTACACACAAACTAATAGATGATATTTTTTTAAATCTTCAGTTGAACTAAGTGGTTTAAGCGATATAAAAGGCCAGTGAGTTATCAATCTCTTTAGTGTGTGTGTGATTGTGTATGTGTGCATGTATATATATATACACACACACATATATATATATATATATATATATACACATTTATATGCACACACACAGAGAAATACACACATGAGCTCACATGTGCCCTCACTTGGGTGTGGGTGTGTGGAGGTCAAAAGTCACCATTAGGTGTCTTAACTGATTCTCTGCCTAGTTATTTGGTTATTTGAGACAGGTTCTCAGTGGGCAGCCTTGACAGGCTTGGTCTCACTCTGCAGACCAAATTAGCCTCAAACACACAGAGACCCACCTGCCTCTGCCTCCTAAGTGCTAGGGTTAAAGGTGTGTCACCACATCTGCCTGGCCTTCGTCACCTTATTTTTGAGATGTTTTCAATGAGTTTTGGCTAGACTGGATGTGGACAGCAAGCTCCAGGGCTCCTCCTCTCCTTGTCTCCCAGAGCTGAGATTACAAGTGTGCACCCCCACCCTCAGCTTTAGATCGCGAGTGTGCACCCCCACCCTCAGCTTTAGATCGCGAGTGTGCACCCCCACCCTCAGCTTTAGATCGCGAGTGTGCACCCCCACCCTCAGCTTTAGATCGCGAGTGTGCACCGCCACCCTCAGCTTTAGATCACGAGTGTGCAATGCCACCCTCAGCTTTAGATCCCAAGTATGCACCGCCACCCTCAGCTTTAGAGCCCAAGTGTGCGCCGCCACTCTCAACATTTTACCTTTGCCGGGGATCCCAACTCGGGTCCCCATGGTTGCACAGCAAGCTCCTTATCCCTCAGCATTAGTTACTTTTCCGTTTTTGAGATAAAATACGGTGACAAAGCAGTTTGAGGAAGAAAGGGTTTATTTTAGGTTTTGGCTCCTGTCTGTCACGGTGGGGAAGGCGTTGCTCATGGCTCCCGTCTGTCACGGTGGGAAGGCTGCACAGTGGTAAGAGCAAAAGCTGGCTGATAATATTTTCATCCACACACAAGAACAGAGACCAAGAGAACAGGAAACAAGCTAAAACCTCTAAGAGCCCACCCCCAGTGACACTTCCTCCAGCACAGGTCCACCTCCTTCCCAAACAGCGGCCCACTGGGGACCAAACATTCAAATACATGAGCCTATTTCTCATCCGAACCATTACACCGTCTGCGCCATCTCTCTAGCTCAAAGGTAAATTATTACAAGTTCTTGCAAAGCAGGTGTGGTACCTGCAATCCTAGCACCCTGGATTTGGAATCTGGAGATAAGGGGGAGCAGGCCAATTTTGGCTACATAAGACTCTGTCTCTAAGTACGTAAGTGAATAAATGTAAAAGTCGTTGTGTATTTATATAAAATACATATACACACAGACATGGCAATTTTTATAGAAAATTTTTACTTGTCTTAGCATATGTGGAAAGTATACATATGATGAAAAAAACCAATATTTGTATTTGTTGTTTTAAGATAGAAGAGCACTGAAGTATTCAAATGGAACAGATTATACTTTTAATTACATCCAAACAGAATTCTAAGCTGATTTTTAAAAATTTGTTCCTCCATTAATTGCTAGAGTCCAAAAAGATATCAAGATATGTAAATAAATTACTGTAACACACCATTAGATCCAAGCTGCTCTCTCTACAAAGAGCAGAATAGTAAAGGAGAAAGGCTAAAAGTGTGCTCCACTTGAACAAAATGTTCTCCAAAACGTT
This sequence comes from Dicrostonyx torquatus, assembly GCA_028555095.1. NCBI lineage: Eukaryota > Metazoa > Chordata > Mammalia > Rodentia > Cricetidae > Dicrostonyx > Dicrostonyx torquatus. Next base: position 9,552,189 of record JAQHUG010000029.1, read on the forward strand.
CTTTGATGTTGTTTTAAAGGTTAAGCCACAAAGACTTACTTTTCTTGCACACACACACACACACACACACACACACACACACTTTTGGTTCTCATGGGGTTGAGTGCCAAAGCACCACATCTCAATACCCAACATTTTCTTTATTTTTTTTGCCTTGTAATGTCTCACAACTCAATGGCCCTCTGCAGGTTATCTGTTTAATCTTTTATTCTGTTATGTACAAGAGAAGAACACTGGCCAATATGTATTTATTTCAGTCTAAAAATTAAGTTGCCCTTCTCCCTGGATACACATATCCCCTTTTAGTGGGAAGGTTCTAGAAAACATGCATAAGTGAATATACTTAGACATTCAAAACTGTGGGATAGTAAATAGCAAGACAGTATATATTTGTTATTACATTATTTTATCTAATGTGTATATGTGAGTGTCTGTACATATGTATGTATACTGTGTGGACAGCTGGTGCTTGCAGAGGTCAAAAAAGAGCACCAGATTCTCTAGAACTGGAGTTACAGGCAGTTTTGAACTATCATTAGGTGCTGGGAACTGAACCTGGGTTCTCTGCAAGAGCAGCAAGGGCTCTTAACCGCTAAGCCATCTCTCTCTGCAGCCTAACTGTGTATGTTTGTTTTGTGTTTCTTTTTGACTCACACCTGTGAAGCAGGAAGTCTGGTGCAGTAGGCAGAGTTTCCACTGGTAGAGAGGCCACAGCTGTCTTAAGCACAACTAATTCCTCCTATTGCCCTCTGTAGCGCGGCCCCAAACTGGAGTAGATTTCTCTGTAGCACGGCCCCAAACTGGAGTAGATTTCAGGTTTCCATAAGCTTCCTAGTTAGGCTTTTCCTTTTTGCCTTCCCTTTTTCCTCTTTCCTCTCCTCTCCTCTCTCTTTCTTTCTTTCCTTCTTTCTTTTTTTTTCCCCAACCAGACACAAGTTAGAGTTATTCATGATGAGGGAGCCTCAATTGAAAAAATACCCCCAACAGAGTTGCCTGTAGGCAAGTCTGTAAGGATTTTCTTGATTAGTGATTGATGAGAAAGGGCCCAGCCCACGATGGGAAGTGCCACCCACCCCCTGGGCAGGTGGTTCTGGGTAGTATAAGCTTGGGCCTCTTATTAACTAACTCTTACATCTTAAATTAACCCATTTCTATTCATCTATGTATCACCATGAGGCTGTGGCTTACTGGCAAAGTTCCAGTGTCTCTCTCCTTCAGCAACTACATGGCATTTCCTTGACTGCCTACTCTCTCTCTCTATTTCCTTCCTGGCTTTACTCTGCTAAGCCAAAGCAGCTTTATTCATTGACCAATAAAAGCAACACATATACAGAAGGACATCCCACATCAACAGAGCGAGTTCCAGGACTGCCAGGGCTACACAGAGAAACCCTGAAAAATAAAACAACAACAATAGCAACATAATCCAAGTTCTATGAAAATGTCTTCTTCCTCCTTTTTTTTCTGACTCTTCTGATTCTTCTTGTGTTCACACCCCCTTGTCCTCTTTAAGTGTTTATGAAGAAATTCTATCACAGAAATAAGGGGAGTAAAGAGATAACTGGTGAAGAAACTGCCTGACTCTTAGAGTAAGGTTGAGGGACTGTGTCTCGCCAGAGATCAGAGCCGAGCAGACCATTTGTCATCCCTGCCCCACTCTGGGCCTCATTTCAACGGCTATATCTTATTTCCTTATTGTTTTTTTTTTTAGATTTATTTATTATGTATACAACATTCTTTCCATGTATGCTTGCATGCCAGAAGAGGGCACCAGATCTTATTACAGATGGCTGTGAGCCACCATGTGGTTGCTGGGAATTGAACTCAGGACCTCTAGAAGAGCAGTCAGTGCTCTTAACCTCTGAGCCATCTCTCCAGCCCCTTATTTCCTTATTGTTAATCAAACTCTCCGTCCTAGGGACCCGTGTACAGGCGCTGTTAGCGTACATGGCAACTCTCAATCCTTGTGGCTGGTGCAGAAAGCCAGGGAATGACTGCGACTTTAGGTCTCAGATACTCACAGTGTTGATGGTTTTTGAAAGTGGTAACATGTCACAGGTGTGTCTGGGGAAAGCAAAAGCCGAATGAAAATTGTACTGGAGAGCAGCCTCCACAGTCAATGGGGGTGCCATTGCAGTGGGACTTTTTCTTTCTGCTTTGTTACAGTCTCCAAGACAGAAGAGGCAGAGGCCGTTTTGTGGTTTTGAAGTGAGTGTATGGGCCTGATAAACTACCCTGACTTTTAAAGGTCAGGTGATCCTAAATGGATTCTGACTAGCAAGGTTTTAGCCAGATCTTCCTTCATGGGAATGGATGTAACTGACAAACCTCCAGCCACTTCCTGCTGTAGGCTATTGGTTTCTAGCCTTTTAAAGTAATGAAACATGTTTAGTTTGTTGTTGCTGTTTTTAAGAAGGAGAAGAAGAGAACTCTGGCTGGTTTTGAAGCTCTCAAAAACCCTGTAAGATCTATGGGCCAAATCAAGGTCCAGCAGTAATATTTCATTTCCTTCTTGATGCCCTAAGAAAATTTAATTCTTCATTTTTGGTTTACAAGACCAGCGTAATTGTTATACTATTAGGGCATTTAATCTAGGTCTAGGATGTTGTTTTCAATTATACCTGCGATTGGTATTAAGATTACAATAATGGTGAAGTAAGCGATGGAGGCCACTAGGTAATTTCTCTTTGTTATAACCTCTATCCCTTCCTTCCTTCCTTCCTTCCTTCCTTCCTTCTTTCCTTCCTTCCTTCCTTTTTATTTTTTTCTGGCTTTGAATTTGATCTTCAGTAGGAAATCCAAAGGACTCTGTTCCTGGAATCCCTTGTTTTACATGCAGATGGCATGTTAATGAACTCATTACTGTGCATTTTATCCGGCTCTGGACACATTTGTGACATTATTTTTCAAAACAAAATGGGGTTAGGCAGTTGGTTGATTGAGCTGGAAAGGAATTGGGGCATTCTCAAAACACCACTAACCTATTCCAGGTGCCTGCAAGCTGTCTTGTGAACCCCTTACCTCCTCAGAAAAGTCACTTAGATTTCTCTGTAGCCCTAAAGACGACAGAATCTCCTGTCTCCCATTGTGTCCAGCCAGGCTCCATTCTAAGATGAAGGCAGGGGTTTCCTCCTGGGTCCTCTTTGCTGTTGTGGGTATTTGTGTGTTATTACACTAGACTCCGTTCCTTTACCACCTTCCCAGCCAGAGAAGAGGCCGTGTGACACGTTGTGAAGATCCATCCTGGCCTACGAGGTTGTAGCGAGCGCTCAGCTGTCACTGTAGAAAGGCCCCTCCCCCTTTATCTGAAGGCATATCATAGGGCCCATATCGAACCACTGCGTGGGACAGGCCAGAACCAAGTCAGAAAACACTTGGAATCTAATTCCAGTCCTGAAGGGAAGTCAAATGGCAACTCTGATTAAATTTGTCTTTCTAATCAAATATTAGCCATGGGCTAATCATTTAATCTCACTACCTTATTTTGCCCATCTGTTAAATAGGAATTTACCGATAGCAGCTGTATTTGCCGGTGCATTACATGTAACTCATTAAAGAGAACGGGGCTGTCTGGTCTAAGGACAACACTCTTCTGGGTTGTGAAGATATCAACAACTTCTCTGGTCTAAGATGTAGTTATAAGGTCTCCTGTCCGCTTTGAAAATGTTTTTGGCCAGATTCTTGGCATGTCCGCTCCAGTGTATGCATGTGTTGGGAGGTGATGTTTGATCCAAAACAATGGTAAGACTCAAAGGATTTATTTGTGCTTTAGAATGTAGTATGTAATTTTAAAATACAAGGTAATAATGCTTTTGTTAGGCAGATGTTACACTAAATTTGTAATTCCAGAAACTCAGGCCAAATGGTCGCTAGAAGGAAGGAATGAACGTTTAATGAACAAGTCTGTGGACCAGGCATGTTTTTGTTTTTTGTTTTGTGTGTGTGTGTGTGTGTGTGTATGTATGTATGTGTGTGTGTATGTGTATGTGTGTGTGTGTGTGTGTGTGTGTGTGTGTGTTGTTCCCAGCAGGCAGTATGGAGATGTTCCCATTCCCACATTAGCAGTGGGTAAAGCTGGAAGTTGAGGGATCAACCACAGTTAACCTTATCGAGGTCAAACAACTGGGCCAAGGTCACACAGCTATTGTGTGGGCAGAGGCAACTCTGAGGCCAGCACCTTGTTAAGGTTCCCACAGGGTCCCGCAGGGCAGTATATTGGGAGTAGAATTTAAGCACAGCATCCCCTGGTCTGCTGGTTTATGGTGGAGTAACTGAGTTGGTCCTGTGTACTTAGAGCCACACAGACTCTGCTACTGAAAATGCCCGTTACCTTAGGAGACACCGATCTAGCTATATTTCAGTTTTCACAGGGAAGAGTAGTGTCTTCTTGAGAACATACTTTTGTTTTAAGCACCAAACATTTATTTTATTTTGCATGTCTGCTAGGGGAAGGAGTAAGGAATTAGCTGATAATTCAAGTAGAATTAGCAGCAGCTGAGCTCAGAGCTTCACTGATAGGTTTGTTTTGCTCCAAGGCCATGTGTGAAACGGAGTGGTGTCATGAGGCCTAACTCCACTGAGTCTCTGCTGCTTTGCTTGTGGAATAAACTGGGGGAAGTGTCTAAATATTCGGTATTTTATGTCTTCATTTCTGGAGATCTTAGAATGATGACTTTCTTCTTCTTCTTCTTCTTCTTCTTCTTCTTCTTCTTCTTCTTCTTCTTCTTCTTCTTCTTCTTCTTCTTCTTCTTCTTCTTCTCTTCCTCATCCTCCTCCTTTCCTTCCTCCTGCTTCTTCCTCCTCCTCCTCCTCCTTTTCTTCCTCCTGCTTCTTCCTCCTCCTCCTTCTTTCTTTTCCTCTTCCTTCTTTTTACATCACAATTGAGAGATTTAGCAAACCTCATTAGCACTGTTAAAATAAAATGAGCCAAGCTCTGGATTGGTTAGCATAATTTTTCTTTACATTTTCTAAAAATATCCCCAGTTGTGAGTCACTCTCATTTATCAAAAGATCTCCACTAGATCTGTAGCTATTTTTTCCTTCATTTTCTGTGAGGCAAACCTTTGGCTGCAGTGTATTTTAATTTCATTTGACCCACTTCACTCTAGGAAGCTTTGAATGAGTACAATCCCTTTTGACTTTTTCCATGGTCCTCACAGGGAAACAAGTTAAAGATTGTGGGTGTTTATAAACTGGGTCTTCAAGTCTTACTCCACCTCACCAGGGAGACTACAGGGGAAAAAATATATTCCAGGGGCCAGGGAGATGGCTCATCAGGCAAAATGCTTGCTGGGCAAACCTGACAAACTGAGTTTGGGTCCCCAGATGTGATATAGAAGCCGTAGACAGTAGTGTGTAACTGTAATCTCTGTGTGATATAAAAGCCTCTGCTGGGAAATGAGAGGCAGAGACAGGGGAATTGCTACAGCTGGGAGTCACCTAGCCTGGCATTTGCAGCAGTGAACAGAGAGAGAGCCTGTCGCAGCTGAGGTAGGTGCGGACCAAGCCCTGAGTTTGTTCTCTGACCTCCACACGTGAAGGACACGCAGGGAAAGGAGAGAGATGGAGAAAGAGAGAAACCTAGACTGTAGGTTAATACTCACGGATTCATGGACACAGATTCGATTTTATACTCTATCGGAACACAATGCTGCCTCCGTAAGGAGCCTTCCTGGATTTCCCAAGCGTGTTCCAGGCTCCTCTCTAGAAAGTCTCCATTGTCCCCATAGACCATGCATTCCTGGAAGTCAGATCTTGTCCCATTCGTTTCGCTGTCTCCGCTGTCTAGGTGACTGCCTGGCGCTGAAGAGTCTTTGTTGAATGATGGACCAAACAAGTGCATGACGGAATGAAGAGATGATTTGTTA
>JAQHUG010000029.1:9563055-9568071 GCA_028555095.1 Dicrostonyx torquatus
CGGGGGAAAAAAAACCCTTGATGATAAAGGGGCTAAAAAGAGTGGTGACCTTAGGTAGGGTAAGATCCTACCCAGTTAAACTTCCAACTTGTGAAAAGAAATTGAAGAAAAATTGAGGGCTGTGTGTGGTGGTACATGTGTTTAATCTCAGGACTCAGGAGGCAGAGGTAGGCAGATCTTTGAGTTTGAGGTAGGCAGTGAAGGACACCATTGTAAACAAAATGTTGATGAAAACATATTTAAACAAGAAGGTCACGTTCCAGCCCCAGCAAGAAGCAGAACTTGGCAGTTCTGGTCACATGGTTCTGGTTCAAGGATACAAGAAAGGGGTTATGGACTCGCCCTTCAAAACCACTGAGTCCAGGCATATGCTAGGGGTGTCCCTTCATGGAGGCCTACAAGGGCATGGCGTGAAGCTGTGGAGGTGATGCCTAAGTTGCTCTGGAGACCCCAAGATGTTGGTAATGCCAAGTCATGGCATATCTACCAAGGGACGCTACAAACAGGGAGTATACCAGCCCAAGAGAGAGATGTATGTTAGTCAACAAAGCTGAAAGGAGTTGGAGATCTGAAGAGTGCTTTGGCATTAAATTTGGGTTTGGAGCATGCCTGACTACTTTTTGGTCTTGCTATGGTCCTCCTCACTAAGGTCCAGTATATTTCTCACGAGTATCACCTCCCTTTTGGGTGGTCATGTATATATCTTGTACCATTGTATGTTGAACTTATATGATCTGTGTTTATTTTGATTTTTACAGGGGATTATAGTTAGACTGTCATGAGTATCAGAGACTCTGGACTATGAACTTGTAAACAGTGTTGAGACTGTGGTAAACTATGGGGACTTTTGAAGTTGTATTGAATGCATTTTGCATCATGATATGGCTACAAGCCTATGGGGGCGGAGACTGTAATGTGATGGTCTGAATGAAAATGGCTTCCATAAGCTCATAGGAAGTGTAATTATTTGAAAGATACGGCCTTGTCGGAGGAAATGTGTCACTGGGAGTGGGCTTTGAGGTTTCAGAACTGCAAGCCAGTCCCAGTGTCGCTCTCTCTTCCTAATGGCTGCTGATCAAAATGGAGACCTCTCAGCTCTTTCTCCAGCACTATGTCTGCCCGTGTACTGCCGTGATTCCAGCCATGATGATAATGGACTAAACTGCTGAACTGTAAGCCAGCCCCAGTTAAATGTTTTTCTTTGTAAGAGTTTTTGTGGTCATGGTGTCTTTGGGACACTGACAAAGATAGCACCTGAGTTAAAGGAACTAGATAACCATAGGGGTAATATTTTCAGTGGAGGCTACCAAACTTACTCGGTGGTGCCGCTTTGGTAAGTGGCCAGACAAAGACTCTCTAAGTGAGTCTGGGCTGAAAGTTGAGCAGTGGAAATAGCTGATAAAGAAATATGCCAGACGGAGGGCATAGGGAGCATGAAGGAAGAGGTTTGGGTACTTCTTGACTGTACTGGTCATCAGTACCAGGCTGAAGTGCAGAAGGAGAAGGCCTTGAAGGGAAGGTGACAGCTAACTTAAAAGAAGAAGGATGCATGGCTTGAAGGCTCTCAAACAAAAGTGTATGTGCAGCCCTGCAGTGGGAGCAAGGCTATGGGACTCTAGGGGAAATGAAGTCAGGTCACAGATAGCCTTCTAAAGCATGCTGGGAAGGTTGGTTAACCCCGAGGGCAACAGGCTTCTGCGGATGTAGCCGGATTCTGTGTTAGCTGTCATGTGGATCACAGCAGGAAAGACTAGACACGAAAAGAAAAGACAGGAATCAGGGAAGAGAAAACGGTGACATGGAGGGGGTGAGAACCATGGGGATAGAGAAATTACTTTGGTTTGCTGGTGCCCGAGGTGACATATGGCAGGATAGGGGGATCATGGGAGGGGGCAGGAAGGAAGAGTCCAGAGCTGCAAGCTTCTATGACCTTCACATCACGAACACCAAGATGGAGAAAGGGGTTCTAGGCCAATGTGATGCCACCTTTTCTGGTCCCTCCATTGTGGTAGAGCCCTGTCTCGAAGGAGATGTCAAAGACCTAGACTTTTCAACACCTGTTTGTAGTACAAGAATTTAGAGTTAATTCAACTTGACCTCTAATGTTTTCCAGTCACTAAACCCAATTATTTTTCCAAGCAGCGATCTAGTCAGAGTTTCAAAAATCTCTGTAGTCCCCAGTGTCTTCTGCTCAGCTAGACCCCAGAGAGACAAAGAGGCATGGAGTTAGTGGGAATCTCACCAGAATCCAGGTGTGCGGGTATCATCTTCCCAGCTTCCCCCTCCCTCCTCACGGTCTCGCGCCTCTTTTTGTAATGGGGGATGATGCTTGGGCGCACATCACAAGGACAGCAGATGCGGAGGTAAATGATACACATGATACCATTTGCTCTGTATCGGCTTCAGCAGTTGAGTCTGTTTCAGTGTCTCCATGTCAAGGAAACACAAGTCATAAGCAAAGCAGAGCTGCACTTCCCAAGCCAGCCCTCAGGCCATGCGTCATCTCCGTGAGTCTTGCGTGAGGGCTGGGTGACGTGCGTGGGCCAAGTGGTGCTTTTCTATGTGTCCGGCACACACCCCACTGCAGAACTCTTGTCATTTTTCCATGGGGAGTCGGCAAAGCCAGACACAACAGAAGGGCAGACTTCCCTGTAGTCTGTCTGCTTCTGTGCTCTGCAGACAAACAGAACTCGCTGTGAACTCCAGCTCAGCCGCCCACTCTGACACATCATGCAGAACCTTGCCAAGTTCTAGTTCTAGGCCACACCTTTCTCAGCCTTCGTGTCCTCATCTGTAAAATGGGGATAATGTGACCTGTGCGTCACGAGACGGGAGGCAGTGTTTACTAGTCACAAACACAGGTCCTGGAGCAGACTGGGGGGCCCTTTCTTAGTTCTGCCCTTGGCTAACTGTGGTGTTCTGAGGGAGAATGAGTCACAGGGTTGATGTATTTGGACCCTTGGCACCCAGACGGTGTTTTGGAGGTGTGGCCTTGCTGGAGGAAGTACGTCACTGGGGATAGGCTTTAAGAGTTTAAGGCCTCACTCTATTTCCCCACCTAATTTCCTCCCCACAAGATGTGAGCTCTGGGCTTCTTATTCTTCCCAGGCTTTTGTCCTGGCCCTTCTGGACACTCACCCCCTGGAAACATAAACCGAAACAAACTCTTCTGTAAGTTGCCTCAGTCATAGTATTTTTACTACAACACGAGAAAGGCAACTGATACACTCGTTTTGTGATCTTATAGACGCTGCCTCACTAGTCTGAGCCTCAGCCTTCTCATCTATAAAATGGGCACAAATCACGGGCATTGCCACACTGGATTGTCAGGACTATAGAATCGTTTAAAACTCACCTCTGGGAAGAGGTTCTGGCCTGGAGGTGGATACTCAGGGAAGTTGTATGATGAGGACCGTGTCAGTATTTGCCGAAGAAATAAACAAGGCTATGGAAGACAAAACCAGAATGTTCCATAGTGTCAGTGTCTAGTATAGAGAGTCCTGCCCTCCTGTCTCCTTCCCTAGCCTGCCTCAGGCCAGGGCTCAGGACTTGTGTGTGTGCCGGGGATGGAGGGGTTGAGGTGTCTGTGTTATGTTGGGTACACAGCTTCATAGTCTCCAGATTTATATTGCTTTTTTTTTTTTTTTAAGTAGAGGCTGGAACATCATGGGACACTGGTGAGGAGAGCTGCGATTGTCCTTGTTTACCAACAGTTGCTTGGATTAATGTCTAGGACACCCAAAATATGCTGTGAGTCAGTCAGAGGGATAACGAGAGCGCACCACTGTACAGATTACTCACTAATTTGACATTCGGGGAATTTTTGTAAAATGTTAGGGAACATTTGACAAAGATGCAAATTGCTGTATCCATAAAGGGCTTCTGGCTCTGAGGGCTGGTGGCTCTCTCCCTGACGTGGCTCCTTCATTCCTCAGACCAGCTGTTGTGTCCTGCCCATGGCTGGCTTCCTCTTCCCATCCTGAAGGAAAATGGTGGAACCTTGCTCTGGAAATGTGATAAAGACCACTGAGCGCCTGCGTGGGTCAGGAGCCTCCTCACCTTCGGTTGCATGCAGGCTTCACTGACATCTCTCACGCTGTCTCAGCAGCAGCCTGTCTGTCCCTGTGGGGGAGAGGACAGGCAGCGGCTCGGGGATGCCTCAGGCTGACAAACCATGAAAAAATTTGAATGCCGGCGTACATAGGCAAAGGGTGGGTTTAAACCCAGCACACAGACCCCTGTGACACCTGAACATCAAGTTCCCATGGGCGTCACTGGTAAGTCCTTGTTTAAACAGGTCATGAGCACTTATTCTACATGTGTATGTATGTGTGTGTGCATGTGTGCATATGTATGTGTGTGTGTGCATGTGTGTGTCTGTGTGTGCATGTGTGTGCGTGTGCATGTGTGTGTGTGTGTGTGTGCATGGGTGCATATGTATGTGTGCCTGTGTGTGTGCATGTGTGCATATGTATGTGTGTGCGTGTGTGCATGTGTGCGTGTCTGTGTGTGCATGTGTGTGAGTGTGCATGTGTCTGTGCGTGTTGCGTGTGTGCGTGTGTGTGCATGTGTGCCTGTGTGTGTTTCTGTGTGTGTGTGCGTGTGCATGTGCATGTGTCTTGTGTGTGTGCATGTGTGCATGTGAATGTGTGCATATGTATATGTGCCTGTGTGTGTGCATGTGTGTGTATGTATGTGTGCCTGTGTGTGTGTGCATGTGTGTGTGCATGTGCGTGTGTCTGTGTGTGTGTGTGACTGGATGTGGATGCGCATGTATGTGTGGGTATGCACAAACAGTCCAGGTGTCAGCCTTGGGTGTCACTTCTCCGGAATCATCCACACACTTTTTATTGTTTGTTTGTTTTTGGTTTTTTTTCTAGACAGGGTTTCTCTATGGCTTTGGAGTCTGCGCTGGAACTAGCTCTTGTAGACCAGGCTGGTCTCGAACCCACAGAGATCCGCCTGCCTCTGCCTCCCTAGTGCTGGGATTAAAGACATGTGCCACCACTGCCCGGC
>JAQHUG010000029.1:9576283-9586917 GCA_028555095.1 Dicrostonyx torquatus
AGTGCTGGGAGGCAGAGATGAGGACCATAGCGATGGAGGGGCTGAGTGGTGGGAGTTTGATTTTGTTGTTATTCATTAGTTTAAATGCTGTTTTTAAAAGCTATTAATTTGATGGTTTAAAGATTTGTTTCCATATTTCTTGGTTTTACTTTATAAATGCTTATTCTTTTATTTTTTGAGGATTAAAATGCCATTCTAAACAATTCTAAAACATTCTAAAAAACATTAAAAATGTTTTTTTTAATATGGCGTAAATATCTCTCTTATCTTAGGCTTAATTTCAGATTTTTCTTTGAAACATTTTCTCCTTGATATGGCTTTTTGAAGTATATGTCGGCATGCTGTTTGTGAACGCAACCTTTCATTTTCTTGGATCTTGATTTCTTCCTTATGTATGTGGCTTTATAGCCACCCCTTTCCAAACTGTGCAGGCTAAGGCACATAGTTATGGTTTGGGTGGACTCTACAGAAGTGATGCAGGTCCAGGCCTTTTGTCTACCTCAGAGGTTGATAGGGTCCTGTGCTATCCAACAGAACTCATTGCTTGCTCTCTATGGTGAGTGGGCGACTTCATTTGCCTGCACTCTTGGATGGAGAGAGATATACTTTGGCACCCATTAAAGGCTGTGAAGCTCGGTCTTGACGTCTGACTTCATATGGGGGGTTTGCATTGGCTAGCTAGCTTTGGTTTTCACTTAAAATTCTGTTTGTTTTTCCTCCTATCAATTTCCCTCTGTTTTTTGGTATATCTTTTAAAAGAGACCTTCTTTGTTTTGTGTTTGTTTGTTGATGCCTATAATTTTAAAAAATTCTCTTTTTAATTCCTCTAATAGTGTAGGAAGGAATTTAATGTCTTTTTAAAAAAAAGTACATAGTTTGTCCATTAAGATTTATAGTTACAGTACTTAAAACTTACTTTTTACTTTCTTATTTAAAATATCTTAGCATTTTAATGTTTATATTTTATTCTACAATATGGCTATTTTATTAGCAAAGTTTTATTTTTGCAAAAGCAATACATGCATATTATTTTAAAAGTAATGTAGCATTGAAAAGCTTATAATAAACCAGGATAATTTTCTTCCTCATCCTGAACCCACTGCCCAAGAAGCAACTACTTGTATTTCTTTTAGTTCTTTTATTGATGTTGGCCTCAGGTCTCTCGCAATAACTGCCTTCTAGGCCACAGTCACTGATTCATTTAATATGAATGATTTTTTTAAATTCTGTTTTATTTTTAAATTATGTGTATTGCACATGTGAGTATGCAGTCTCAGAGTCCAGTAGAGGGCTTCAGATCCCGTGGAGCTAGGGTTTTAAGTTGCCTGACCAGGATGCTGGGAACACAACTCAGGTCCTCTGTAAGAAAATACAAGCTCTTAACTGTTGAGCCATCTCTTCGGGCCCTGAATCATTCTTCTTGATAGATACATCTTGGTAGTATTCTATCACATAGTCATGGACTGCTTAATACTTTAATTGACAATGGGATGCATAGATGACAGCGATCTCAGAGCATAATGGTCTGAAAAATTCCTATCACCAGGTATTACTGCGTATCTGTGAGGAGACTGATAAAATCTTATGTGCTGTCAGTCATGTAAAGACGTGGTACATGCAGTGGTGTCCAGTACATTATGCGTTTGCACATGGTCGTAAACAATTGTTGTTTTAGAGAATACTGCTCCCACTTATTAAAAAACTAAGTTTATTGTAAAACTGTATGTCATGTCACCTTAAAAGCAGCCCTGGGCATCCTTGTCCCTTGATATCATAAAGGGACTGTGGTGAGTGATTGGCTTTTACCATCTAGACTTAGGTAAGTACACCTTGTGATGCTGGCATGAAGAAATCAAACATATCCCACCATTAAGTGATGTCTGACACTGGGCGGTGGGGGCATCTTTAATCCCTGCACTCAGGAGGCAGAGGCAGGAAGATTTCTATAAGTTCGAGGCCAGCCTGATCTACAGAGTGAGTTCCAGGACAGCCAGGACTGTTACACAGAGAAATCCTGTCTCGAAAAAAAAAATAATAATAGTGATGCCTGACTATACTCTTGCTGTAATAGATAAAACTCAAGTCTTCCTCAGCTCTGTTTCTTCCTTCCACACATATTTAGCCAAAGCAGTTGTAGCTTCTTTCTCGTGTCCTTGCAGATGCTGCTCGACAATAAGCCGACTGTGTTCCCTTCCTTTCAAGCCCATGTTCCTTTCGGAGCTGACATTTGCCTCTCCTTTATGCTCTCTTTTCTATATACTTGCAATTTCTGGTCATGCACTGTTATGGGAGAACTGTAATTTTTTTATACACGCCCTGGATTTTTCCTCTTTTGCGCAGTATAGACTTTGCTTTAGTGCTGTCTGTCCTTACAGGACGGTACCCGATGGGGAAAACGGTTTGTTTTGTTTCATGGGTTTAGAAGATTGGTCCAGGACCAGCTGAATGCACTGCTTAGGGCCTGAGGTGAGACTATCACTGTGGTAGAAGGATGTGGAGAAGGTTATTCATCTCGCGGCAGCCAGGAAGCAAAAGGAGAGCCGGAGAGACAGAGTGTCGAAGGGGCTCGGGGCAAGCAATATCCTCAGGTGCGCAGCTCACTTAGGCATTCCCTTCAACTGCCCACCCACCAAGTTTCTGTTACCTCCTAAGAACCCATCAACTTAAGGATCCATGAATGGACTAACGCCTTGATGGAGTCAGACTCCTTCTGATTCATTCACTTCTTCAATGTTCTGACTTTGAACACTGGGGCTGGAACACCGAGCCTTCCACATGGAGGGCATCCAGATACTGTTGTAACTGACCTCTTCTGAGGAGACTGCTGTTTTGTCTCTCCACCTCCCCCCCAGTCTCCCCCCCAGCCTCCCCAGCCTTCCCCCCCAGCCTCCTGTTTTTGAATGCATGGTCCACCCTTTTTGAATGCATGGCCCCATTCTTTTGGAAGGCGTGCCTGTTTCATTTTCTTGATTTTATTTCTTGTTTGGTTGAAGCATACTTCCTCATAGCGCTCTAAAACATTATAATGTTTCACTCTGTGCATGTTTAAAACGTCTCCAGTTCATCTCCCCAGGATGACAAGCAGGAAATGGATGGTTCTGATGACATTCCTCTGCTCTGATAACATCTGGGATTGCTATCAATGAGTCTGATGCCAGTTGCTTTGGTTTCTTTATAAGGGCCTAATTTTCCCCATCTGGGAGCCTATTTTCCATCTTTTAAATACTCTCCTCACAGTATTTTGAGTTTTTGTAGCCTACTTTGGGGTGGCGTTTTTAAGGGGAGAGCAGCGGCTTGATAACTCTGCTGCTGATGTCATTGTCCCTGTCTTATTCCCCGACTTTAAATCGCAAGTCGGTTGTTTAAACCATTCCTATTACTGTTGTTTTCAATTCTTTCAGTTCTTTTGGACTAGTTCCTATGGCCAAGCATGTGTTTTAATTTGGAGAACACATTGTTGCACTTGAAAAGGAGTTATTGGATGCAGGAGTCTATAAATGTCAGTAACTATCAATTAGGATAGTTTAGTGGTGTTACTCAAGTCCTCTATGTACTAAGTGACTTAAAAATCTAGTTCTCTGAATCGCTGAATTAATTTCCCTACTGTGAATTGTGTATTTTTTCCTTTAGTTCTGTCCATTATTATTTCATGTCTTTTGAGGTTGTATTATTGAGCATACATAAAACTATCACCGTCATGTCTTCCTGATAAACTTAATTCTACAATCTGTGAGATACATGTATGTGGTCCTCTCTGCTAGCTCTCCCTGTCTCACAGTCTTTCTCATCTGCCACTAATGTAGCCACTCTAGCCTTCCTGTGCTGACCGTTTGTGTTATCCATCTTCCCACAAACAATTTGCTTTCAGTCTGTGTCGGTCGTCGTATTTATTCTTGCATTTAAAATATATCCTGGGGCAGGAGATGTGGCTCAGTGTTTAAGAGGACTGGTTACTCTTGCTGAGGACCCAGATTCAGTTGCTAGCATCCACACGGTAGCTCACAACCGTCTGCAACTCTAGTTCCATGCAATGTGATGCCCTCTTCTGTTTTGGCAGGTACCAAGCGTGCAAGTAAGTGGTGAACAGACATATGTATATATAGGGTGTACACCTATACATATAATAAAAGTAGATTTTTTAAGAAATTGAGTAGCACATGTGTGCATGTGTGTGTGTGTGTGTGTGTGTGTGTGTGTATGTATGTATGTATGTGTGTGTGTGTCATGTGGAGGTCAGAAATGATGACCTTAGCAGTCAGTTCTCCCTTCCAGTGTGTGTGTTTGCAGATGTGTACACAGGCTATCTCTGGCCCATGAGCCTCTAGCAACTGTACTATCACTACCCCCCATCTTGTCATAGGAGCCCTGAGATCATGGATGCACACCCCCATGTCCAGCAACACTGAGACCACTGATGTGTACCACTGTGTCCAGATGAACATGGAGTCTTTGGTTCAAACTCAGGCCTTCATGCTTATAGGATACATGCTTTGCCTCCTGGGCCGTCTTCCCAGTCCAATTTTTATATGTTTGTTGGGTCATTTTGTCTGTTAATATTTGGTGTATTCTTATTTGTGGTATTCCTGGATTTAGTTTGTTCCCCTTGGGTTTTATCTCTCGTTCTCCTTTCCTCGCTTCTTTTGATCGCCTCTTGGTTTCTAAGTGACACTACTTTACATTATTTTAATCTGCGCTCTTTAACCTTCTATATTGGTCAGGGTCCAATCCAGAACTAGAAAACAACCAGTCATCTATCGAATGAAGCATTTAATATAAATCTATGCTGCCTGGGTTCTTGCAAGGCTACAAAAGAGATTTTGAGACGTGATGAGGGTGGGAGGAGCCTGTCTGCTTCAGAGCTGTGAGAACAAAGTGAGGTTGTAACGATGAGAATTCAAAATGTGGAAGTGGGGGTCCCATGGAGGTAAAACGTCATCTCTGAGTTAGTAAAAGGTGAGACACAGACCCTGAAGAGGAAGTGCTGGCTGCTATGTCCAGCAGCCTCAGTGGCGGGAGACTGGAGAGCACAGAGTAGAACAGTTGAAAATGGAACTCAGTTGCTTCTCCGAGAAGGAACCACCGCTGGGCGTGGGGAGGTGTGTGCTGAAGAGGTACAGCTAAGGTGACTGTCTTAGGAACCACCAACAGACAGGAAGCCCACAGGGAGTTAGCAGACAGCAAGAACAAGTTCTGGCTCCCCCTCCCAGCTCTCTTGTGCCCTCTTTGAGGGAACCTTACAGGAGACTAGCTGGCAGTGTTTGTGTAGTTGTAGCCCCGAATCTCAGGTTCTCGTAGAGGATAAAGAGTGGGTATAATGCTAGGAATAATAACCTGGGGACAGACCTGCCTGCTGTGATGTGGGCACATCTCTCTTCCTCTCCTCTCCTTTCTTCTGCCCTCCTCCCCTCTCCCCTCCTT
Source organism: Dicrostonyx torquatus (assembly GCA_028555095.1). Taxonomy (NCBI): domain Eukaryota; kingdom Metazoa; phylum Chordata; class Mammalia; order Rodentia; family Cricetidae; genus Dicrostonyx; species Dicrostonyx torquatus. The sequence goes on from JAQHUG010000029.1 coordinate 9,581,702, forward strand.
TCCTTTCCCCTCCTCTCAGGATTATCTTTGCTGCTCAGTTTAAAAGGACCTGTACTTAAGCCTTACATTGTGTCAGTCTCTGAAAATGGTTAAGATTTTTTTTTTGTTTTCTGTTTTATTCCTGATTTGTGCCAACTTTTCCTTCTTCAGAGAAAACAGTTTTGCTGAGGGGAGGGTGGGTATTGCCAGCATGTTCCGAAGGGAAATTATACTACAGTCATCTTTCAGTATCCATGGAGAATTAGTTCCAGGACCCCTGCTTATACCAAAATCTGTGAATGCTCGAGTCCTTTATAATAAAATGGCATTGCATTTGCATGTAACCTATTCACATCCTCCTATACATTTTAAATCATCTTTAGATTACTTATAATACCTAATACAATGCAAATTCTATGTAAATAGTTGTTATACTGTATTGTTTAGGGAATAATAACAGCAAGGAAAATCTGCATATTCAGTACAGACGCAGTGTTTTCTCTTGATTATTTCTGCTTCTGCTTGGTAGACGGAGTGGACTTGAACTGGTGGATGTGGATGACCAGCTGTATATTGCTGAAAACATCAACCCCTTTAGGTAGGCAGAGGGTGGAGACGCTCCAGCTCCATCATCCTCGCTGTGTCTGCCATGGCCTTTGCTACACAGACATGAGGAAGGAGGAGGTTCATTTTCTGCTTTGGCTTTGAACTTTGCTAATTAATGTATCTCAGTTGTTCTTAAGAGGGGCCAAGGCTCCTGACCAGAGCTTGGGAAAGCCAGCCTTACTCTTGCAACGTAGCTTTAGCAAACTACTTGGGCTCTCAGGCGTGTTGGAGATTCTGCATGTATGACTCCTTTAAGACGAAGGGCAAGGTTATCAGTCCCAGGGGACAGTGAATTTTAGTATAAAAGAGGGTTTCCATGTGATTTCTTTCCAACATGGGTGAACTGAAAGAGCCACCATTCAAATCAACTGGAAACCCATGGACTACTCCATGCTAAAAACAGTGTGTGTTGACTGAGCTCTGTCATAGCCCTAGCAAGGGAAGCAGCAACAGATGTCCAGGTGGCCTGAGAGTGCCATGGACCATGTTTAGGTGGTCTCTACAAGGGGAAACACTGGAATCACTACAGTGTACAGAGATGGGTTTGGAGCCAGAAAAGAGAATCAGAGAAGAAAAGCAGGTGAGAGAAGACAGAAACGTTTTTATGCAAATATCTTCTCTTGTCCCCTTCTTTGTCATTTGCGTTAGGAAGCACCGTACTGGGACAGGATCCATATGACTTACGCTGCCTCTTTATCAGAAGTTCCTCTCTATGACTCTGTGTGCTGAAGATCAGAGTTTAAGGTGCTTTCCACCCAACCTAGACGTGCTCCTGGCCAGCATAGCTCCTTGCAGATGTACTGTGTCCCTCGGAGTAGGGTGTTCCTTGCATCTGAGTGCTCAGAGGCCTTTGGGCACAGTCCAGTGACAGTTTATTTCCTCTGCCAGACAGCTCAGACGAAAGCTTTTCCAATCCCTGAGACTCACATCGCATCTGAGGCCCATGACTCGGAGGAAACCCTTATCGATAGCAGGATGAGGTTTCAGACGGGGACGCACAAAAAGTCCTTTAATGAAGGGAAAGCTGCAGACCCCTTTCCTGTTCGGCCTTCAGCCAGGACACTGCAAGTTTGAATCCGGTCCCCTCTAGTCATGCCACCCCCAGCTGCTGTCATTATGTCATATAATGACTTTCTGCGATTGTGCCCCCACCCCATGTTTTCCCTGTAGACTGGAACACTGCCTTGATTTTTCTGTGAATCTGCTATCTGCTCTACAGAGTTAGGGCAGAGCTTGTGTTTATGTAGCCAGTGAGTCAAAGGGACTGTGGGAAAGAATGCCGTCCATGTTGATTGGATAGTCCTTAAATGGAGAGTCAAGCTGTCTCTATTAAACAAGAAGAGGAACACCATGAGACCTCTCTACTTGGGAGAAGAAAACCTGACAATGACATCATTTCCTGTCATTTTAGAGAGGACACCCTCTGCTGTGGCTACTCTTGTGGGAACCAGGGCTGCTGGTGACTTGAGCCCTAGGGGAACTGCTCAGACACATTTCAAAGGTGAGCCTGCACCTCTCACCTTTCCCTAGCTTTTCTGTCTTCCTCACTTAATAGGATCCATAGGTGGTCTATGAGTTTCTAAGTCAAATGCTCTGTCTTGTTATCAGAACTAGGGCCAATCATAGGGTCCTGGAAACACGGTCTGCCTCTTTAGTTTTCACTTGTTATGCACTTAAATCTGGTGGGTTACATAACTAGAAGGCAAATGTCTTTTTCCTGTTGGTTATTGTTTTTAATGCACTTGGGTGTTTTGTCAAACAGGAGAGCAGACAATTACATCTGATAGTGGCTGGGGAGAAATTGGATTTTCCATGATCCTTCCTGAATTGCCATAAGCCATTTCTGGAGCACACGAGGATTCTGAGGTTAGCAGAGAACACTCGTCAGAGAGCATTGCAGAGGCGGTTCGTTCTGTACGGGACCCCACACCCTTTCTGACCTGTTCATTTGCTCGCCATCACAGCTCTGGAGCAAAGCCAGGGTGTACGGAGAATTTCCGTGCGTGAATGTCCACATCCTTCATTCATGTCCTTCAAGGGGTTCCTTTCACATTTTCTGATTATGTTCCAGAGTACATGGTGTCAACAGCTCTCAGAACTGTTAAGTTTCCGATTTATCCTCGGGCCAGGAAAAGGCACAGAGCACTGCAGTGTAAAATTACCAGTGTTTTTGACAGTGACCTGGAAGAACCATGGAATGAAGAAATTTAGCCCCGAGAGCTGAGGTTCAGCCCCAGGCCCGTCTTCACCAAGGAGTTCTTCTCAATTATACAGGTCACAAGAAGTTCTGTAATCTTGGAGATATTGAACTCATCAAACTCAAGTGTGACATTGTTGACACATGTTGATGAATGTCCAGTTTTGGACATCAGTACTGTATTTACGTGTTTATTACCTCCCCCATTCCATTCCTACTCTGTCTTCATCTTGGAAAGTAGTCCAATGAGTCTTGAAATTCATTTTTGATTATTTTTGTAGGGGCTTGCTAAACCAGCACACACTCCTCCAAAGGCTTGAAGAGTCATTGAAAAAAATTTTGAACCTTTATTTATTTAGTTAGTCCTTTTCGTGAGTGTATGTGTGTGGACATGCATGTGTTCATACCAAGGTCAGAGGACGGCTTTGTAAAGTTGGTCCTCTCCTTCCACCATGTGAATTCGGAGGGTCAAACTCAGGTCCTTAAGAGCAAGGACCAAGAGCAGGGTCCAAGAGCACCGCGGCAACAAGGGCCTTTACCCCCGAGCCATCTTGCTGGCTGTATTTGGTGAAAGGAATGTGGATTTACATCTGTGCAGTTATTCTTGCCGAGTCTTGGCAAAGGCTGTGGTAATGGTTATGGGCACGGTCTTGGAGCTAGACCACTGAGACCGAACCTCTACTCTTCCACTTCCTATGAGTCTGCGAGCAAGTTACCCACCCTGTGCCTCAGTTTCACCATCTGCAAAATGGGAAAAGCTATAAAAGTACAAACTTCTAGGGCTGTTGGGAGTTAAAAGGTATGATAACAGTTTCAATGGTCACTAGCAGGTAGAAAATTCTTGATAAATGTTAGCTACTAAAGTAGTCATCGTGGGCTGCCATCATAAAATACAATAGGTTGAGTAGCCTATCAAACAGAAATTTATTTATTTTTTTCATTGATGGGAGGCTGGATCTCTGTGGTCAGGGTATCAGCATGGCTAAAAACTGGTTAAGGCTTCCCACATCTTCTCATAAGGCAAAGGGAGAAGAAAGTCACCTCCTTACACATCCATAACCTCATTTAATCTTAATTACTTTCCTGGAACCCTATCTTCTAATATAGTCAAAGATAGATATACATTTAACATATGAATTCTGGAGAGACATGATTTAGTCTTCTGTAGTTACCACTTTGTATGTAACATGTGTGCACATGCATGTAGAACTTGTAGAGGACACCTGCAGGCACCATTCATCTTTCTTTGAGAGGAGCTCTCTCACTGGCCTCAAATTCATTGAGTAGGCAGGCAGGCTGGACCCTGGCATAGGAAGAGTCTTTAAAACCTGGGTTCTGGAGGATCAAACCTAGGTCCTTATGCATGTAAAGCAATTGCTTCGCCAACTAAGCTGTCCTCCCATACCCGGAAGCTAGAGTATTTTAGATTATTTGACAATTTGGAACGTCTACAGATGTGTTGTCACACACACAAAGTTCACGTTGGGCAGAATAGACAGAGAAAGACCCCAGGAAGGGATTGTGTGAAGAAGTATGATATAGTCCAGAAAGAGTGTGTTTTAGTGAGATAATTCTCCTCAGTGTGTTCAAGTCACCCTCTAGCCAGATCCTTTCTAAAACAGCTGTGCGATTTCTGTAGCAAGTTCTTAGAGGTCACTTACCCTGGGAGTAGCTTCTTCTTGTCTGCAGTTTGTTACTTGCTTTCGAGAACCATTTTAGCTTCTTCAGGTGTCCCTGGCATCTCTTCTTCAAAGGCTGAAGATGCATAACCCCAATGTATTTTCTCTCTCTTTAAAAAAATCCTTCACACTAAAAGCTTCTTTCATTTCCTTTCCTGGAAGCTTTTTATCTCGGCTGTGACATATTTCAAGGACTGTTGTATGGGTTCTTCTGTGGGAGGTTCTGTATATAGGGCCCAGCTCTTCTTCTGAAATGCATCTTTCTGCTCAGCATCCTATTGCATTTAGAAATGACTCTGTTGTACCAGTCACGATTCAGTGGACAGAGAAGATTGACAACTCTCCAGCCTCCGTACTGAGCTGGGAGATCTGGGGTGGGAAGGTAGGAAACATAATGTTTATTGACTTTAAGTAATTTGTTCAAATCTCATGACTAGAGAAATGGAGAGCCAAAATTGCTCTTTGGGCCAATAGATTCTAAAAACTCAGATCCAGTTCCTACATGTCAAAGGACTCAAGCAAAACTTATCCAAGAGAAACATCTCTCTTTCTTCCAGGCTGAAGAGATGGGTGAGTTAGTGAAGCATTAAGATCTGAGACTCATTCACACACACACTCACTCGCTCTCACACACACTCTCATACACACATACACATTCTCTCTTTCTCCCTCCCTCTCTCTCTCTCTCTCTCTCTCACACACACACACACACACACTCACTCGCTCTCACACACACTCTCATACACACATACACA
>JAQHUG010000029.1:9587247-9618948 GCA_028555095.1 Dicrostonyx torquatus
CCAAAATAATCACACAGAAACTGTATTAATTAAATCACTACTTGGCCCATTAGCTCTGACTTCTTATTGGCTAACTCTCACATATGAATTTAACCCATTTCTATTAATCTGTGTATCGCCATGTGTCAGTGGTTTACCAGCTAAAATTCTGGGGTGTCTGACTCTCGCGGTGGCTTCATAGCATCTCTCTGACTCTGCCCTTCTTTCTCCCAGCATACAGCCTACCTTTCCCCCACCTAGTTCTGTTCTTCCCTGCCATAGGCTCAAAGCAGTTCTTTATTCATTAACCAATAAAAGCAACACATAGACAGAAGGACCTCCCACTACACACACACACACACACAGCTGGGTACACACTTTTAATCCCAGCACTGGGGAACAGGAGACAGGCAGGTGGATCCTGGGCTCACTGGCCAGCTGCTATAGCTGAAGCCGTGACCTAATGACAGATCTTCTATGTAAAAATGAGGTGGAGAATGACCAAGGAAGACAGTCAATATGAGTAGCACGTGTACCCAAACATACATACTTGCACTTGCACACACAGAAAGATACACACACATACACTGACACAGAATAAACGTTTCTTTAAATTTGTCAGTATGTCCGTCAGTCTCTTAAAATGCTGTCAAATACATTTGAGGTATTGATAAATCTAAGAAAATATACAATTTTAGTCATTTTCTTTCTTCCTGGTGTGGTCTCTTTTTTCTCCTTCAGTTATGAGGAATGAATGAATCACTTTCTCTCCCATAGCCTTTGAGAGTCCCCTTCTTTAAAGTATAAAGCCAGCGACTTTCACACTGTCCCAAGAGAATGTGTTTATTAACTTGGTTATAAATATTTGAACTCCGCACTCTAAGTTCAATCTCTCAGATCTAAGAAAATCATGTTAAAATGCATTTATGATTTATTACTTCCCTAATATCAAAGTGAGTTGCAGTAATCAAAATATGGCTCTTGTTTCCTATGTTCTACAGAGGAGACAGAAAATAAAAGATCTTTCTACTCAAGTTTCGTAGCACAAGCTGGTATCCACACTGAGGAACACCTCTCTGAAACTTCAGGGTACCAAGGGAAAGGAGAAATTCCTGAAAGAATTTACAGAGGAAAAGAAAGTAGGCTGCCTTATGGGAAGTCAAACTCAGAATATCTTTTGACTTCTCACGAGCAACATTGGATGCTAGAAGATGATGGAACAGTACTCCAAAATCCTGAAGGAAAGACATTTTCATCAGAGTAGCCTAGGTTTAGCCAAATCACTAAGTTAAATAGAGGGGAAAGCGTGTTAAATGTGAACCTGTGGCTCATACTCACACAGACTAAGGGTGAAGCCCAGCCAAACAGAAAACAGCATGAAAGAGGAAGTCATGAGTGAGAATGGAGTTTTGATTGCCAACTTGATTGCGTCTTAGTAAAAAGACTCAAGGAACTAATGATGCGGACGTTCTCTGTGTTGGTGCAGACTTCTTCAGAAAGGACTAAGTGAGAAGGGAAGACAGACCCTGACTGTGGAGGTATCATCTCATGAACCAATCTCCCAGACGAAACAAAAGACAGGAAAGGAGAAGGCCAGCAGAGTGCTGAAATCCTTTTCTTTGCTTCCTGATCTGCCCACATGTGAACAAGCAACTTCTGGTTCCTGCAGCCACAGCTGTGAAACATCTCCACCACTGTGCCTCCCCACCATGGTGAATTATGCCCTTAAGCCACAAGTTACAGCAAATCTTTCTTTTCTCACCTTGCTTCTTGTCAGTAAAAATATGGTGATGAGAAATATACCATGGAAGGCGAAGCAGTGGCTCTAACCTGGAAGGGTAGAGAGACAAGAACCTGAATAACAGTGGGGCAGTAGCTAAGAAGCAGGCAGCCAAGACAGGGGGGCAAGAGATGTCTGGTGGAGACCTCAAGGAGGGAAGAGACTGGGCCACAAATGAAAATATTGATGTGACCATAAAGACTCCATTTTTAGGTCGGAAGGTTGTTGTTAAAGTCAGTCATTAGACAAACTCAAAGAAGGTTTAATGATAATTATGGAAACGCTCATACATGCTCTCAGTTTTGACAGAAATGTTCAAGTCCAGTAACAGATGCTGAGATTTAGAATGGGGGTATGGAAGAAGGAGGAAAGTGAGGGACAGTGTCGGCTCTGCTGAACAGACACTGGAAGAGTGATTTAACATTGCAAATGTACATTATTTATATTGTAAACATAAGGAAGAAGAGACACTAAGCCTCAACTATTCACATTTAGCAAAGGAAAGTGTCAAGGTGGAAGGAGGAAATGTCAGGGAAGGTTAAGTATCACTCAGGCCAGGAACTGAATGTTGTTGAAAGGTAATAAAAAAGAGAACTCTAGTAGAATTAAAAGGGCAGGCACAAAATAATGTAACACACACACACCACCAAATAAAAATTATTCCCTCTGGAAAAAAGATTGGACAGCAGGAGGATAGAAGTAAGAGATTACGGTATTTATTGTAAACATGTACTATTTTTATAACATTTATTAATTTTCCTATGTGTCTATTTTGTGTGTGTGTGTGTGTGTGCGCACACACACATACACACACTTGAATGTATGTGTTTTCCATGGCACACATGTGTTGGTCCCAGGATTGATCTCAGGCTACCAGATTTGGTAACAAGTACTCACCCTCAGAGACAGTTCATTATTATTCATTTTATCCAAGTTCATAAGATATTTTGTGACATGTATATTTGTGTGTGTGTATAAAATTACACACAATTAATCTTAAAATAACACTTGTGGAAACATGTTAGTCTGTTGGATATTTTAACTGTTCAGTCTATTCTAGTAAAAATGGTGGAGTGGATTGTTAGAAAAGAAAACAGGATGTTGCTGAAGATGAAAATTGGAAGAAAAATCAGAGTGGGCTTGCATTTTTAAAGAACAATTTCTATATATTAGGGATATAAAAATTAGTTCTCTATCAATTAAATCAACTGCAGAACCCTAAAGAGGCAAAAATCTGGAACAAGAAGTGATGAAGAAGCCCAAACAGCTTGTGAGGACCAGGGGTTCTTTAGGTCACCTGCTGTCAATCACAGTGACGAGCAGATGTCAGTAAACGAACCTATCGGCCGGCTCACCCAGCCTTGAGCACTGGTTAGATGAGACGGGAGTGAATCTTCTCAGCCGAGTCCGAGCAATGGGGGAGTAGACACTCTTAGGAAACTCCCCAACTTGTGAACATGGGTTTTTATGCGGTTTTCAGTCTGCCTTCTCTTCCCACACACCGGTGGTGTTCTAACCAATTCTTATAACTATTTTTATTTTATGTATATGGGTGTTCTGCTTACATATGTCTGCTACTTGTCTTTACGCCTTTCTTCATCTATAGTTACTTTTTTCTGTAACAAAATACCTGGCTAAAAGCAACCTAAAGAAGGGTTTATTTCTGCTTTCAGTTTGTGGAAACACACTCCACCAAGGTGGGAAGAAGGAGCAGCAGGAGCTTGAGGAAGCTGGTCAAATCGGGTCTGTGGTCAGGAACTAGAGAGCAGATAAGCAAAGGGGCTGGGCCATCAAACTGCAAGACCTGCTCAGAGTGACCCACGTCCTCCAGCCGGGCTCCACCTTTCCAGTCTTCCGCAACATTTCAAAACGGGGCCAAAACTGGAGACACGTGGGAGACAGTTCACATTCAAAGCACAATGTTTAGCTGTGAAGAGTCATCTAGAATGCTGGGATTTTTAAATTACACGCTTTGCTCCAAAGACTGTGTCAGTCAAGGCTAAAGCAATAGCCGGAGGGTAATTGGCCAACTTCAGGCAGAGTCCTTGCACTGTGTGGACGACCCTGTGGACCCACCTGTCGAAGGACAGCCTCTGAGCACCTGAGACAGGCCAGCAGGTTATTGCCTCCCAGCTGGTGAAACAGCAAAGTGGGAGGATGCTTCCTTTGTTCTCCCTGCTCCTCGGAACTGGGGGAACTGGGCTGGGTGGATTTCCAAGTTTGCCTAGGCAAATGGTCTGTTGTTCATGGCATTTGCATTACTTTGTTCAAAGCGGAAGCAACAATAGGAATTATAGGAATTCAGTGGGTGGTGGTGGTTTGAATTTTGAATTTCTCGGAAGGACATCCTTCCAACGCTGACTGCTTGGGAGTGTAGGAGTGGCTAGGACAGTAGAGTCATTGGAGGGCTTCCTTAAGGTATGTGAAACTAGGGAGCTTTTAGATGAGCTCAGCCAGTCTGAATTTCATCAAACCATCCTGACACCTTCTTTGAAAGAACATTGGGTCCCCGTAACCATGTTTATTATGTGTGTATTCTGTCCATTTCAGGGCTGGTTCCGTCCTGGCATAAGGAAGTGAATTCTGGGGCACAGACAGAATCCAAAGGGCACCCATCAATTGGCAGCAGACTAGTTCCATAGTGTGCTAAGTTTGTTAGTTAAATGAGCTGAACAGGGGCCAGAGAGATGGCTTATTGGTGAAGGGCATTTACTGCTCTTGAGGAGGACCAGTTTTTGGTACCCAGCACCCAGCATCCACTTCAGGCGCTTTACAACAGTCGGTAACTGCAACTCTAGGTGAGTCAACTCCCTCTTCTGGCTTCTGCAGGCACCTGCACACACACACACACACACACACACACAGACACACACTTGCACAGGGCAAATCAAATTTAAAAAATTTAAAAAGTGAACTGAATTTTATTTGTCTAACTCCTCAAATTCCTGGTCCCCCCCCCCAAAAAAAAACCAATTTCCTCATGTCCTTAGAAGGGCAGCCTGCCATTCCCTAGCTTTGTTAATAAGATTCTTAAAAATAAAATAAAATAAAATAAAACCCAAACCCCAAACAAAAGAGACAAGTCTTGTTTGCCCCCTCTCCATGGGCATTTTCTGAATTCCTCATCTTGGTTGCTTTGAACCATTTCATTATGCCCCAAGTGTTGACAAAGTTTCCTTTATTCTGGGGCTGGGGCCTTGGAGACAGTGCAGCAGTTGGAGCTGGGGTGGCCAGCACCACCGCCATGGCTCCAACCTGAGCTGCAGGAGCCCCAGCCCCCGTCTGTGTGCGCTCTCTGAGAAGCTCATCCATAGCCATCCTTCCATGCCCTTCTCTAGGCTTGGCAAGCAGCAAGAGGGAGGTTTTGGGGCTCTCCAGCTGCAGAGACCTGGGATTGTCACCAGGGAGGCTGCACCTGGGCTGGACCCATTTGTACTGATGGCACTGGGTCCCGCACTATCTGTGCTGCCCTAAAAATAGCTCTCAATTAACATTGCATTTCAAGAATTGGAAAATTTCCCAGAAGTCCATTCTTTTTTCCTTTTCTATTTCATTACATTTTGCAGTAATAATACACAAGCCTGTAGAAAACATGACGGGTAATGAAAAAATGTAATTAATATAAGCAGCGTAAGGCATGTTTTTCTCTCTGTTGTCCTCATAGAAAATCGCAGCTTTAAACCAAGCAGGATATGAAAATGCATAAATACCCCCTTTCTAATCAGCTGTGGTGTGTAAATATCTTATGCAAAAATACTTGAGTCAACTATCAGATTTTTTTTATATATATAACATTAAGTCACATATTCTTGTTTGAAAAAACAAAACTCCCTTGTAGGATAAATTGAGCGATTTGGATAACTGTGAGACTGGGTGGTGGTGGTGCAGGTCCTTCCTCCACCTAAGGCTGGCAGTACTTTGTTCCTGTGGGTCTGGACTGAAGGCCGTCATTGTCCCGCTTCTTGGGACCCCCAACGCCTGTGCAGCGTGAATGTCCTTGCTGCTACTTCACACCGTTCCATTAGCCAAAAGAAAGTGATTAAGAAGCCAAGAGGCTGTGCTGTATTCTGGTATTCTTGAGACCACTTCAGTTCACTTGTGTGTACCACTTAGCAATTACCTAGATGTGCCTGATGAGGAGGTCAAAGTTGAAATCAAACATTCTCCAAATATCTCCCAAGGCCAGGACTTAGGGTCGGATTTCACTTGATTGTCCCTTGGTTCTCTATTCTTTTAAATGGCAGCTGTCATATCTTATTGCATACTGCTTAATTCTGTCTTGTTCCAGAGTCTGCAGGACGACTGTGGTGTATGAGAACGTGAGGACTCTGACCTTATCCCTTCTCTTCTGCTAGGCTCCCTGGGGAAGGCAGGTTCCCCCAGATGAGGAGCAGTGCCTCTCTGCTGTGGCATTCTGGGCAACCATTTGGAGTCCCAGATGTAGGAAATGAAATAATTCACGCTCACACAGTCACAGAGTGCCCATCTGGCACCCAGGAACCTTGCGAGATAGAGGCACATAGGCGTGAGCTCACTTTGGTTATGGCATCTCACCAGCAGGGCTGCAGCCAGCCAGAGGAAAGGGATTCTGGGATGCGAAGCGGCCTTTTCCACTGCTCTCTCTTTATGCCTGCTCTCCTCTCCACTGCCTCCACCTTAGGACTACAAACACATACAAACCACATATGTGTACACACACATACACACACACACTGACCTTTTTAAAACTTGGGTAAGAGGGGAAGACAGAGGCAGAGGCAGAGTAACCACTGCAAAGAGCAAGTTTCTTTTTTTAAGGAGTGTTGAAGGAAAACTATTTGCTAACAGCTAGTCCTACCCCCGCCGCCCCCTCCCCAACACACTGTCTGGTCCTGTACTTGTCACAGTCTTTGTGCCTTCCATGCTAGTCCTCCCAACAGTGGTGTGAAATTTGATTAAGTCTTCATGTACCTTGCTTCTTGTATACCATCCTAGATATGAGAAAGGGCATGATGGGAAGGGCCTAACACACACACACACACACACACACACACACACACACACACACAGAGGCATCCCTTTCTAGTCCCCAAACCAAATTTCCAGGACAGCCCAATAAATGACCTCAACTCTTTCTCTTCAGTTTTCTTTTTAAGAGCGTGTGCCATAGACAAAGCTACAGAAGCCCTGCCAAGGGGATGCTGGCCAGAGAGCACCTGGGGCTGAGTATGAACATGCGTGATGGCAGAGGCTGGCTGTCCCCACAGAGGCTGGCTGTCCCCACAGAGGCTGGCTTGCTGACATTCAACCCAAGGCATAATTAAAGAGCGAGGCAGATGTGTAAACTCCTGGGACAGGGGATAATTGTTACATAAGGTTTCCCTTAAACCATGGCTCTGCTGTGTTATCCTTTAAAAACACACATTTTGAAGAGAGGTGGTAGCTAAAGACAGGGGGGGTGCAATCCCTAAAGTAGCAGTTAACTCTGAGCAGGGACAGAAATGTGGCTTAAATGAAATGTGGTTAAGTTGTGTACTGATTTGTATCACAGCAGCATTAAAATGAGGGAAAAGATCACCTTAGACATTGTACTTGTTGTTGCTGGGACTGCCTATGAGAAGCATCAGGTTACGTTAGCCTTCTGAAATATCGTACCAGCTCTCAGCACTCTCAGTTTCTAAAGAAGGCAAGTTCAAAGCCAGCAGGGGGAGAAGGGTGCCACGGCACAGGCAGAGTGCATCCCTGGCCTCTGCTGACCAAGAGCACATAGGAGACAGGGGGTTGGCTGGAAGATATCTCCAAGGAGTCGAGTTCCAAGACTCAGAAATATTAGGGATAGAAAAACAAAGGCTCCCTCCTCGGGGAGCTTGCTCGCTCTGCTCAGGCCCTCCTGCCTTTCCAGAGAATGCTTTCCTGAGTTTGCTAATCCAGAGTACCGAGTGGGTAGCACAATGAGATGTTTGTAAATATGATAAACCATTACAATATTACAGCTTTTCATTTGGAAAGCCATTTAGGCAAGAAATGATTACTGACCCATGATATGTAAATGATGGAAATGCAGAAATTAGTATTTGGGTCAACTCATGTATTTTTCAACCATGAAATGAAAATCTCAGCGTTCACATTCCAATTCATACATGAAAGCATCATGGTGCTATTAGTTGGCTATTGTGTTAATTTATTATTGTCTTAGTTAATGCTTTCAGAGTCACGGTGAAGCTAGATGTCTACTTCCATGTACCAGTGTCACAGCTGAACAGAGGCATGTGCTCCACTGAGCCGGCAGCTTTCCTGAGGGAAGGCTAGGGCAGCTGGGTAGAAAGACAGCTTGTCTGAAGGGCAGGCTTAGGGGAACTCTTCACCAAATATGCCAAACGTAAGCCCAGTCCACCATCCTTTTTCTTCCTCCAAGTTTATAAACACCCTCTTGGAAAGTTATATCCTATACCAAGCTTCTGTCTGCCCTTGGGGACGCAAAAGAATCCCACAATGGAACTAGACAGAGATGGGTCAGCAGCTAAGAATACTGGTTGCTCTTCCAGAGGATGTAGGTTCAGTTCCTAGTACCCATAAGGTACTCATGACTCCCTGTGAGGCCGATCTGATGTCCTCTCTGACCTCTGCAGGCACTTATGTGTGTGGTGCACATGCATACATGCAGGTAACACCCCCCCTATGATAAAGTTTTTAAAAAAAGGATCCTCCAAAGACCTTTATCTTCAAGGCTAAAAATGAAAGAGGCTCACCATGAAAATGACTCAGGAACTCAAAGTGGTGGAATTTGGGTCCTAACTGCTAATGTTGTTAAAACTTTAGTAAGTGAAACAGAAGAGAAAAGTCCTGGCAGGTGGAAGATAGGGAAAAGGCGCACAAGGCCGCCAGGCCAGAGGTTTCACTAGAAGAAGTTATTGTGGAGCAGAGAGTGTGCCTGCGTGGACGTGTCTCTAGGCAAATGGACTCTCAGGAGTGGAGAGGAGAACTCAAGGCTGGTGAGCAGGGCAGCAGGACAACCACTGGGAAGCAGCCTGGCCTGCAGCAGCTATTGCATTGAGTTTCTGCAGAAGAAATGAAGCAGGGGACGAATTAAGAAGAGGAACAGCCTCATGGCTGTGCCACCCCTGAACCTGGGGCTGCACATGCCCCAGGGTGAGTGCAGACCAACACAAAACTAAATTTAGCTAAAGCACTAGGAGATGTTCTTGTGTAATTATTATTTAAATATTTTTGTAACTTTGTAAATGACAATGTGTCCTCATGTCAAAAAGCTGAACACACTTGAAGGCTTGGAGAAAGATGGACTAGGGCTGGGGGCATCCCTGAGTATGTGTTCAGAGGAAGAGTGTGAGGGATGGGAAGAAAAGAATGGATTGAGAGACAAGAAATGGCGTCTCTGAAATAAGTTCCAATTCTGCTTGTAGTGGACCGATTTACTGCCAACCCCTACGCTCAGTGGATTCAAAGCCTGTGATGCTGAGAGGAGAGGGGGTTGGCTTTGCTTTCTGATCTTGTTATTTGGCTGCAGGAACCCCGGGCATCCAGTCTGCACAACTGAGGCTTAGTACTTTGGACTCCAAGATTGAGCAGCACTGAGACTATGTCTTATTCAACTTTGGTCCCTGGTTATAGGGTATACCAACCTCAAAGGCAAGCATGCAGCCAAGGTCTTCTTGAGGAACTCAAGACCAGAGAGCTGAGGTCAGCATCCCTAAGAGGGCTTCTGATGCAGGACAGTTTTGAATGAGTTGGTAAGGCCAGTGGTTCTCAATGGTGGCCATATGGCCTCCTACGGAGGGCCTTGGGAATTCCCATCAGAATTTCCCAGATGTCACAATGTTAGGCTGGAGCCTGAGACACTTGACATCTATACACAAAACAGCCCCACATGACGAAGTCCCACATGGCTTCTGAAAGCCTTGCCAGCCATGCCTGCAAGTGAACCTGTTAATAATTACCTGACTGAAGCCCAGCTCTAATTTGCATGCTTCGTTGCTTGATTTTAACACACACTCAGCGTTCCATGACTTTGTAACTCTATGTAAATTAGAGGAAGACTATATTTTGTCTTGTTCAGAACCTCGCCAAGACTTGGGCAAAGAAAGACCACGTTCCCAGCAGTTATAGTTCTGAGACAGCAGAATTCCACCCGTCCAGGGGTCTTAAGGCTTGAAAGCGCTTACCATTTCATCGTGCTTTCCAAATGTACATTTCATTGTGAACTGATTTCTTTTGTTCCTCTTGTAAACTTTATTTAGGACACTATATCACTACATAAAACTATGTGTGTGGATAACAAACTATATTTATGCTCAGGATTGTATAAGAAGGATTATTATAAATTTGTTTTGTTTTAATAAAAAGATGCCATACTCATGCCTGTAATCCCAGTCCTTGGGAGGCTTAGAGAAGAAGGTTGTCACAAGCTTAAGGGCCAGTGTGGACTACAGAATAAGATCCTGTTTTAAAACAAACAAATAAAGATGCTGGGCCTGAATGGCTGATGACCTCAGACTTAAACATCTGAGAAACTTAAATATAATGCCTTATATGAGATCAGCTTTTATCTGGTGCTGGATCAATCCATAGCTCTTTGCTGATGTTCGCTGATTGGCCTGGTAAGGAGTAATTTAGATAATGTATGGTGTACTGCAGAGACAAGGAGGCGTGAGACCCTGGCAAATAATTGTCAATAGCATTCAAGATGAGGTGGTAGGGGTAAGAGCTATGCCAACCATGAGCACTTAAGAGCACATGTCTGGAAGGTCAGGCAGGAAGTTGATGGTCAGTCATGAGAGTAAGTAGAATCTGTTGTCCCAGATTCCAGGCTGCGGATGCGAGAGGAAACCCCACCTCTTGGGAGAGGACCAGACAAAAGTAAAGCCTCGGCTTAAATGACCAAAACTAGGGTCCAGAAACAGAAATGAAGCAGAAGGCTGACACCCCAAACCTAGGCAGGCAAAAGAGGGATCTTGGGCTTAGGGTACAGGCTAGAACTCAAAGAAACTGGGGTCCAGGAAAGGGCAGCAGTAAGAGAGTCTCCCTGTCGTGTCATGGACCTTGAGATCAGTGTGGCTTTTTGTGCTGTGCTGAAAACGCACATCAGTTTCTGTGCTGGATTTTGAGAAGGAAGCCAGGTGCGGAGGCTGGGAGCCAAGGATGGCTTTGACATTTAGGTAGTCGATGATCTAACTGGAAGAACCCATATACAGAAGTTTAAGAGACGAGTCCACTGGCCAGTTGTTAACAGAATGCTGTGCAATATTTCAAGGGAACATGAAGATGCTGATCTCTGGTCTAGGCCTACAGTTGCTTTAATAAAGAGACCAATAAAGCGTTCAAGTTCATTGGTAGGTGACTATGCTATTTATTATAAGTAACAACAGTCACCCAGGAAAGGTGTAGAATGTCAGCTATATCTACGTCAGTCCACTTGGCCTTTGACACAAGATAACTGGAATACGTAGGCCTTATAGTAACTATATTCCTTATTTTGCAAATTGACAAAGCTCAGAAAAGTTTACTCATCGTGTTAAGCCACATTGCCATATGGATCAGAGGGACAACTCTGTCCCCACTCTGCTGCTTTGGCCTGGCCTGCAACTGCACTTCCCACAGCTCCCACGGGTATTTTAGTCAGTTTTCCCCTGACCTTAGGCTGGAATTAAAGTTGTGTCAGTTAATCTTTTCACTGTTTTCTCGAAATACCTAACAAAAACAACTTAAGGAAGGAAGGATGTATTCGGCCCACAGGGTGAAGGCCCAGTCGGTAAAGACAGGGAGCACAGCAATAGAGCCGGAGGCGGATGGTTACATTGTGTCTGCGGGAAGTAGGGAGAGATGAACGCTGATGCTCAGCTCTCTTCCTCTTTTATTCAGTTCAGGACTGCAGCCAATGAGATGCTGCCTCCCTCCCCTCCGCAGTTAAACCTTCGCAGACACTCCCAGAGGTGTGCTTCCATGGTGATTTTTAAAGCAGCCAAGTCAACAATGAGGATTAGCCATGGTAAGAGGCTTACACTTAAGACGCGTGTGAACTCTGGATATGATCGGGATGACTGTCAGAGCTATTAGGAGATAAAGACACGGTAGACTTTCAGATCCAGGTGCTGCTCTACACGTTGGGGCACACTGAATTGACAAACAGCCGTTCCTCCTCTGACTGACGGCTTGCAGTTGAATGAGTACCGTTCTAACAACAATGACACGATCCAGGAAGTGTAACAGCCACCACCTGAGTGCCGTGTGTTTTGTTTGGATCTATGGGATGTTAGGGCTGGCTGTAAGACAGGTCTTATTTCCCACATTTAGTAAACACACTAATAACAATAGTTAACATAGGGGGTTCACTCATTCCAGGAAAGAGCTACGTAGGGGCCAATGGAGACTTAAGCTCAGGTTTTTATACTCAGGATCCTAAGCTTCTTCATCTGGTGATGGAGCAAAAATCCTAGGCCTACATTTGCCTGCAGAAGTCCGCCTCGCCTTTCCCAGTGTGGTAAGTTGAAATCAGGTGCAGCATCCCGTCACCTTAACATGCCGTCATTTATGAGCAAAGGCAGACAGTAGACATGTACTCCTTAACCGTGTCCACTGTGACAGTAATGAGGTGGCACCTCTGAAGTCAGTGCGATGCTCATTCCTGACTCTGAAGAGTTTCCTCGTGTGCTACGACTCCATCCACACCCCTTCAGCCGCAGCTGTGTATCAGGAGGGAATGAACTTGGGGGATCTGAGATGTGGACACCTACCTTAAAGTTCCAGGAGCCTCCTGAGGTCACGTGAGATCAGTTAGGAAAGGAAAAGAAGATGGGATGATTCTTTGGTTGGGTTCCTCCCCACCTTGGAAGGCTCATCCTCTTCTTACTAGTGTGTTCCCAGGAGGGTCATTGGAACTGCCTGGGTATCATTGACATTATTATTTAGTTTGCAGGAATGGAGCAAAACTCCAAGTTTACGTTAAATGAATTTCCTTCAGCTATTCAGTTAACCGTGGTGTTATCCAAGGGAGATTTTTGAGAACGCCCCCTTTGCAGTTCCTGGGGAATTAATGCAGCCAAGTAAAGAGGGGTCTTTAGAAGGCTTGAGTTAACATCTCCCAAGTTTTCTGTGATTGACTTGGGCAGAAAATAGAATACTGAATAATGTGTAAATGGCTTTTCCTTATAAATACATTTATCTGAAGAACTTCATTATTACATAAATTACTTCTTCAAAATTAATTTCCACTTATTTTAAAGAGATGAAACCCGTGTTTTCAATGTGCTTAGTAGAGTTCAGTGATCACATATAATAACAATGTATTAAAAGCTGCACAGAAAAGAAACCATTAAAAAAAACCCATAACTCAACAGACGAAAATAATGACAGACTAGCCATTCATGCAAATTAGCTAACTCACATTTATCAAAGAAAATATTTCATAGCATTAACAACACTGTCACTTAAGAAAAATTAAACGGGGCTGAGAACCACACATTCATTTTTACTGCTCTCATTATTCATTTGTGTGTTTCTTTCCTCCTGTTAAAACAAAATCGCAAGTTTCAGATTCAAAGTTCAGCAGAAAAAGAAGCAGATGATTTTCTGCTTTTTCCTGACCCCGAGGTTAGCAGCAGTACAGCAATGGGAACAAATCTGGCTTGAAACCTGTCCAAACCCACATCTCCCAGTGTGCAGGAGAGGCGAGGAGTAGGATGTGCAGCGGATATGAACATGAGTAATCTTGGAAATCGAAATATTAAACATATGTCAAAGATTATCAAATACACATCCACACGCCTCATAGAGATGTCTTTCATCTGAGCAGTTCCGTCCATGTCAGTGTGCACAGGCTTTCTGGTCCTGCAGGCCTCATCTGAGCTTGGCACGGCTAGTTGCCACAGCACGGGTTTTTAGCCTGCAAAGCTCCCACACGTTTTTTTTTTGTTTTTTTTTTTTTTTTTAGCAAAGTCAGGTTTCCTTAAAGATATTAATCTCTGTGCCTGTCTGGACACTTTCTTAATGGTCCACATGAAGCCATCATCCCAGTAAGCTGTGCAGTTGGGAAAATTCCCTCCAGTCTTTGACTTGTTCTCTGAGGGTGTAGTCACTAGAACTCATGCTCAACTCTCTTGGAAAGCTTCAGATCAGCAAAGAACGTTCTAGATTGAGAAACTGAGTATATTAGCAGCCAGGCACTTGTTCAGAGAAGGCTCTGGCTTCACCCCTTTCTTCTATCAGACGTGATGCTTGACAAGTTTTCCCCATCTAAACCTTGTCAGGTGAGGAAATTTTAATTATATTTTGAAAATCCAGTTTTATCTAAAAGCATATAATAATACTACTGCTTTGCAAACTGGCCTTTAGATGGTATTATTTTATAAAGATCCCTGGGGGTAACTTTACTTTTTCTTTGCCTGTTTTCTTGTCTGTTTATTGTTTAGAGGCAGTTGGATCCCCATATCTCATGGGCTTGTGTCTAGTGTGAGGAGAGTATTAGCTTTCCAGCTTCATCTGAAAACAGTCACACACTCCAGAAAGAACCCCTTGTGTGATAACTGGTACGGTGACGCCCGATCCCTTCTTGGCATCCACTCATCATGGGCAAACACCACAGCTTTGCACAGTGTCTTAATGACGGTCTATCTGAACTGTCCTGGCAGGAACATGAGATGACAAGCGACCAAATACCTCCCTTTCTGCCCTCTCAGAGAGCCAGAATTGGGCAGATTTTATGGAGTTTGGAAGGGCTTGGGTGTAACAAGGTAGGGGAAAGGGAAAGAAATGACTAGTTTGGCTGAACTGCTCCAGGAAGCAGTGCCTTCGATCTGGTCACGCAGTGATTGGGGAGACAGCTAGGCTCTGTCCGCGGGGGGAGAAAGGCAAAAGCACCGTGGTGGGACAGGTGGGGCATGAACGGACTCTCCTGGACACCCCTCTCTCCTGCTGGTCTGGAGGAGGAGGCGGGGCGTATCTGACATCTCCGTGCATCTCCCATGATGCCTTCTTCCCTTCTGTCTTTCCACTAGGAGGAGGAGTCTGCTCCTCTGTGGCCCTTCAGCCTCCTCTGGTTCTGTGAGGTAGAGGAAGCCAACTCTCTGGTGTCAGGGCATGCGCGTTCTCCAGCTTTGTCCTTCAGGGAATTCGTGGGCATTACGAAACATAATCTTCAAACCTTGTCCTGTAGACAGGGCTGAGGGAGAAAACATGGCTTGGAGAGAAAGATCTGAAATATGTCAATGCACACTTGGGAGGGAGATTTGCTTATCGAGTTTGCCCTACATCAAAGCATATGTTTTGGTTATTAAGTTAAAACATCTTTGATGATAAAAAATTTGCCCTGCTAAATTGTTTCTCTTAACATAGTATAATTCCCAGATTACATTTTGAGAAGGAACTATGGGAAAAAAATGTATCTTGTAATAATTTCACCGGCTTTGCCAATAGATACCTAAAAATGCAATTTGATCTTCTCCAAACTCGTGTGATCTCCCTTAACCCATCTGTGGATGAAAACCTACTGGAATTAGCAAAGGGTGCTCAATAGTGAGCACACTCTTCACTTCCAGGACCAAAGCTGAAGACGGGGCTCGTTTACCAGCTGAGTCATGGAGCGTGTCCTATGCTCCATTGTCTTCCTCCAGCCCTGCAGAGTTACTGTCTCTCCATCTTTATCTTTAACCTACATCTCATAAGCTGAGTCTGTGAGAGGCTCCGTCTCTCCAGGCCTCATCTGTCCTGCTGGAACCAAGCGGATCTGGGGCTGCAGCTGCCCTCTGAGCCTGTCTTCCTCAGGACTAAGGAGAATCTGCAAGGAAAGCCTAAATGCAAATAATTTAATTTTAGCTGCTCTATAATAATTTCCCTTTAACCCCCTCCCCCAGGCTATTTCCTTTAAAACTGGGTAGAAAACTTGACTTTGGTTCTAACAGATAAGGGGTGGGAAAGGAAGAGAGGACCTGCAGGTCTAGATGTTGGGTCATTTAAGTGAAACATGATTCTTTACGTGATTGGGGTGTGTGTGAGGGGGGGGAGGGCTGTCACTAACTAATGACAGTGACCTGGGAAGACAGTTTGCTTGGTGATGTGCTTGCTGTAGAAAGATGAAGACCTGAGTTTGACCACTAGAATCCAAATTAAATTTTAAAACAACACTAAAAAATTAAATAAAAGCAAACAAACCAACAAAAAATTGGGCACAGTGGCCCATGTCCTGCAGCTTCCATACTCACATATACACGCACCTCCTCACACACTCATGCACACACAAATACACACTAAAACCCCAGTGATGGCTGCCAGACAGGATGGTGGATCACAGTTCAAATGCCTGACTCCTTCCCTGCCTTTATTTCAGACTGAAATGCTTTAAAAAGGAAACTGTAATAGGCACATGCTCTCATTTATAGTGGGGCATGTTCACATTTTCAGAGGATGGATTATATATAAATGAAAATATTTCTGAAATACTGTTGGACTGTTTCACATTCAACTGTTAACTCCCCACAGCCCTGAAGTCTGTTTATATGGAAGGAACTGTTTAGCTAAAACAATTAATTCCTTTGCCATTTCCATCCTTGTGTCCTTGTATATTTACTGGAATCATTCAGGAAAGTAACCTACAACCAACTGAAAAGTCAGCATACTCATTTAAGAAATCTATTTAATTCGTTTAAAGACATCATTTGCAGAATCCATGGCAAGTAACAGGTCTACACATTTTTGCTTAAAGGTTCCCTTCATTGCTGTCACTCAAGTATTTCAAAACTGCTCTTGAGGAGCAGCGAGAAGCTGAAGTAGGTCTCAACCGTCTTAGAGTTGGGGAGCTTGTTAGAGAGGTTGTAGCCCAGTGTCTTTTAGAGTCCATTAACGGTAGTAATTTTTGATCCTTCTGTCACATGAGAGGGACTGGGAACTGTAGTCGACTGAGTCTTTGCTCTATGTCTCCCAGATACCAGAATTATCCTAGAGGATGGTGAAGAGGGCACAAGGCTGGTGAGTGGGTCTGAGATCTAGGCTCCAATTCCATTTAATGCCTCCGTATTTTAACAAGCTGCGTAAGCAAAACAGAGGAAGACTGGGAATCAGGGACCTCGTCTGTTCTGTATGTCAGAAATCTCTTCCAGAACATTCTTCTTAAACATTCTCACTCAAAAGCCAGCCTATTCCCATGAGGAGGAGTTCCTAATTTTAGAGATTACTTCCATTGATTGCTCCAGATTGTGACTTCCTGCAACCTCTACCTTCCGGTCCCAGGGAGTCCTCCGGAGGAATGGACTAATTCTGTCACATGTGCAGCTTGCAGAGGATGCTTGGCAAATGACAAATATGTTCCCCTGTTCCCTTGTAGGGGCCTTCCAACTCTGACCCTCCATAGGGTGATCATGAGCCATTGCGTCTTCACGCCGAATTTTTCCTTTTCTAAAATTGCTTTGGATGGTTTCCATACTGTTAGACAGTAATCACAGAATAACAGGCTTGCTGCCATCTTTATTAAGAAGAATAGAGCCCACAGTTCCTGTTGAGTGCCCACTACATGTGCAACTGCTTTAGAGACGAGTGTGGAGCCGATCTTAGGACTTCAGACGGGCTTTAGGTAAGTGTAGTGAAGATATTTCCTCCAGCGGAGCTCACATCCCTCAAGGTCATGCATGTTGTCAGTTTGCTCCCAGAGTTAGAACTCCACTGAGGTCCCAGGTCTTCATAGGCTACTGCCATCGTTATTTTCACTGCTATTATTTATGAACATCAGAAAAAGATAACTTTTGGATAATTTACAAAGCTCTTTCTGCAAGTCCCATACTCACTGTCAACTTCCATTATGATTTTGGTTTGTGGATGGTGTCTAATTGGTTGAGGTGCCATGACAAAGTGCCTCATGCTCAATGGCTTGCAATCAACAGGAATTTGTTTCTTGGAGTTCTGGAGACCCAGAGTCTGAAACAAGCATTTTGGCATGGCTGGGTTCTGGTGAGGGCTGTCTTCCGGGATGCTAGCTGGGTTCTGGTGAGGGCTGTCTTTCAGGATGCTAGCTGGGTTCTGGTGAAGGATGTCTTCCGGGATGCTAGCTGGGTTCTGGTGAGGGCTGTCTTCCGGGATGATAGCTAGGGTCTGGTGAGGGATGTCTTCCGGGATGCTAGCTGGGTTCTGGTGAGGGATGTCTTCCGGGATGCTAGCTGGGTTCTGGTGAGGGATGTCTTCCGGGATGCTAGCTGGGTTCTGGTGAAGGCTGTTTTCTGGGATGCTAGCTGGGTTCTGGTGAGGGCTGTTTTCCAGGATGCTAGCTGGGTTCTGGTGAGGACTGTCTTCTGGGATGCTAGCTGGGTTCTGGTGAGGGATGTGTTCCAGGATGCAAACTGGTACTTCTCATTTTCAGTGAAGAACCCACTTTGGCTGCTTTCAGAAGATACTATATCATCCACAAGGGGTCCAACTTTTTGACCTGCCTATCTCCCAAAGGTCCCCTTCCTAAGGATGCCATACTGGAGCGTTAGTTAAACACTTGGATTTGGGAGGGAACATAAATATCCAGTCTACAAAGATAGAAAAACAGGGGCTTAGAAGAGTTTATGGTGCTTGGAATGATGTGTCTGATACACATTCTAGTTATGACTTTAGTGATTTGTTTTTGTTTTTTTTTTATAATTTGGCTTTTGATTCAAAATCTGAGTTATTTCCTTACTCACAATACACTAATAAGACAGGGCTTCCCTGACTATGTTTCAGCCAGTGAAAACAAGATGAGCAGGGTAGTGCCTTTTCCTTTGTTAGTTATATGTGATTATCTTGACTCTAAATTTGAGGCTTTTAAGATGTTTATAAACCCTTAATTTACCTATACCTATCACCATGGTTGTAGAAGGAGACGATTCTTTTGTTTCCCGGCTGCCCAGACCTGAATAATCACACAGAAACTATATTAATTACACACATTTTTTGGTCTATTAGCTCAGGATTCTTATTGGATAGTTCTTATATCATAAAAATAACCCATTTCTGTTATTTTGTGTATCTCCACAAGGCTGTGGCTTACCGGGTAAGGTTCTGGCAACTGTCTCCTTCTGCATCTACATGGCATCTCTCTGACTCTGCCTACTCTCTATCTCTTCTAGCCTGTCTATTCTCTGTCCGGCTGTAGGCTGAAGCAGCTTCTTTATCAACCAATGGTAATAAAACCATATTCACAGCATACATAGGGGAATCCCACATCACATACTAGAGCTCTTTCTCTTCAATTTGTTTAATTTGCCAATGAATTAAACCTATATGCTCTTGTCTAAGGTGTAAAACCTTGGAACAATGGACTGGGGGTTGGTGGTTTAGTATGCAAAGTGCATAGGGACTTGAGTTTGAATTCTTGGCACTCATAAAAAGTCAGGCATAGTGTTGCATGCATGAAATCTCAGCACTGAGGTGTAGTGTCAAGTAGATCCCTCCCTGGAGCTAACTGGTCAACCAGTTCAGCTGAGTTGGTGAGCTCCAGGTAGGTTCAGTGAGAGTCTTTGTAACAAAAAAGTGACACAAATAAGGTAGAGAATGATTGAGAAAGACACCCAAGGTTGACTTCTGGCCTCCACATACATGGGGGTGTGCATCCATGTGCACAGATGCCATCATACACACACACACACACACACACACACACACATCTATAACAGGACAGTGCTGAAGAGAGAACATGCTGTCATATTGCTGGAAGTTTTTCTTCATGTTAGTGCTAACATGGAAATCAATTCTTCTGGGACCATTTCTGAGCCATCTAGAAGCTCATGTATCCCCTCCATCATTCTACTCATACTCCAGGGTGACGGTCAATGACGTCACATGAAACTTAGTTAAGTGTGTTGCTGAAGCAGTGACACCTGCCTTTAGTACTCTCCCCTCAACCCTCAAGGAGGGATGGTCACCCTGTAGCTAAGCAGGCCAATCGACAGTTCTTTAGAAAATCAAATGACCTCAGTCACTCAGGCAGAGCAATCAAGCCTTTTTAACTCTCAGAAGAACCCTCATAGCCATTTTAAATTTCTGTTTTTCTTGGCAAACTGTTTTTGATCCACAAGGCAGGTTTGGCATCACCTGTGGCCCTGTCCCAACATGCCGGTCATTTTCCCAATCCAGCATGTACCAGCTTACCTCTAGTTATTTATTTCCTCATTACCTTTAATACTTGCCTTGCCCTTCCTGAGGGCAAGGACACATCTCATCCCTCTTTGAAAAATCATCTTTCATATGCTGTTGGGGGAGGCTGCTAGTTGGTTTCCCGGCTGCTCAGACTTGAAATAACCACACAGAAACTATATTAATTGCATCATTGCTTGGCCTATTAGCTTATGCATATTTCTAGCTAGCTCTTATATCTTAAATTAACCAATTTCTTTTAATCTGTGTATCGCCACATGGCTGTGGTTTACCAGCAAGGTTTCAGTGGACTCTGGCAGAGGCATCTGTCTCCTGTGAGGTGTGAGGGCTACAAGGATTCTCCCTGACTCTGCCTACTCTCTCTATATACCTCTTTCAGCATGGCTTTACTCTGTTTAGCCATTGGCCAAAAGCAGCTTCTTTATTCATTAACCCATAAAAGCAATACATATACAGAAGGGTCTCTCACACCAATGTGCTATGTAGTGACTGGTGCTTTTAAGAGAGTCACAGCAAATATTTGCTCTAAGAACGGATGTGAGATTGAACCCATATCTGAGAGCTAAGAACCCTCCTGCATAGTTTCTCTTAAAAAAATAGCAGAGATCTCTTTTTGGTTTTCTTTGGACTCTGGCAGTTCTTGCTGAAGCTATACAGGAATAATGGACAAAGCCCGATCAAGACAGTCTGGCCTTCGCCTACCTCCTGATAAAGATGAATTAATCCTTTGCCCCTCTAGAGTAGTTGTAGTTTTAAGATTAATCTTAGCTCTGTTTGTAGCCTATAAAACAAAACTAATTGCAGAATTCAAAGCTTTAGAGCATTTTTAGGTAGCTTGATGGGAAAGCATCGAAATAAATACAAACATTTAGATAAAACAACCATTTTAATAGTATTAACTCTGCCAATTAATGATAATGGAAGAGCCGTCCAATTAGCTAAATCACTAATAGTTTTATCAAGCAGAGGTTGGTAATTTAAAGCAAACAAATTCTTTCTAATTTTATCCACTTGCACACCAAGATATTTAAAGGATAACAGGGGATCCAATAAAGAGTGCGTCTCAGGAAGAGCTATATTTAAGTCTCCTAATGGCTATAGCATAGAGTTACCCCAATTAGTCAGAAAACCCAAGCAGTCAGTAAATTCTTTGGCGTCTCTGCAATTTGGGGGTAAAAATAATTGAGATACAACAAAGGTGCTGCCTGCAACCATTAGTGTTATTATTGAGGAATATTTGGGAGGTGGTGGGTGCGTGAGCCAGTCGGGAGTGTGCCCGACTCATCTATCCCACGCTTTATGTATCTGTGTTCACACCATGTTTTGGGCCTGAGCATTTCAGAGGTGGTTTCCATGGCGGTCACCACATAAAACCCTTCTTGGGGCAGAAAGGTCATGGGCACGTTTTCCCGCTCAGTGCCACAACATCACTGTGACTTCCCTTGCCAAGCCTCCATGGAGAATTCGGGCATGTAATTGGATAATTCAGGAAAATCCATTTAGGATGAGAATGATGCCAGCCTTTCTTATAATCTCTTGTCTTCCTCTCAAGAGACCAGAGTTTCAATAACATCTCTGCTGATTAGTAGAGACCTGGCCAGGTAAGGACAAATGCTGTGTATGATAGACTTGCCCAGAAGTAAGAGTGGAGTCGAATTGAAATAGTTGAAGGCAGCTCAGCGCTGGAACCAACAACATGATGGACTGTAACAAGATTCTTCCAGACAGCTCCGACAGAAAGGGGCTGAGAACAAGGGCACCTTAAAAGTCTCAGAATTAAGGTTGCGACTCAGCTAGTCAGGCACTTACTTGGTGTACAAGCATGAGGATCTGAGTCTGGGTCTGTAGCACTCATGTCAAAAGTTCCCGTAGTCCCAGTGCTGAGGGCACGGGTAGGCAAACTCCTGGGCCTTGCTGGCCAGTCAGCTTAATCAGATCAGTGAGAAGAGACTTTGAAGATTATTGTCCAGTTTTACAGAATCTCTAATCACGTGGCAGAAGGTCCACTGGCATGCCTGTGTATGTGCGGTTCAGAATCTCGAATCACGTGGCAGAAGGTCCACTGGGCATGCCTGTGTATGTGTGGATGTTTCTTAAATAGATTAATTGAGGCGGGGAAGACAGCCCACTTTGGGTGGCACCTTTATAGGTGAGCACCCTGAACTGTATAAAATGGAGAAAGACAGCTGAGCTCTGCCACCCGTCAGTCTCTGCTTTCCATGGATTGGGGATGCAATGTTACCAGCAGCTTTAAGCTCCTGGCTCACTGTCTTCCTAGCTGTGGTGAAATGAGTCCTTAAACTGTGAGTCAGAATGAGCCCTTTCTCTCTCTCTCAAGTTGCTTTGGCAGGGGATTTTCTCACAGCAGTGGAGAAAAGTAAAGAAGACAGAGATTCTGTCTCAAAATAATATGATGGAGAGCAATTGAGGAAGACGTCTGAGGTTGCCCTCATGTGCACCGTATGCACGTGCACACACATGAACACATATGTACACACATGGACACACCCCCACACCCATGCACACACAGATCAGAACTGAGGATGCTGTTTATCTCATGGTTGGAAACTCCCAAGTGTTCACTGTGCTATAATGGAGGCAGGTAAGCTTTAAAGAGTGAAGGGCAAAAGCAAAGCTTCGATTCTGAGTGTAGCAGCAGGAGGGGGTCTTTGATTGGAAGAACTGTTATTATTGTGGCATCTTTTAGGAGCCAAGTACATGTTAATACCTTTATATCATTATTTCATTAACCTTCCTATCAGCGGAGTTGGCTTTATGGAGAGGAGAGTTCCTGAGGCCTGTAGGGTGAGTAGGTGGCCATCGCTACCAGTCCTGCAGCTCAGACTGACAGCTCTCTTACTACAGAGGCCTTGTTATTTCCTGGGCAGTCTCCTCTCATCCTGGATCCCCAGTCTGGCACATTGTCACTGTCGCATGGTGAGGGTCTCTATGTGTTCCAGTTACAGAGAACAGACACCGAGGATAGCCCTGTGAGGTAAATAAGGGACGAGTGGGCCCAGCTGGGCATTTGCATCAAAATGCCCTGCCAGAGTTGCCAGCTGCTCTGGCAGAGTGCCCAGGCTCTGCCCTGCAAGATGCCTTTGGTTTTCATTTTATTAACTTTGCCACACACAAATGGGCCCGAGGCTGGCCTCAGAATCTCAGTCCTACTTCTGTTCTAATGGGTGAGAAGAGGGACAATGTTGTGGAAGAAATGGGAATTGGTGGTGCCAGTATTTGGTTATCAAGTATTCTCCTTTGATCCAGGTATGCTACTATGTACCTGTAATCTAAGCATTCAAGAGGCTGAGGCAGGAGGACTACCACAAGTTCAAGATCATCTTTGGCTACATATTGAGTTCTTATGTAAAAAAAAAAAAAAAAAAGAAAGGAAAAAGGAAAACAAATACACAAGCAAAAAGAATCCTTTTCAGTCAACCATTTGAACCTCCCCAAATCTGTCCACAGATTAAAACTCAACAAAGAAAGATCTTTGGATAAAAGGTTTCAGTGACATGAGTCATCAGGGGCTTGGGTTCATCAAGAAATAAGAGCAACATTGAATTTAAAGACTTCAGTCTGGAGGCTGAGAGCAGGCTGGGCTGTCAGAACATCCAACCACAGGCCAGGTGAGCCAGGCCTGATGGCTGTTACCATGAAATCTCCATCCCTTTCCTTATAATTCTCTACTGTTTTCTTCTGACCACTATGAATATGTTTTCCCCATCCCTAAAGCAGCAAGTGGAAGTGGCATGATGAGAAACTGCAGGAATCTGGACTGGCCTTTTAGCTACCTTCAGGCTCAGATCTCATGGTGCGTGTGTGTGTGGGGGGAAGTATCTTGAGGCCTAGAGGTACTCAATGAGCAGGTCGCTTCCCAGTTGTGGTTCTGCATCACCTGGAATAAGTGATAGGATAGGTAGTCTTTTCCCCAGCAAGAGGAAGAATGAAGAAATAAGAACCATAAGCAAGCAAAGCCAGTGGGAATGTAGCAGCCAGAAGCTAGCCCTTTGCTCTCAATTCTGCCCACAGCTGGGTGTGGGAAAACACAAGTCAGTGGTCAGGATCCACACACTTTATTCTACATTAGCCACTGCGGTAGATTACATTTCCTGGGAAACAGTCTTCATGTGGAGATTGCTGTGTAAGGTTTCCCTGGGGTGTGCTTTTAGTGCTCATGAGGTCAAAAAAGACAAGGGGTTGAATAGAATAAGAATAAGAGGAGAAAGAAGAAGGAGGAGGAGGAAGGAGGAGGAAGGAGGAGGAGGAGGAGAAGAAGAACAAGGAAAAGAAGAAGAAGGAGGAGGAGGAGGAGGACAAATTGGGGTATTGCTTTCCTATGGGCCTTGACAGACACCCCTGGGAACTCTGCAGCAAGGGTTTCCCTTCTTAATTGGCTCCAGCTGTGGCGAAGGGCCAGGCCTTTGAGTCATTGCATTGGTAAGTTACTAGAGAAGGTTGCTGCCTTCAGAGGTATCCCAAGCAAAGCCATTCTTTCCTGGGTGAGAGACCTTCCTGCACAGGGCTTCACTATGAACCCTTTGCTGCATCTGACATAGTTGGGAAAATAAATGTCTTGTGGAAGGAAATAGGCACCTGTGTGGTAAATCACAGCGTGAACTATTGTTATTAACCACAGCATGGATAAGACACTTTGTTTCCTTGGTTTCGACTATTCTTAAATAGTATTTTTATGAATTTTTTTTTTTTGGTTATTTTCGAGACAGGGCTTCTCTGTGGCTTTGGAGCCTGCGCTGGAACTAGCTCTTGTAGACCAGGCTGGTCTGGAACTCACAAAGATCCGCCTGCCTCTGCCTCCCGAGTGCTGGGATTAAAGGTGTGTGCCACCACCGCCCAGCTTTTTTTATGAATATTTATGATGCATACTTTATGCATATTGTTTTTATTGCAAAGAATATTATGCCCTTACTCAGAACTACTTGATAAGTTAATTAATCAAAATCTGATAAAATCCCATCTCCTTTAAGTAACCATCCTTAACTTCTATGCACAATTGATGGACTATCTTACCCCTAGGTCTGTATCATCAAAGCGTTTTATAATCTTTTCCCAGGACTTTCTCATTGTGTTAAAATTACTGTAGACAAGGATCCCTGCCCTACTTATAGTTGTATTTTTTCTTTTTTTCTCAGCATTACATTTTTTGTGAATAAGTCATTGTTTAAAAAATATTTTGTCTGATATTATAATAGTGACCCTTTATTTTGGTGTTTTTATAATCTAGCATGCAACAGTCCCATAGTTTACATTTTAGGCATATCTCCTATAGATGGCATTTAATTCAACTTACTTTTCTAGTATCTATGTTGATCATTGTGTTTTAACTGTTGTTTTTAAGCCATTTATACTTAATATAATTACTGATATATTTGTTTTAAAAGTTAGCTATATTATTTTAAGGCTTTTTCTTAGTAAATGTCAATTACACATAATAATGGGTTTAATTATGGCATTTTAATACATATATGAACTGTATTTTTATCACATTTGCTTCTCATTGCTCTCCTTTCCCATCTGCTGATCCCTTTCCTGTTCTCATCTAGTCTCTCTTCTACTTTGATTTGCTTATTTATTTGTTTGTGTATTTATTTTTGATGCTCTAGTGAGTTATATTAGGTTTGTTTGCAGGATCCTGGGTGAAGGATTATTTACAGGAGTATGGGCTCCTTACCAGTACCTATACCACTGATCAAAATTTGTCTCCCCCAGTAACCATTGAGTTCCTTCAAATATGCATAAAGAAGTGTGGTCTTGTGGTTCTCTTTCCAGTAACTGTTGTCTGCTTATTGGTCCTGGTGGGTTAGAGACTCCAGGGCCTGTCTATCTCTCTTGACGTTGTGTTGACAGTCCTAGTCTCACACAGGTCTTGTGCAACGTAATTTCAGTTGCTGTGCAATTAAGAGTGCAATGGTGATGCCATATTCTACAGATGACATATGATCTCCTTCCTTTGGCTTTTTCACTCTTTCTGTTTCATCTTCTGCAATATTTCCTGAACTTTGGATGGTGTAATATAGAAGTCTTATTTATACAATAGCATTCCATAATTCCCCCTTATTTTTGGCACTTTGACCAGCAATGAGTCTCTGTAGTTACCACAGCTCATTGCAAAAATGCTTTTCTGTCAAAAGCCAATGATAGCAATAATCTATGTATATAAACATAATTATTTAGGCAGCAACTTGATGGCCACAACATGTCCTTGTAGCGAAATGATTGCAGTAGTGACATGTTCTGATCTACCGGCTCTGTGCTTCTCTTTCTCCTTTTGGGCTTTTCTGGACTTGTTTATTGTCATCTTTCCCTATTGTGTCCTCCCTGTTAGTTTATTAAGCGCACACTCTTTTCTATCCCTTTAGTAGTTATCCTAGACATCATAGCATCTCGCCCTTTGCTTAGCAAAGTTCAGTGTTAATCAGCACCATTCACTCTTGTATGGAAGAATGGAAGGATCTCAGAATATTGTAACTGCATTTCCACTTCAATACTCTGCCGCCAGCTTACAGCTGGTGACAGGGTGCTGCCATGGACTCGGTGCTGTGTAGTTTAGAACTTCGCAGGAGTTCACGTTACAGATCTTAAAGTCCGTTCTATGCTTACCCATGTATTTAGTTCACAATCAGTCCTTCCTACATCTCTGATCTTAGCTAAAAAATACTCCAGATTTTGTTTCTCTGTATAAATGTTGTGTTTTACCTTCTTGTTGGAAGAATATTGTTCTAGTTATAGAATTCAGTGACACTTTGTGTTTCCATGAGAATGTTTTCATTTTTGTGCCTTATAAATTAATTTCTCCTTGAAGAAATTTTTTTTAGTTATTTGTAACATTGTAACTTTTTCTTTAATTTTTCTATAATGTCACATACTCATTTAATCCATTCTTTATTTATTACTATTTTCTTTTGGAAATGTCATTTACTCTTTCCAATCCAAGTTTCTTCTTGTAATTTTTAGGCCTTTCTTTGATTTGGCAAACAGAATTGTCTTAGATTTGATGTTTGACAAGTTCAAGAAATGAACTTTTATCCATCTCCCGTGCCATCTTAGGTTTTGAATGGTTCCTGCTCATGACTTTTGCTTGGTTGGTTCTTGCTGACTTCCATGATGATTCTTTTCTTTGTGTGTCATACGTATATTTGAGAAATGACTTTTAGGAATTCTGTAGAACCTAAGATGACAGTGTCTCCTATAAGAGCATTTTAATGTGTTTCTTCTAGGTGTCCGGGAAGCCGCTAGTGCAGGCCTGTCTTGATGCAGGTAACTGAGGATTCCCGAGAGCTGGCGTAGAGAAGCATTGACACACCTTTCACAGGGGGGATTGCTTTTCCGTATTCTCAGCCTTCAGTGAAAAAGCTGCTGGGTTCTATCTTAAGTTAATAAGTGGTCTATCTGAGTACCAGTGCTCACACAAACTTGTCTGCACACTGACTGGAAATCCAAATGTCTCTGAAGAACTATCAGAGGGGGTGGTAGTGGTCGTTACACTTGAGGAGAGCTGTGGTCAGTGTAGGGGTCAGAGGGCAGTGTGTCATTGGGAACGTGCTTGTTGTTGCTGAGACGTATTTTGTATTATTATATATTACAGTATATGTTTACTTTTTTAAGATATATTTTTAGTGACATGTCTGTGTCTGTGTCAATACATCAAATCACAAAAAAGTGCAGGAGTCGAGCATGGTGGCATGCACCTTTAATCCTAGCACAAAGAGGAAGAAGCAGAGGCAGGCAGATCTCTGCCCAGCCTGGTCTACATGGTGATTTCCAGGCAAGCCAGGGCTATACAGTGAGATATTATCTCACAATAAATAGATAAATAAATGAACAAATAAATAAATAGGTAAAGTAGAATACTAAAAAAATCTATTGTACTAGTGGCCAGGAGACCTGAGCTGTAGGTTGTCTTCGTTTTTTTCCCTTTCCTTTCCTTTTCTTTATTTAATTGACAATAATGATAATGATGGTGATGATGATGCTGGTGATGATGCTGGTGTGTGTTTGTGTATCTGCGAATGTGGAGGTCAGAAGATACCAGACAGAAATGCTTCTCTCTTTCTCCTGGGAGTTGCGGGGATTGAACTGAGGTCGTCGGGCTTGCAAGGCTAGCTAGCACTTTCACCAGCTGAGCCCTCCTGTTGACCTTGGCCTTGGTTTTATTTTCATGGAATCCTAGGACTCTTTGAGAACTCATTGTTCTCTTCTGTGAGATGAGAACGCTGACCTGGGTGTTTCCAAGGCCTCTTTCAACTTTATTTTATTATTTATTTATTTCTTCATTTTTGTAGTGCTGGAGATCAAACCCAGGGTCTCACAACTGTCGGGCATCTTTCAAATCTATCGTCTCTGAATTCCACGGATTTCACGGCAGCTGCCCTTCTGCCAGGCGACGTCTTTGAAGATAATTTGGCAATCGAAGCTTTGGGTGGAAGCAGCGGCTGCAGAGAACGCTAGCTCTGAGTTTGGGTCTCTCTCTTGAGTCCTGCGCTGTTCTCTTCCTAAGACAATAAACTGAAATCAGCGGTTTGTTTGGCTTCTCAGTTGGAAACTGTGATTTTTAATATAATCTCACATTTGAAATAGTTCAGTTGTTTTTCTTGAGCACTGGGAGAGCCTTGTTTCTGACAGACTGACCGAATTGCCTTACCCCCTGTTTGCTGTAGAACACAGGCTGCGTTCCTAAGTGTTTTCACCTTTTATGCTGTCATAGATCTTGGTGGCTAAAACAGTTAATTAAAAGGATTCTTTATGCAATTTCATTTCCTGGCTGGTCATCTAAGTCAATGATAACAGCATCCACCTCTTGGCTGTGACTTTAAATCCTAACGGGGGGAAAGAGAGAATAATTATTTAAATCTGTTCAGACTAATTGTTGAAAAACCTTTTTGATTATAAAAGGGTTTTTTTATTATAAAAATTCACATTTATTTTCAAAGATTCAAACAAAATAAGATTAACAACTGAAAAACACTTCTTCCTAGTTCCAATTTTACTGCCCAGGTGTGATGACTATTTCAGCATACACGCGCACACACTCATCATACACATACACACAAACACACATATACATACACATACATGCATACATACATACACACATATGCTCTTATACACTCTAAAGATTTTTCACTCATATTGGTTTAATGAAACACTGATTGGCCAGTACCTAGGCAGAAAGTATAGGTGGGGCTACCAGAATTCTGGGAAGAGAAAAGTCAGACATGCAGTCACCAGCCAGATACAGAGGAAGCAAGATGAGAATGCTTTACTGAGAAAAAGTACCAAGTCACATGGCTAAACATAGACAGATATTACGGGTTAATTTAAGTTCTAAGAAGTAGTCAGTACAAGACTGAGAAATAGGACAAACAGTTTATAATTAACATATGCTTCTGTGAGTTTCTTTGGGACTGAATTGTTGCGGGACTAGGAAGGACAGAAACTTCCATCTACACACATACATACAGACACACATACATGTACATACACACACATACATACAAATTCACATATACAAACATACATACATAAATGCACTTGCATATGCACAAATGCACATACATATACACTCTCTCTTCCCTACACACCCATACATTTACTGTTTGTTTTCGAAGTAATGGAAATCATACCGGACATACCATTAATTTGTTCTTATGCTCAGCAATATGCTGATCATGGGGTACACATAGCTCTATAACATTCTATAACATGTACAACTACATAGATATACTATCATTCACTTACATATTTTCTTACAAATGGGTATCGAGAGTTAGTTTCTATGCATGTGCTGTGAGAATCTGGTTTGCCTTGAACCTGTACATTTGGCCCGAGGTTCAGTAGACTTTTTTCTTTACTAGAATCAGGGTTTAAGATTATGTGATGCCTGCTGTAAGCCAGGTCCCATTGAAAGCTGAGGTATGCATGGGAAGCCCAAATATGGCGGTTCTGCTGAACTTACCCATATGGGGGTTCATGTTCTAAATTAATAAAGACAACTGACCAGATCTCTTCCTCCAGAGGGCACCAGATCTCATTACAGATGCTTGTGAGCCACCATGTGGTAGCTGGGAATTGAACTGAGGACCTTTGAAAGAGCAGGCAGTGCTCTTAACCACTGAGCTATCTCTCCAGTCCTAGCACTTGGTAAATATTTCCATGACAGCCCTCAAGGTAGAGATGCTTTAAGTATCTCCTTTTTTTTTTGATGATAATCTCAGTCTTGTATTTGTAAATAGGAAGGCCAGAGTAAGAACCCAAGTTCTCTGAGTCTACTCTCTCTCTCTCTCTCTCTCTCTCTCTCTCTCTCTCTCTCTCTCTCTCTCTCTCTCTGTGTGTGTGTGTGTGTGTGTGTGTGTTTGTGTGTGTAGCTCATGCATACTGTTGCCTCATGCAACAGAAATATTGGAGTTCTGCTAGATTCTGGCTCCAACACTTATCCTCCAAAATGTTTATATCAATTATACTTCCACAAACTATATTTTAAAATTCAACCATTTAACTATCTCCATATCAAATCTTATGTTCCTACTTTTTGTCAATTTGGTAAGACTTAGTATGATACTGTTATTTTAATGTATAAATAATTCAGTGCCGTTCTACTTTTACATGCAGCAAGGCCCGCACAACTTCCGGAACTCAGACCCTGTGGTGTGTGTGCAACTCCCCTGTGGTTCCACGGCTTTCCTTTGAGGTCAGTATCTTTTCTTTTCTTTCTTTTTGACAAAACACACAGAGGTCTGGGGTGAGCACAAGACTGCAGAATTCGAGCCTAAACATTTCTTGAGTAATCCAGGAGCGCAGCACAGTACAGGAGGTGGTGTACCCAGAGAGTCAGGAAAAGCAAAACACATTCCGACACAGGGATTCCTAACCAGCAAGCAGGAACTCTTCTTAGGTTCAGTCAAGTTCATGTCTAGCACGTTTCTCATGGATGCCTAACAGGTACATGCTTTGTCCATGGAAATTATTTTCAATCTCGCTGGTGTTTTGTTTGGCCAAAAATCACTTTCCTATTGATCGTCTATGGCTTTTCACTTCCGCCAAAGTGATCGCTGGTGTTCTGTAACTGCGTAGATATGGATGAGTCAGGCTTCAGCCTGTACTCGGTTTTATTTATTTATTCTATTTCTTTAGAATATCATTTGAGAAACAATGAGATCCCATTCACAGCCAAAGTTCAGGTCTTTGATGCTACAGAGGATGAGAAATATAAACTCAATGGAGCAAATGTGTCCCTTGTGTTTTTTTGGGAGAAGATCACTGAAGACCCATGCTAGCTGTTACCATCTTGTCTTTGTCTCAGTGACTTTGTAGATTTTCTTTGGGGAGGGGAGGATATGCTTTATCTTGTATGCTGGTTAACTTTATGTCAACTTGACACAGGCTACAGTCATGTGAGAGGAGGGAACACCAGTTGAGAAGATGTCTCCATCCTGGGCTGTAGGCAAGCCTGTAGAATATTTTCCTTATTAGTGATGGATGTGAGGGGACCCAGCCCATTGTGGGTGGGGCCATGCCTGGGCAGCTGGTCCTGGGTTCTATAAGGAAGTAGGCTGAGCAAGCCATGGGAAGCAAGCCAGTAAGCAGCACCCCTCCAGGGCCTCTGTATCAGCCCCTGTCTTCAGGTTTTTACCACGTTAGAGTTTCTGTCCTGACTTCCTGCAGTGATAGACTGTGGATGTAGAAGCATAAGCCACAGAAAGCCTTTCCTTCTGCTTTGATCACAATATTTAATTACAGCAATAGCAACCCAAATTAAGGCAGAAGTCAGTATCTGGATAAAGGGGTGTTGCTATGGCAGACCAGACCATGTTGCTGTGGAGATACTG
>JAQHUG010000029.1:9619975-9629982 GCA_028555095.1 Dicrostonyx torquatus
AAAAGAAAATTTGGATTTTTAGAGAGACAACTTTTAAAGTGTTTTAACTGGCGAAGATTGTGGGACTTTCAATGTTTGTGATATTTATCAGTCTGAAAATTTGGGGATGAATTAAAGAAATGAAAGGTTATATCCTAAAAAGTGTGTCAAGTTGACAAGGCGGTAATTGTGTTGGCTAATTTAATGTCAGCTTGACACAGGGTAGAGTCATCTGAGGGTGGGGAACCCCAATTGAGAAAATGTCTCCATAAGATCAATTTGTAGAAAAATTTGTAGGACATTTTCTTAATCAGTGATTGGTGTGGGCGGGTCCAGCCATTGTGGGTACAGCTACCCCTGGGCTGGTGGTCCTGGGTCTATACAAAAGCAAGCTGAGCAAGCCATGAGGAGCAGGTCAGTAAGCAGCATCCCTCTATGACCTCTGCATCAGTTCCTGTTTCCATGTTCTTACCCTGTCTGAGTTCCTGCCCTGACTTCCTGCAGCAATGGACTATGATGTGGAAGTGCAAGTCAAATAAACCCTTTCCCCTCCAATTTTCTTTTAATCACGGTGTTTCTTCATAGCAATAGTAACCCAAACTAAGACAGCTTGTGATGCTCAAACATGAACGATGGCGTTCTTAGTCTTAATGAGATCCTGCCTTACGAAGAATTTAGTGTGGGCCTGAAATGTGTGTCTTCTGGTAGATGACACTAACTCCTCAAAATGCCTTCCAAGCAGGTGCATGGCCACTCCCGCAGGGCTGGATGAGGGTAGTTTGTTCATGCCGAGGACCGCGTTGGGTAGCACGGCCTCCCAGGCAGCGAGAAGGGTGTGGTTCTCCAGGGAGCATTTCACTAGACTTCAGCTAAAACGTTGTTTGTACATGGCCATTGGTTTCCTTTTCCAAGAACTGCCAATCCCATGGAATTAGCCACACCTGCTAGGCAACTCCCACCCCGTAGCTCAACCAGGTGGCCAGCGCAAGCTCTGGCTCCCGCCGTGAGAGCAAGAGCCATTCTGCAAGGGAACTAGCTAGAAATTAAAACCCCTGGCCCCACACTGCACTGCTGGAGCTTGGATGCCAGTCAAAAGTGTGAGAACCTCAGCTCTACTTTAATAGATGAGAAATCTTTCCTTTATTTCCCCCACCCTATGCTTTTATGACCGTCCTTACCCACGTAACGTTTCCCGTCATGAACTGATGCTCTAAACGCCCTCGGAAGCTGCCCTATTGACAAGCGCTTCCCTGACTCCCCTGACCAGTGGTGTACTGGTAAAGGCTTAGCGACAGGCTAGGGAGGAGGAGAGCTTGATGTGTGGTCCTTCCTGCTCAAACTCTGTAACACAGACACTTTGTCCGAGTAACTTTCAAGACATCGATAACTCGGAATCTGAAGACAGCCGACTGCAGCAGCCCTATGGGAAGGCAGCGACAAGAATTCTGAAGGTATTGGCTTCAGTGTGGCTCAGTAGAGCTTTCTTCTGTATTTTCCTTTGCTTAAAGTTAGTAGTTTAAATTGAGTTATCATTGAGGCTGTTTGTTGACTCATGGAACACTCCTGGTTTTTAAGGTGACTCAGACACTCCACGGTTATCCTTTGAGATTTCAAAAAAAAATGCCTTAACTTGGCTTATTTGAAATGACACCCACCGGATTCCAACCTAACAGCAGCCTGGAGCCTTTCCTGTTCGTGCTCAGTCATCATGACAGCTTGGCCGTTGTACACTGTTAAACAACACTGTTTTTGTCTTCCTGTCCTATTCTCCTTCTTCCTACTCAGCAATGTTCAAACTGTTTGATGAGTGAATTAGCTTAGAAATTATTTGGGAGCTACTCCCACCAAGGAACACAGTTTGTGATTCTGGAAGCTAACAGTCCAAAATCAAAGTCTTGAGTGTTTGGTCCCTTCTGAGCTCTGTCCCCTTATCGTAATGATGGTTATCCTCCGATCATCATGACAGGTGATGTCTCACGTGATCAGCCCTGTCTGGTGTCTGTCTCTCTGTATATTCAAATGTCCTCCTTTTGACAAGGTGTCAGTCATTTTCAATTAGGGCACACATTCTTATAACCTCTCATAACTAACTGTCTCTTGAAGAATTCATCTCCTGGTATGGTTACATTCTGAGATGTTAGGACTTCAACATATGAGCAGAAAGGTTACCATTCACTTGTATAGCAATGAACCTACTCTTTTGAGGGATTAATTGATCTGCTATAGCTTTGAAGTATGTTGCACATGTGATATGTTAACTTTAACTCATTAAAGTGTTGAGACCTCTCACCTGGGAAACAATATTTAGGAACTCAGAAGAAGATACCGCTAACATTTCTTTCCTTGTCTCTTACTGCCTTGCTGGGTGTGATGAGGTGTCTATGAAATGCCTAGCACAGGTTTGTGGGTTCGTGGATTGAATCTCTGGTCCCCAGGTGGTGGGATTACTTTGGGAGGTGTTAGAAATTTCGGGAAGTGGCTAGCTGTAGGAAGGAGGTCACTGGGGATGGGTCTTTGAAGTACATGCACACACACACTTCTTTCTTGATTCTGAGATGGTGATGATGAAGCTGATAACTGAGAGGTCACGTTCTGCTGCCCAGGCTGGCCTTGCCCTTGACTTTCATGCTTTAGCTCCCCGAGTGGCTATTGCTAGCAGTGGGGTGTGCACTGCTGTCCATCTTGAATTATTTATTTTATTTGGTGGTTTCCTGAACAGCAGAAGGGAACCTTCAAATATGCAAAGTTTGAAAAGTCTTTGGGTGTCTCTGCTGGGAAAAGTAGATGCTAAAGGAGTTGAGAATTTTATTTTGTTTTGTTGGTTGAGAAATGACTCTAATCTTGTCAAAACTCAAGCCAGCAACAAATAGGACAACATGTCACCTGAATTTCAGTGTCTGTATTTTTTTCTTGTTGATATTGTGTCACCTTAAACCTTGTGATGACAGAGTGAATCATAGCATAATACTTTTCTTATACAATGTGTGTTTTGTTACCTTACATGTCACTTTTCTGTTACATTTTGGATTACAATCAGACTTTCGAAAATTTTTTTTACTTTTTTTTTTTATACTGAAGTTCTCTATATCACCTTTTTGTCAGTCAAGTTTCTTTTAGAAGCCCTGAGAATAATTCCAACGTGCCTCTAGGGCACATGTTCTTGTATAATAGCATGACTAGGTGGTTATTGGCGCCCAGCCTAGCACAGTGAGGCATGCTGTTATTGCACAATTACACACATCCTGGTGTGTGTCTTATTACGTAATTGTTCTTCCTAGTCAATGATGCCGCTGAAAGACATTACGTAAGCCCCGTTCATTTCACGGGAACTCTAAAGGGCAGAAGTAAAACTGAGCCAAGCTCAGAGGTATCGAGAGCCATGGTACCTTGGGTGGCAAGCGGGGCCACTCTTTATAGGACATTAGGTTAGGCCACACTCGGATTGAATAGACACATTTTGGCCCTTTTCATACAACAGCATTTTTCTGTGTTTCCCCTCTGCCAACAAGCAATGGTTGCAGCACCTGTAATGTGTTCACTTATGGCTACATTTCCCATTTGTAATGAGCTGAATTGAGTGGGGCAGTGGCTTATAGTTCTAGGAGGGCTTGGAAAGCTTATTCTGTGTGTCCGGGAGCATGACACGTTTCGAAGAAGTGAAACGAAGAGACCTAGAGGAAAGGGCAAGGTGATTTGCTGCTAACATTTACTGCAGCTCCCAAAGCCGGAGGCAGCAGGGGACAGTTAGGAGGTACAAGGGGATTCCTTCTGCTCCTCTAATGGAGGTTTGGCTGGGTGTGCTCTTTTCTGCAGGAGATTGCCGAAACCTCTCCCAAGCTGTGAGGACACTGTCAATGTTCCTGTGGAGGCTAGCTAGCGGAGGACACTATTATAGTTGAAGTAGTATGCCTAGGTGTCAATTTGACAAGAGACATGATGGTTGAGCATCATTGTCAGCTTTAATGACTGGCTTAGTAATGAGAAGGAACCAACTGATTTCTTCCTCATTTTCCAATTTCTCCTCAAATCCCCAAGGAGCCTCCACTAGTGTTGAGTTAAGAGGCAGCTTCCCAGGAGGTCAAAATTTCTAGAATTTGGTTTGGAATGAGCAGGCCTCTTTCTGAGTGACAAGTTGCCCTTGACCCCAGGGCCATCTCTTGAGACCACAACTGAATCACACTCTGCAGTGAACCTCTGCAGAGGGCATTCAGGGCATTCCCATCCTAAAGTGATAAGAAAGCAGATGTTGGAACTAGTGTGGACTCTGGTATTTTGTTGTGAAAATGTTAGTAATTTTGTTGGCAAACTTGGTACCAGGGAGACAGTGAATCCTAAACTCCCTGAAGACGAGGACTGTGTCACCAACTTTTAAATCATATCAAAATTGCAACTTCATATATAGGAGGTGCTTAACATGTGACATTGTTTGTGTTGGTGATAGTTCAGTGTGTCAGTCTGAGTGGGTCACAGTACTCAGGTATTTGGTCACATATGCCTGGATGTTTCTGTAAACATTTTCATTTTTATGTGTGTGAGAGTATTGTTTCATAACAGGTAACTAGGTAAAGCAGATAACTGATGTTTGTTCTGTAAGGTGGATGGACCTCATCCAGTCAGATGATGATGTTAAAAGAGTAACCTCCCTAGGGAGAGGCAATTCTGGTTACAACCTTCAGACCAGAACTGCAATAATCACATCTTCCCCAGGGCTTCAACCTGCTGGCTCACCCTGTGATTTAAACATGCTAATCTCTGACTGTGTGAGCCAATTCAAAATGGATGGGTAGGTGAGAGGATTGATGGATGGAAGGATGGGTAGATGGAAAGATGCATGGATGAATAGGTAGATAGAAGGATGGATGGATGAAAGAAAGGATGGGTGGATGTAAAAATGGATGGATGAATAGGTGGATAGAAGGATGGAAGGAAGGAAGGAAGGAAGGAAGGAAGGAAGGAAGGATGGATGGATGGATGGATAGGTAGATAGAAGGATGGATGGAAGGATGGATGGATGGATGGATGAATAGGTGGATAGAAGGATGGAAGGAAGGAAGGAAGGAAGGAAGGAAGGAAGGATGGATGGATGAATAGGTGGATCCAAGGATGGATGGAAGGAAGGATGGAAGGATGGATGGATGGATGGATGAATAGGTGGATAGAAGGATGGAAGGAAGGAAGGAAGGATGGATGGATGGATGGATGGATGGATGAATAGGTAGATAGAAGGATGGATTGAAGGAAGGATGGATGGATGGATCAATGGATGGATGGATGGATTTAGCTTCTCTACTTTCCTTTGATCCCTCTCCCAATTCCTTTCCCAAGTCAAAACTGTGAATCTTTGCCTTAAGAGAAACTCAATCTTTTCTTTAAAAAATGAAAACTTCAGTGATAATGAGGAGCAAATGTGGGAACCAGGAAGGACAAAAAAAAATCCCAACAACAACGTGAGAGAGAGAGAGAGAGAGAGAGAGAGAGAGAGAGAGAGAGAGAGAGAGAGAGAGAGAGAGAGAGAATCTGTGGGCTGTGGAAGGGAAGAATTCAACCAGCCTTCTCAAAATCCTTGGTTTTCCATTTTCTGCTAGCCTCCAGTGTCGAGATGGTTGGCTTGATTTAAAGGCCTTTGTTGGCTTCCAAAGCCCCATCACCAGCCGCAGCAGCAGCTCAGCTGCCATGGGCCCGAGAGGCTGAAGACCACTTTTCAGCCTGATGTGCTTTCTAACAGCTGAGATATTAAAACACTGAAAAACGGGGTTTATAATGGAAATGCTGACAGACTATTAACTATGGCAGCACTGCTCTAATAAATGGAATGGCTTGTCATAATCTCTAGTTCATAAATATGCAAATACAAGGCAGGGGATCTGCTCCAAAGG
The DNA here is from genome assembly GCA_028555095.1 of Dicrostonyx torquatus. NCBI lineage: Eukaryota > Metazoa > Chordata > Mammalia > Rodentia > Cricetidae > Dicrostonyx > Dicrostonyx torquatus. Next base: position 9,625,831 of record JAQHUG010000029.1, read on the forward strand.
ATGGCTCTATAATTTTAACTGACCTTTACTGATACCGAACGAGCCTGTTGCTTCTGTTTTTGTACACTGGATATAAAGTACAGGAAACCCAGCCGCCTATCCGCCTAAAGTGTATAAAGTTTGAGCTGCCAGCTGCTAAACTCTGGGCCCAGTCTCATTTCTCTCCACATTCACACTCTTTATTGACATTTTCATTTTTCCTCCCTGGGGAGTAGAAGCTGAGTGGGGGTGAAATCAAACACTGGTCACCCCCCCATTATTTCCACATGTCATAATGCCTGCCCAGCCAAAATTCATGATTGCCTCAAGGACAAACAGGCCATCTACGCTGACTTATAAATCTGAGCTTTATCCAGTTCTCTGCGTTTGAACCTAATGTGCAGCAAATCCAGTGACTTCATATTTAATAACTTAGATGTCGTTTGTCCTGTGTCTTTCATCGCTGAGTGAAGAGTTGGATGGCTAGCAGTTTTTCAGAATTTTTCCCTCTAATTATTTTAAGCTATTCAGCCCGGTATCCGAACTATTGATGGAGAGCCAAATCGCCAGCAGGGGAGAGATCTGTCCAATCCAGGAGCTAAATGAGTCACTGAGAGTCAATCTGTTTTTCCCTTGCTGCTGGGGTTTCTATGGGCCCCAGCTTCTCCCTCTGCCACAGTCCTGTGTAGCTGCAGGCTCGGCTTCAAAGGCCTCTATTTCCCGCCTCAGCCCAGGTCCATCCCAGCTGTGGATGGGTTTTGACAGGCTGGCCCTGGAAGTCCAGGGCCTGGCTCATGCTGCAGTCGAAGCTTAACTTAGACAGGACATGAAGATGTCTTGGCCTTGTTGTATTGCTTGTCCAGGAAGGAGGAGGAGACACCAGAAATGGGAGGGGAGGCCTGTTTGCTAGTTCGCACACATCTATTCCTGTAAAATATTCTGCTTTTCCAAAGTGGCCAAGCAGACTCCTTGGGAAGAGATTCGCACAAGAAACAAACAAACAAACAACAACAACAACAAACCACAGAAAATTAAAAAATACAGGTGGGCTAGAAGAGATGGGTGGATATATTGGGAGGCAGAAGAAGGTGTCAGGAAGGATCAAAAACAAAACAAAACAAAGTGAAACGAAACACCTCAGTGCTTTAATGGACGTACATGTCTGTTCCCAGTGGAAATATTCTTTTTCAGTAACATTTCCCCAAAACCAACATATTGTATTCTTCCTGGTGGGGTCAGTAGTTAACTTCATAAAAATATACAGCTAAGTGAGGGGTACACCTAGGCTCATAATAGCTGTCCTTTCAGGGCAAATGATAGAATTAACAGGCACAGTTACTGCTGAAACTTTGCCACCATCACCGGTATTTCCATGCCCTGTGCTTTAAGAGCTGTGGTCTCATAAGAGTCTTCTTTTCTTTAAAACTCAGACACATCTGTGAACAAAGTCTCTTGCAAATAGGTATAGTTTGAGAAGTCTTCCCTTCCCCCTTGCTCCCCTCCAAAATATCCCAAGGCAGTCAATTGAATGATCTAGGTGTGTTCAGGATTTAGAGAGTGAGCTCGGGATCCTTGGGGAACAAGGATGGGGGTAGAGCGAGAGGGAGAGAAAGTCTTAACTGGCTGTACTTTGGGGGGGTACTCAAACAGGCTGGATCGTTCCTTTGTCACAGTGAGCCCTCAGAGGCGGGATTGCCTTGATCCTGGTGGAGACTCAATTCTATTTCTGTAGCCCCGACAAACACCATCTCTCCACATAGTCACTCCAGGGTTTGCTTTCTCTGCTCCAAGCTGTCATGGTAGGCAAGGATCGGGTGTCTGAAGCAAAGTTAATTTCTCACTGAAATCCAGCCTCTACCCGGGGAATAGCATCCCCCCATCCCTACCCCAAATCATCAGCCTAGCAGTGAGAGGAAGTGGGGAGACCTTGAGGTTTGGAGGAGGGTGGGTCTCCAGATTCTGGGGCTGCTAGAAGGTCTTGGGAACACTCCCAGAATCCTAGGCAGAAGTAATTAACTCAAACGTGAAGGCCACCTCTCTCCTTTCACATTTTGAACCACGGACCGCTTAATAGGGTGCAGGAAAACCGCTCTCAGATCATTGTCAGCAGGAGGCAATAACAGGCTCCTTTATGTGACTCAGCTACTGTTACTGGGCTTTCTCAGAGCAGGAATCTCCTTGAAAAGAAATTTACATGAAAACAGTGGCATTGTTTGAGAACTTATGCAAATGACACACAAAAGGGGCTTGATAGTGATTTAAGAAATTAAATCTTTATCACTACCTCGAAGATACCCAGAGAAACTTGGTCTTAGCTAAAGAATTCCATAACACCGCCTAGAAAAAAATCCAGGTGTACAATATAGAGTGGTCCAATGCCCCCTCCCCAAACCCCCAGTTCCTGGAGTTTCAAAGCCATCGGTAACTAATGTTCTGGGGGAGCCTCGTGCTCTGAACTCAGTGCTGACAAGAATCACTCATTACTAGTTAAGACAACTGAACATATCAGCCATACATAACTGTAAGCGCTTTGAACAAAGTAAAATGTTTCTCTCACGGGAGTCGCTTTTAAGGACCACACAGGGATTCATACTCTTCAGTGCTCAATCAACAAAAATGATGTTCTGAGAGTCTCAATCCACACCCAGTGCCGCTGAGCTCCACAGCAAAGGGAATCCAAAGGCTGCCATCCCTGCATACTCAAAGGAAGACAGATTGTCTGTGATGGTGTGCGTGTGTGTACACATGTGTGTGTGTGCATGCACGTGTGTGAGAATGTGTGGACATGCGTGTACACAGGTACAAGTGCATGTGCACATGCATGTGCATATGTGTGTATGTGCTCATGCGCATGCGTGAGTATGTATGTGTATGTGCGCATGTGTGTGTATACGTGTATGTGTGCACATGTGTGTTCGTGTGTGTGTGACTTCTATAGAGGGGCATTAAAGGGGTGGCTGAAGAATAAGGTGCCCATTGGAATGTTGTGATGTTTACCTTTGATTTTCACTTCTTAAAATTCTTTTCCATTTCCTACCTCGTGACTGACTGGCTGGCTTCCAGTCCCCTCACTTTTCTTTTCCTCTGCTTTTCCTCTTAATTCAGAGGATGATCAAAGTATAGTTCCTTCTGTGCCACTGGTTGGCATTTCTGCAGGCACAAATGAGCTTAGTGTTCAAGCACCAGGCTTTGAACACAAGGAATTCCTTTAATGTCCAGGCTAGGACATAGACTTTGGAAGCAGATGCTTGGAGTTCTTGCTCTACCGTTGCCCAACTTTGACACTTTGGGCAGAGCTATTTTAGCCTTCCGAAGCCCCACTTTCCTTTCCTGTAAATCACTAGTAATCCTGTCTTACCAGTCAAAGGACCTACGCAAACAACCGTGTGTTCTTAGCATAGATGAGTGAGTACGGTACTATAGATACCATTACTACAGATCATATAAGTGATCAGACACATAGGAAATGGAGTTAAGGAGTACCACGTGCACAAAAGTAAATCTAGTATTTTGTATCATCTACAGAGTCTAGATTTGTTCCTTTGGAGTAGTGCACGCATGCAACGTGCTTTAGTACTTTGTCTGGAACAAAGCAGCTCTCAGGACATGTTGGGTTATTGCTGATTTTCTTGCCTAAGGACAAGTCTAGTTGTAGGGCCTCCAGTACCTGTTGCAAGGGTGAGCAATTACTCCCATCTGGTCCTTGTTCTTACAAGAGTAGCAGAGTGACTGAGCAGTAAGACAGCGTCTAGGCTTGCACTCTCTGGCCGGTGAGACACACTGCTCCTTCACAATCCTTTTCCTCAGGCCTTGTATCCAAGAGGATTGGTGGCTTCTACCCTTCAGATAGGTGATGCACGAAGCAGCTTTGTGTCCCTTGGTGAGGGCCTGGGTGTCACTGCCACCTTGAGTCTCATAAAAATGTGAGCACATGGGGTAGAGGACAGGGCGTGGTTCAGAACTGGAGGAGAGTCTCCTCCCCCTTCTTTTCCTCTTTCTCCTCCTCCTCCTCCTCCTCCTCTTCTTTTTCCTTCTCCTCTTCCTCTTCCTTCTCCTCCTCCTTCTTTTCCATCTCCTTCTCCTCCTCATCCTCTTCCTTCTCCTCCTTTTCCTTCTCCTCCTCCTTCTTCTTCAGCTCCTCCTCCTCCTTATATGTCTTCTCATTCTTCTCCT
>JAQHUG010000029.1:9653066-9698988 GCA_028555095.1 Dicrostonyx torquatus
CCTGTCCTGGAACTAGCTCTTGTAGACCAGGCTGGTCTCGAACTCACAGAGATCCACCTGCCTCTGCCTCCCAAGTGCTGGGATTAAAGGCGTGCACCACCACCGCCTAGCTCTAAAGATCATTTTAGGACAGTTTGTGGGCACAGACTTCTGTAAGCCTTTGTATATTAAATGCTCTGCTACATATTACTCCTTTGTTCATAGTTTTAAACCTTTAGAATGATTTTATTCCATTTTTGGCTTCTTTGTATATTGCCTTTTCAAACTCTGATGCCAGTTGAATTTGTTTGCTGATAACTTATTTCTCTCACTCTTTTGCTCTCTTGCTCTCATTCTCTCCACGTCTCTCTCTTGCTTTTTTGCTCTCTCTCTCTCTCTCTCTCTCTCTCTCCCTCTCATTCTCTCGCTCTCACGCTCTCTTACTCTTTCTTCGTTTTGGCTTGGAAATCTTTGAGGATTTCATCTTTATGTTTTAACTCTTGTAGTCTTACTAATTTATGTCTTAGTTTTCTTCATTCTCAGTTAATTTTCTTGGTATCGACTGTGCTCATTTGGCGTGTAAACTCAGGCCATTTTATTCCTGGAAAGACTTCTTACGTTGCAGTTTTTACGAGTGGTTGTAGTTTTTCCCTTTCCTCCTTTGGGGAGTAAAATACCGCAAATGCTGCCCCTGTCTTCCTGCCACACCTGCACCACTGATGTCCAATCCGCACTGTACTTTGCTCATGTGCTGTCATCTGGTCTTGTCTGTCTCCCTTCCCTGTCCTCCCTGAACTTTTCATCTCCTGAGCCTGTTTGCCTTTGGGCACCCTATAATTTCTTCTGTATTTCTAAGATAATATTGTCTTTTCTTCCCACTCTTTTGTGTTAAGCCAACTATATTTTATCTCTCCGTTTATTTTGTTCATTTCCACTCTTAGAGTTTGAATTTCTAATTTGAGGTGGTTTCTCATATCTGTGGGTATTTGTTAGGATATATTGAATTCAGTGTGGAGGGAGCCGGGAATCCATTCTGGTGCATGATCTTTCAGGGGAGCAGGTGGATTTTCCTCAGCTCATTCGTATGAAGATTCTTTGTACGCTTTTTAAAAACATATTTCTTTTGCTTTGTTTTGTCATAATGGCATGCTTTACATAGCCAGTTTTAAAATAAGCCTAGTAAATATAGGTAATTTAGCACATTTTTTTTCCTGTTCCTGTGGTGATTGTAGTGGAAGGGCCATTTTATTAAACTTTTTTTACATTTATTTATTTGCAGTACTTTCAAGTGTGTGTGTATGTGAGTGTGTGAGTGTACAAGTGTGGGGGCATGTATATGTATATATGTGTGTGTGTGTGTGTGTGTGTGTGCAGTGTCACAAACATATGTAGAGAGCAGAGGGCAGTGTTAGTGGTTCTCTCCTTTCCCTGTGTGAATTGGCAGGACTGAATTTAGGTCGTGAGGCTCGGCGGCACGTGCTTTTCTTGGTGGAGCCACCTCACTGGCCCTAGTTAAAGAATTTCGAGTTTTCCAATTTCCTCACTCTTTTTTCTGCTCTGCCATCTGATTCCTGAAGGGCCCACTTCCTTTCCCAGAAACCCAGAGTCTGAAAGACATCCGTTCAGAGCACGCTTGCTTATTTAACTATGTCTATCCTTTCATTTGTGTGTCTGGCCCTCTAAAGGGTATATGCTCTGAAATGCCACTCAGACACTGCTCTTCTTGGGATCTTTGGCACCTTTTCACACTTTACATGAGACCGTGTATGTGTGTGTGTGTGTGGGGGGGGGTTCCTCTGTCTTCTTGGCAGTGTGTATTAGTGGGCCGTTGCTTGCAACAACTTTGGTATTTGCATAGAAGCTTGCATTTTTTAAGTCTTAAATCCATGTACACAACTATGGGTCTCAAAATCACTAAGAAGAAAACTCAGTAGTTCTTCCTTAGCTTAAGCCTGCCCTGTTCTTTCTCCTCATGCACCGTCTAGTACTTAATATTTTTTTGCATTTATTAACTGTGTGTGCATGTGTGTGTGTATGTGTGTGTGTGTAGGTGGGCAGGAGGAGTTCATGAGCCATGATGTACATGTGGAGGTCAAAGGACAACTTTCAGGTGTCTGTCCTTCTGCTCTATGGGGCCTGGGATCAAATGTACATTGTTAGCGTCTCTACCTCCGAGGCCATCTTAGCAGCCCGCAGTCTGTTTCTTAGTCAAAAGTAGTAGTGTCTACTCTGGGATTCAGAGATTTGGGAGTCATCTAGAACCATTTATTTGTGTGACATATCAAATGAGCTTGTAATAAATGGGTGATTGTACCCATGGAAAAGGAATAATTTCTGTCCTTTGACGTTACCCAACAAATGGCTGGACAGACTGACTTTTGATCCCTCCGTGTGGATATTGGGAATGACGAGACTATTGGTACACTGTGCTCTTAACAAAGATTCGCAGGAATGATTTGACTTCTTAAAGTTCAAGATCTTGAAAGGAACTACTAAGACTCACTCATTTGATGACCTTTTACAAGACTTGCAGCCCAACAGAAGCCAGGAATATGTTAAATGACGGAACGCTAAAAATGAACAAACAACTCTAGGAAGATTGGTGAAGAAAAGGGTTGGAAATGCCCGTGAACTTAATGGAGCCAACTGTGAAACCCCATCAGCATTCCAAATGGTGTACATTTTAATGACATGGCCAACCAGAATGCAGCAGGTACAGAGGAGGTACCTCCTCCCCATTTTCTGTGTGCGCCACAAACTCCTGTGCTTTCTGGGAAGGAGGCCTGTGGACCCTTCCTACAGTTAGGCTTTAAAATGCCTAACACAGAACACATGACTCCAAAGGAAAGAAACAGCGCTGCAGTATTATCACAGGATTAAAACATACAGTGCAGCGATATGTATTTATTAATGCGTTGATTGATAAGATCTAGCAGTCAGATAAATTACCGCCACATTTTTAAGCAGCGGTGAATATAAGCAGGTTTTCAGGACCTGTGCAACTGGTGTAAAGTACTAGGACAAGATTTATGATTTTACTTGGTGACACAGTGAAGGCATTCTTTTTTTTTAGCTTTTTTTTTAATTTTTATTTTTCCATTCAAAAATTTCCACTTCTTCCCCTCCTCCCATTCCCCTTCCACTCCTCCACTCACCCTTCTCCCTCCCTGTACAGCCTAGCCTCAAGACAGAGCAGGGTACCCTGCCCTGTGGGAAGTCCAAGGCCCTCCTACCTCCATCCAGGCCTAGGAAGCTTCCTAGTCTCAAATAGACTAGGGTCTCAAAAAGCCAGTACATGCAGTAGAAACAGGTCCCAGTGCCTTTATCAATGACTTCTCAGTCAGCCCCCGTTGTCAACCACATTCAGAGTCTGGTTTGATCACATGCTCATTCAGTCCCAGTCCAGCTGGATTTGATGAGCTCCCATTAGATCAGGCACACTGTCTCAGTAGGTGGACCAACCTCTCGTGGTCCTGACTTCCTTGCTCATCTTCTCCCTCCTTCTGCTCTTCAACTAGACCTTGGGAGCTCAGTCCAGTGCTCCCATGTGGGTCTCTGTCTCTATCTCCATCCATCACTAGACGAAGATTCTATGGTGATATTTGAGATAATCATCAGTGTGATTAGAGAAGGCATTCTTAACACCGCAGCATTTTATTGCCTGTGCTCATAACCAAAAAACATGATTAAATTTTAGTTAGCAATTGATACAAATCAAGACGCTATGATACTTTTTTTGTTCTATCCAAATTCATGGCCAGGAACACCAGGTTTGGACCTGCAGGTTCATGTTGGTGGCAGCTGGCCAGAACGGGGACCCCAGTAACTGAATGCTTATTTCTCTATTTTTGTGACCTCTGACCTCAGCCCCTGAAAGATGAGCTTGAGGAAGGAAGACCCAGCAGACTGTCATGTGACAACTCACCAAACCCTCACAGATAGCTCTGTTTTGCGTTTGCAGTTTGTCAGGCCAAGGCCGATCTGTCAGGTGCTCTCTGCAAACCAGTCAGAAGGGATTCTCAGGGGGCGGGGCCACGACAAGAGAGGGCACAGTGATGGACCAAGAGGGTAGGGAGCTGGAAAGCAAATTCTACAACCTACAGATAATTAAAGACAAAAAGGAGGAACATCCTACTGGCTGGTAGAAAGAAAATGTCACAAACACGAAAACATAATAAAGATGGGTTTGAATCTCAGTGCCTTCCCTTCATGATTAATGCTTGGTCTCAAGAAGGGTGAGCCGGAGAAGGTGAGGTTCCTTTTGAAGTAGCTTTAAAAATGCCACAGCTTAAAAAAAAATTATTGTAACATCAATTTAAGAAAAAAAAATCCTCCGTAAAATGTAAAGGTCAAGAAAGATTTGGGTGTTTTTAAATGCTGTCTTGAAGAAATTCTTAAAAGGTTAAGATGTCATGTAGTTTCAGAGTTACGGGCATAGGAGGGAGGTCCAGGACAAAACAGACCTACCTCCGGGCCCTTCCATGACTGTGCCCATGCCAACAGTGGGCAGCAGGCAGCTGGCAGATCGCAGCGTGTCACGGTGTCACGGGGAAAAGACAGACGCCTCCTTTAGAACCTTGAAAGCCACGGACGTGTTTCACCTCCAGAACTTTCTTCCTGTGACACACAGGCCACAAGATCGGCCTCTGTCTGCACTTGCAAACAGCATGGAGTCGCCTGTTTCCTGTGGCAACACTCAAATCATCACTTAAAGCCACCCAGGAGTCCTGAGTGCCTGCTGTTTCTCTTGCCTGCTCTTGCTGGGCCCGCCCTCAAGGACTCACTCCTTCAGCAGTTTCCATGGAGAGAGGCACCGCTGCTTTCTAGGTGTCTGGGAGAAGGGAAGATCCATTCTGCAAGTGTTCTGGTGGCTCCCATGACTTGGGGGTCTTGGTGCTCTGGGCAAACATGTCCTAGTCACGACATAACTGCTACGGGATTGCGAAGGACATAGCCCTTTTCGTCTGGGAAATGGAGGAATTCTGCCCAAGGGTCTGAAGGGGTTATGTGATAATCAGGCTTCCAACCTGTCCCAGTGGCCACTGAACCCAAATCACTGGGTGGTTCTCTAGTTTCACATCTCCACATGGCCTGAGAAGTGGTAGCCGCTTGGCATTAGGTAGAAGCTGTGAAAAGCAGAGCCTGTCTTACCCAACACCTGGCAAACTAGAATCTGCATTTGATAACAAATCCCAGTGATGTGGGCACCAGTAAAGATGCCCACGGCTCCAGTAAGCACAGCTGGGTGCACACAAGGGGCAACTTTCCTCTCAGAAATTGCTGTGGACTGATGACAAGAGGTCATCAGCTCTACGAAGAAAAGGATTGCAGAGGGCCTGGCCTGTTTGGTTCTCACCTTAGCTTCACTCAGACAGCATGGGTTCTCTGAAGAGCAAACGAAGTCACTTGGCCTGTCTCTTAGTTTCTTTGTGACGTCAGTTGGTCTTGTGTGTCAGGACCGAATTGACAGGAGAGAGGGTTAGACCATTGCCCACGTAATCTGGAAGGCATCAAAAAGCAGCGTACAAAGTGCAGTTCAGTGGCTTGATAATCGAGTCTGCAATCCAGCATCTCGTGGATCATTTGAGTTTTATCTTCTAGGGAAATGTGCAGGCTGCATGGCTGCTGCTCAGACTGCCCTCGCATGGTGCATTGCTTGCCGTGCCTCTCCTTTGGCAATGGTCCCAAAATCCCAGAGCCAGCTCAACTACTGTGCTACTTCCTGTTTCTTACCACTTCTTACTATTTCTGATTGTATGAATTTTACATTATATATTTTACTTTTACAAATACTAAAAATACATTCTTGTGTGTATGTTTGTGATGTGTGTCAATGCAGGTGTGTGTGTACCACCACATACATGTGGAGGTCAAGGTCTGATTTAGGATGGGCTCTCTTCTTTGCTGCTCTTTGCTTTGTACACCAGGCTAGCTGGCCCACGAGTGTCTGCTGATTCTTCTTCTTCTACCTTCTAACCTGTAACCCCTGAAGGACTGGGGTTACAGACATGTTCTGTGGCAACTGGCTTTCTGGGGATTCGAACACAGGTCCTCATGCTTGCATGGCAAGCATTTTACCTGCTGAGCCACCTCCCTAGCCCCGAGAACACATTTCTGTTCTATGATTTCATGTAATCTATCTTTCAAAGTAGATCTTTAAGCCCATGGAGGGTAGATCCTTACACTCTTTCTTATACTGTTGCCCCTTGCCTAGGGAACTGTATCCGGAAGTGAGATCCACTAATATCGCAAAAATCATGTCATCGCCAGCAACTATAAATGGTCTGCCTGCTGGTGCTTTGTGGTTGCTGGATATGACATAGTTTGCCTAGCGTGATCTTCACCATGCTGTCCTCATTCTGAGAAGAGGATGCCAACGTACAGGGACTACCCGAATTTTGCGAAATCACATGGGCAATATGTGACAGGACACGCTTATGTACTCTTTCTGCATGTCTTCATTAACACTGTCACTGAAGGGAAGGTTCTCTTTGTTGTCTGTTGAAAACATATCAGAAAAGGACACTGGAGAGGAGGCTGGCCTTAGAGAGAGACAGAGGCACAGGTCTCAGATGAACACCACTGGGAGAGTTGTGTAGATCGTTGCAACTACTTTTCCACATCTGAAATGGAACAGCTAACTTTAAATCTCAAAATCTGACAGTCTCATAGGGTTTGGAAAGTATCAAGGATGGAGAAGGGACTGTGTTTGACAAGGGGCCTCAGGGGCCACCAGGGTCTGTGGCTTTAAACACTCCTTTTTGGCAGAGAAGCTTTATGTCATACAGCTCAGTGCAGGGGCCAGGTTTTTGTCCTCTGCTCCTTGATTCTGATTGTGTTTGTTTGTTTGTGTGTGTGTGTGTTGTATGCATGTTGTGTGTCTATGTGCATGTGTGTACGTGTTTGTGTTGGTTAGAGATCAATGCCAAGAAGCTTGATTGGTCTCCACCATACTGTTTGAGGCAGTGTCTCTCCCTGAGCCTGGAACTTGTTGATTTATTGAGACTGGCTGGCTAGTAATCAATACCCAGGGATTGTCCTGTCTCTGTTTCCCCAGTGCTAGGACTACAGAAGCACCTTGGGCCTTTTATTTAGGTGCTAGAAGACCTGAACTCTGGTCCTGAGGCTTGCAAGCCTGTTCTTGACTGAAATATTTCTTAAAGAAACATATCTTCTGCGGTAGTCATCATCTCAAAGAAGAGTCCACACCAGCCTGTCTCATCTCTGGACAGCAGAAAGGACAACTCTGCCCCTTGTACTCAGGATACAGAGCTCAGAATCTGCCTCTTTTGGAATCTACTGTTAGGGAAACAGCTCCCACCAAATGGGCCCTGGATTCTCCTGTGCCTGCAAAAACCCTTTGCATTTGCAGATGTCCCAAAATAAAACTCCACACTAAACCCCAAACCACAGCATCCTTTCCTCAGGAAGAAGCAGGCCAAGTGTGACTCTTCAAATCAGTAGTCAATGGGGATTTTAATTCATGAACACAATTAGCAACAACATTGCGATGACCCCCATGGGGCTGTTCTGTTTTATTGTTCTTCACGTGAGTGAGATTTCCATATGTAGGAAAAAAAAATCAATTGATACCAAAAAATCTTGGGCTGCAATGGAGTGCTTCTTTCTCAATAGGTAATCTTTCCTGAAGAACCTATCCTAGCTACGTGCTGCAACCTCATATCAAAACGTTTTAGACATACAGAAACCTCTGCCTCAGTTAACACAGATGTTCAGTAGCAGGGCCAAAGCGAGGGTTCTCATCGTTTCTATCAGAGCTGATCCTGCGACACTCACGTCCTTGCCAAGCTTCTTATGAGGACCGTGGTTCTGCCATGTGAGCAATCTTTACCATTGGAGCAATTTATTTAGGTTAAGGCATCGTCTCTTGAAGCAACCTATTAAAAATACAGGTTACGTGGGCCTAGTAACAATTCCCACAATAACTATTATTTGAGCTGCATGAATTACTTTATCAGATTAATTAGCTGTCATCTATCAGACAATATGGCTCTGAGGAAATAAGGCATCTTTTAATGGACATCATTGTCTGAAATATGAAGCAGCTCTATGAGGGACGGGAATGCTCGGGGCCTATGCTGAGGTCCGGGAGGCTAGAAGGCAGCCAAAGACACTGATTAAAAAGGGAGAGCAGAGGAGAGGAGGGGAGAGGGGGACATCAAAATTAAACTCTTTTTCTCTGCATAATTTTGCCTCATGTCACCTCAGGGTTGTTTTCTGTTTAAATGTCTTTAATAAAGCAGTGACCAAGCTCGTCTTTTTTTTTTTTTTTGGCCCATGCACGCTCCCTCACCTCAATGGGTCCTGCTTGTCTCAAAGAAACAAGTATAATAGTTGTCCTGTCCATTCTTTCCAGTGTTATTGTCTGCCTATGGGTCTCCTGAACTGCATAGCACGGTCCCTTCTGTCTTCTTGGGGTGCAGTGGCTGAGTGTTGGATACCTGAATGTGGCCTTGAAATATTCCATATGGATTCCTATTCTCCTCATCTGGATGTCTGTCTGGAAGTCACCGATTCCCAGACACAAAGAAGATGGAAGGGGCTCTTGGTGGCAGAAGCCTAGATGTCCAAGTCACAACTTATGAAACAGCCATCTGGGTGTATCTGTCTGTTGTGGACTGTTTGGGGTGCTAGCAAAATGCGAGGGCGGGGTAATTTATAAAAATGAATTTTTTTCACATATTGGAGGCTGAGTGTCTAAGATGAGGATGTCATGTGCTTTATTATCTGGTGGGGGCTATTCTTGGCTTCCAAGCAGGCACCCTATGCTTCTGCCCTTGTGACTTGATTACTTCTTAAAGGTCCCTCCTCTGAATACTGTTAACCAGGGGAGCAAGTTATAACCATAATTATGTCTGCCTTGGGTTTGAGACAGATGACAAATACGACCATATTGTACCAGGCAATTGGGATTTGGCGATCCTTTATTGTGTCACAGGTCATGGTCTCTGTTTGTGACTGTGAGTTGTCATCTCTGCTGAAGTTCGTTACCATTGCAATGCAAAACTATTAAAGCTGTTGTGCAAAGCAGGACTTATAATGATAGAAAAAGGATGGCTGTCTATGCTGTCTGTGCCGTCTATGACCTCTGTGCCGTCTGTGCTGTCTATGCCATCTATGACCTCTGTGCCGTCTATGACGTCTGTTCTGTCTATGCCGCCTATGCCATCTATGACCTCTGTGCCGTCTGTGCCCTCTGTGCCCTCTGTGCCGTCTGTGCCGTCTATGCCATCTATGACCTCTGTGCCGTCTATGCCATCTATGCCATCTATGACCTCTGTGCCGTCTATGCCATCTATGCTGTCTATGCCATCTGTGCCGCCTGTGGCGTCTATGCCATCTATGCCCTCTGTGCCGTCTATGCCATTTATGCCCTCTGTGCCCCCTGTGCCGTCTCTGCTGTCTATGCCATGTATGCCCTCTGTGCCCTCTGTGCCGTCTATGCCATGTATGCCCTCTGTGCCCTCTGTGCCGTCTATGCCATCTATGCCCTCTGTGCCATCTGTGCCGCCTATGCTGGCCGCTCTAGTTTGCTGACACATTTGGAGTCCTCTGTATTGTTCTTTAAATTCCAGCACCATCCTTTAGGGCAGATTTATTGGCTACAATCCAAAGAGGAGGAAACACCCAGGGAAGCTGATCAACACCTTGCTGCAGCCAGGCTGCTCCTGAGCATGGCCCTGTGCTGGCGATCTCATTCTTCCATGTCCCATAGGCTCCCTACCAACGTGCCAGTCTATTCTCACAACCACCCGGGGGAGGATCCAGGTCAGTGCACGGAATGACAGCATAAGGTCACACCATGGACCGAGGAAGAGACACGGCCTTAAAGAGGGATAAAAAAAAAATCATCTTTCTCTGCCACAAAGATGTTGTGAAAACGTTTCCTTTATCTGCATTCCACACTAAAAAATATGGAATTGATTTCCTCTGATTTCCCTTTTCTGCCCTTCATTCAAAGCCTTGATTATGTCCCAGTTTTCTGCAAAGAGAGAATTCTTACTGCTGAGTTGTACAGTCTGCAGAGGAGGAGGCTGTAACCGGATTTCAGCCGTGGGACATTTATTTCTCCATTGATACAAGCGTGTAGCTCCCACCGCAGGAAGGTTTCCTTGGGAGAAAGGAATATTCCTGAGTCTATAGAGGCAAAATAAGAAGAAAAGTTGGCCCCTGTGTTGGGGAAGCACGCACCCTGAAGGGACAGCGAGAAAGGGGAAAGAGAGACGCTAAGTAGATGCCATTTCGTACGGCTTTTGTTTATTTCCATTTCTGCAGAGAAGGTAGCGTTTCCCCCGCCTAGCCACCGTCCCAACTGTTGTTACTCAACATGAAGACAGTTCACTAAGAAAGAGTTTCACAGTGGCTGATGGGACACACATAGAGGATGTCACGGTTACAGCTTCCATTAGAACAAAGCCCACATATGACTCCCCTCAGGATGATCCCTCAGAAGGCCACAGTTTGGTAAGACAGGGGCAAAGCAGAAGGATCCGTGGTTTAGAGCACAGGTTCCTCAGGCAGAGTCTGAGGTTAATGTTTCTACGCTGCCCTTTCTGGCTGAACAACAGTTTGGTCAACGTCACCCCAAACTTGCTAAGCTCTAGAGACACCTGCCCAGCCCGCCCCGTAAAGATGTAGCTGGTCATTTCCCTCAGGGTTTCTGAGGATGGCACAAGGTAGACTGTGCAGGCACAAACACCCACCTCTTGTCTGGAGGAGTCTGTTCACCTTGATGCTGACCCAGATACAGAAACGAAAGGAAACAATTGAAGCAGCTACAAAATCAGATTTATTGATAATGCTTATTAAAATATAGCTGTTTGTGTGCGCGCGCGTGTGTGTGTGGTTTGGGTGTGGGGTGTTACACGTGCATGAAGCCAGATGCATTTCTCAGGTATTGTTCCTCAGGCGCTAGCCCCCTTTTTGCTTGGAGCTTACCCGCTAAACTGTCAGTGAGCCCCTGGGCCTTCTGTCTCTGTCTTGCCCGCCCTGAGATTAGAAGTACAAGCCACCACGCCCAACACGTTTACTTGGGTTCCAGGGATCAAGCTCAGGTCCCGGTGTTTACAAAGTAAGCACTTTAGTAACTGAGCTCTCTCCCCATCCCCGTTGCCTTAGTGTCATGAGTTCGCATCTGCTTTATGGATTCAGAAGGTAAGAAAAAAATCGGGTAAGTAGAAATCCTAGTGATGCCTGGTCAAAGGGGGACTGAAATAGCTGATAGGCTGTATGTAGGAGCTGGCCCTTGAACGGTGGGCTGGTACAAGGCGTGGCCAATGAAGTCAGTGATTTCTGCATGATGCTCGGTTGGTCTAAACTCTGGGCCAGTTGTCAGTATCTCATAACATGGGAGAGAGAGAGAGGAACTGTCCATGGAACAGGGCTGCAAATAGAAGTGGACGTGTAAGATGAGATGGAGCTCAGGGTGGGCAGCCAGAGACGGACAACTCAGGGAACAGTCTTGTGAAGTTGACAAGGGGCCTGGCAAGGTGAGAGACAACCCTGAATTTGCCCTGAATTTTCATGGCTTACTGTGTACATGTGTGTGTGCACATGTGTGCGTGTGCATGTGTATGTACGTGTGTGTGTGTGTGTGTGTGTGTGTGTGTGTGTGTAAACCTCCAGGGTGATTTCTCAGGAATGCTGGTCACTACATTTTTGAAACAGGGTCTCCTCCTTGACTTGGAGCCCACCATTGTGCTCAGCTGGCCGGCTTGTGAGCTCAGAGATCCACCAGCATCTGCCTCCTGGGGTTACAAGTGCATAGTGCCACAGGAGCCGTTTAAACATGGGCTCTGTGGGTGGAATTAGGCCCGAGGGCTTGTAAGGCAGGCATGTTATTGACTGGGTCATTTCCCCAGCCCTGCTCTGATTTGTAAACGAGCGTCTTACTACAGGAACTAATGATAGGCACGGGAGGTCAGAAGAGGAGATTTCTGTACAGTATCCATTCAGTATTCTGCCAGTTTCTCGCCAGTCTGCCACAGAACATCACTTCTCAGAGGAATAGAACCCTTGCCTCTGATACAGAAAGGAAGATGTGTGTTTTTGAAGCAACATAGATTCAAATAGCGATAACATTTTTCTTTTTTTTTTTTTGTGTGTGTGTGTGTGTGTGTATGGAAAATAAAGCATCTCTATGTTTGAGTTGAAACGATGCCCCACCTGCCAAACAAAACAGTTTTCTTTCGTAAGCCATGTTCTATAGAGCAGGGCAGTGGGAGCCTGGACCTCTACAGAGGGAACTGGGATCGGACGGCTAGTGTGAGCCTCTGTGCCTGCTGCCAGGGCTTCACCTCACTCTCAGAGAGACCGTCTGCAGCCACCGGACTGACAGGCCCAGCTGCTTGGCAGCAGTGTTCATTCTCTCCTCTAACAGCCGTCTTTGCCCTGGGAGTTAATTTGTGGGGATTCACGCTGGCCGAGTTAGGCCTAAAGTTGGAACTGAACTTCATAGAAGCTGAGCTCTGGTCCAAGTTAGGCAGAAATATTTACTGCAGCTTCCCCTTTCCGTCAGCTAGCTGTCATTTCTGAGGGAGGCTGGGATTTTCCATTGATGGAGCTTGCTCGCATCTCGGGGGCTCATCGCGAGGAGACATAGCCCTTGTTTCTTCTCAGTGGCTTTTTTGGAGGAGGATGGCAGGGTTTTCTGTAGCCCAGACTGCCCTATCTGTAAACTCACATTTCTTGTAGGTCCCAACACAGTATGATCTGTTTTATTTTTAAGCGTATGTATACGATGAATATGGATGTATATGTATATGTATATGTATAGGTTTGTTGGTGCTTATGGAGTTCAGAGACCCAGAAGAGAGCGTTGGATCTGGTGAAGCTGGACTTACAGGTGTGAGCCCCTCAGTGTGGGGGCTGGTGAACTTCAGCTCTCTAGAAGATTAACATGCGGCTTTAACCCATGAACCACCTCTCCAGACCCTCTAATTAGTATCTTCTCCTCCCCTCTCTTCTTCATTCTTCTTTACCTCCCTCTCCTTATCTCCCATTTCCTTCCTTTTTAGAGAGGGGGGTCTCACACATCTTAGGGTGTCCTTGAACCAACTATCTAGCCAAGGATAGCCTTGAACTTCTGACCTTCCTATCTCAGAAGCGCTGGGATAATAGGTGCACACTGCCACTCCTGTTTTTATGTGGTGCCGAGACTTGAACTTGGGGCATCGTGCACACTAGGCAAACATTCTACAACCAAACCACACCCCTAGCCCTTCTGTGACTCTTTTTAGAGATCTGGGTGTGCTGACCCACCATACCCCATAGAATCCACCATAGGATTCTGAAGGAGATGAAGTTTTCTAATTATATACTTCACACTCATTTTTATTTTCATTCTTAACTCAGGACTTCTTAGGCTCGTCTGGGGCATCTGGTAATATACCCAGCCTCCAAATCACTGCAAACTTGGTTCTTCTTAGAGTTTAAGGAATGTAGCAATAGTAACAATCACAAAACAACCATTTCTGGGCTCTTTATTGGGTACTGAAAGCTATGTTAAGTATTTTATTCATGTTTTTCTCTGACTCTCTGAACTCAACAGCTAAGAAGCATATATATATATTCACATTGTGATAACCTCTCATCAGAGTCAGCATGACTGATGCTCCCTATTGCCCTTGGTCTTCCCTGAGATCACTACTCAAACTTGCTTTCAACTCTTGCCTGTGGTGGAAATTTGGTCCTAAAAGCAACAGTATTGGGGTGACTAGCACTATGGGTGTGGTCTGCTCTGGGTTCATGATTGGCTAAGAACTGAGGACAGGGGTCACACGCTCTCTTGGACATGAAAGGCTTCTGGAAGTGTTACCTCCAGTAACTCTTGCTTCATTATTTGCCCTTGGGGAAGTACAATCCAAGATACCACTTGAAGGCACCACGGAGCACAAGCGAGATGAAGACATGGAGCCTGGCTTGCCCGATGACCTGTGACCCGTGAAGAGCTGGCAGGGTTTGAATCAAGACTGACTCTTCTCCTTCCACTACCCCACTTCTATCAGAAATGATCTGGCCCCATTTTTCCAGCTAAGTCATCACTGATCTAATGCGTTGCTTCTTCTCCGAGAGGACTCAAGATGGCAGAACCTAAGTGGAGACTTACTTCTATCAAGTATCTGCCTGTATGGCTTGTTCCATTGAGACCTGGGGTCCAGCTAACAGTGTAATTAAATGCAGACTTAGTAAATTGACTGTGTAATGCTACTGTGTAAAAGTGCTTAAGTGTGGTATGCCTCTCGAGGTCTTCACACTTTGCTAGAGGGTGTTGAGGTTGCAGTGCCTTAACTTAAAGGATTTAAAGAGCTCTCTCCGTGGGATTTTGGGCATCTGGAGTTGAGGGAAAGCCCTCTCCACGCCCTGTGATGAATTTCGCTGGGGGCTTTCTTTTATATATCTAGCCATTTGCCTGCCGTGCCCTGTGACTCTCCTCACTATCTAATCATCAAAAGGATTCCTTTGGAATGGGAAGGTAAAGTTCAGCCCTGAAGAGTTCTGGCCTGTCTTTCTCCGAGCAACAAAACACCAGCCTCTCCAGGGGATGTGAAGGCCTGTTTACAGGATTGCTTGGCCGGTAAAAGGGAGATAAGTCTTGATCAAACTTGCTCTGCAAGGCAGATAGGAGGCTAAATACCCACAAAGTCCTGCAAACCCTTGGGCTGAAAGGCACTCTGTAAATAGAACATGGTTTAGGTCGGATACGTTTTGATGTGGTGGCTCTCAGGCCACCAGGAGTGTGACGTGGTTGAGAGACAGAGTAAGCTGGCCCCTCTGTCTCTACCCCAGGTGACTTTGCATGCTAGCGGCCTCCTCTTGATGTGTTGTCCTTTCTGTCCATTCAACTTAGCTTTCATTTTCTAAGAGTTTGGTGAGGCATTTAAGTTTTCACTCTTCACTGTCTTCACAGTTAGAGGTAGGTTTTCCAAACACACAGGTACCATGTAATGGATCTCTCTTCCTGGGTGGGGATGGATTCAAGAACCAGACAGTAAGCAGACATTTGGGCATGTCCTCTAGGCTGAAAACTGTTCTCTGTGTGTGGCTGGCCTGACACACAGCAAAAATCGCCTCTGCTCAAGCCACCGCGCGTCACAGTTTGCCCCTTTGTGACAGAACTGGAACTCGGCAAAAGCGAAACAAAACCACCATAGAAAAATACCCTCTCCTTCCAAATTAATTCTTTCAGTTTATGCTCCCAACTCCATAAAAATGTGCTTTAGCTTTTGAAGTTTTTATTAATATTTATAATGCCCTTTTGTGTGCCCTTGAACCTCACAGAAATAAAGCCCTGATATAAAATGCTTAGTTGCTGGGTGGATTGTAGTATACCTAAACTCACTCATAAACTTTGAAGTTTATACATATGCATAGATTTCGCTTTGCCTTGCTTTCCCTCCACTCGGGTTTCTTGATGTAGGAGTTTATATTTTAAACACTATATTTTTAAAGGCAGATTTTTATAGCTTATATTTTAATTTTGAAAGTAATTTATACCTATAAAAATCTACAGATGTGCACATAGAAAAAGAAGAAAAAGTCCATCCTTAATGACCCATTTCTAAAACTCCAGTGCCAAGCAGCAATTCACAACTTTAAATCTTTTAAAATCAGGGCCCTGTGAGTTGGAGGCATTGAAGTGGCTTTAAAACGCTAGGGACTGGTGGTATTCCCTGTTTTTTATTTCTGAATATTCAAATGATAAAAATTGTAGAAAATTTCAAAGAATACAGTAAGCTGTAAGAAACTCATATTGTCTTCAAGGAGGAAGGAAGGTTGATGTGTTTGTTTGTTTTTCTCTTTGTGTGGGTGTTAATTCTAAGTAGGATTCACACCACAGAGGGTTTCTGGTTTCCTTACCATGTCCAGATGTGGGGTCGCCAGTCCCTTCTTCTCTTTGCTCTGGGCAGCATCTTGTCCACCCCAGAGCTGAGCTTCCCATTGAGAGCCACTGGAGTCTAATGGATCCAAACCATTCGCCCACATGTATCTTTTCTTATGCAGCTATTCTTACCTGCTCTGACAACACAAGTCCTTTCTGACATGAACGGATCCTAACACCACCTCAAACGGGAGTCCACGTTTAACACTTTAGCCTATGCCTTCCAGAAGAATTTTCCTCTGCAAATACGAATGCACAGCCCCCGCCCCCACGTGACACTGTGACAAGTTGCTAGCGTCAAAAATCTCCCAAAGATGTAATTTTGGATGAGCGTCTGTAAACTATCCACTGTGTGTTCCTACCTCTCATGTGTGATGAGGGGGGGATGTGGTGGAGGACACCTCACTCTCGCCTCACACTCCTAGGGCGGAGGAGCTCTTTCCTCACTAACCAGGAAGGAGACAGGGAAGCGCACTGGTTCATCTCTCCCCTCCTTCCAAGGGCAGAGCGACCCCTGCGGCAGCTGAGGCATCAGCTAGCTCAACCCAAGCAAGAATCCTGTGAGGACCAGAGGCTTTAGAGATTCATTTTCTTGGAATTGCTGCTTGATTCCCCCCCCCCATACGGCGGCCAGTTTCTCTATTGGGAAAGACATTTGTTTTTTTAAGGCATCCTCCTGCCTCAGGGGTAGGCCTGCTGTCAGGGTTGGGGTTTAATTATGAAGGAAAAGAGGTAGGGCTGGGGTCTACCAAGTGGGCTCTTTCTCCAGTCAAGTTCAAGCAATCTCTGCGACTATGTACAGCTGCGTGTCTCTTGGGTTCTGGTGTCAGGCTGTCGTCTTCTTAACTCAGATGGTGGGAGGCAGTGAGTCAAGAGAGAAGAGTGTAATTAATTACACCCCTGTACCTCAGTGACTATGACTATAGTTAACATTTGTTTAGCATTTCTTCTGTGCCAGGGTGCATTTTCTCCTGCCATAGACCCAATAGCCCCATGGAGTAGTGTGACTGTTATGTCGCTAATTTATGCGTGACCGGACTGAGGCGTGGTGAAGCCCTTGAGCCAGTGGTAGAGCTACGGTTTTTTTCTAGCCTACCATCCATTTCATGTGAGAAATGGAAATTATACTGTTCTGTATAGCAGTAGCTTGAGTCTACAGGCTCCCTCTGGTACCTCTCCCTTTATTGAATCCGTCATTTTCCTTTACACTAGTCTACAGTAGCCATTAAATGCCTTTAAATACCATTGTAGTGATCTTCTGGTTGTTGAGATTTGCTTTTAATGCTGTGAGGTCTTTTCTTATTTTCTTTCATGACTTACTCAGCTTTTGCGCTCTGAGGGTCCTTAAGCATCTGGTAGATTTTCATCTATATTTTACTTGGGTTCCTATGGGTTTATTTTAAAAGCATAGCTTTTACCAAATTATTTCACACGAAAGAATGCTTCTTAGTTTTTGTTGTTTTGTTTTAAAGTGGAAAGTTAGTGATTTAGCACTATCTTTTCTTCACAGGATTCTAATGCAGACACGGGCTTTGGTGTCTGTTTTCTTCAACGAGTTGGCACTTCTGTTTTCTTCAATGAGTTGGCATTTCTGTTTTCTGCCATGAGTTGGCATTTGTTTTCTTCAATGAGTTGGCATTTCTGTTTTTCTGCATTGAGTTGGCATTTCTGTTTTTTTTTAATGAGTTGGCACTTCTGTTTTCTGCATTGAGTTGGCACTACTGTTTTCTTCAATGAGTTGGCATTTCTGTTTTCTGCCATGAGTTGGCATTTCTGTTTTCTACAATGAGTTGGCACTACTATTTTCTGCAATGAGTTGGCACTTCTGTTTTCTGCATTGAGTTGGCATTTCTGTTTTCTTCAATGAGTTGGCACTTCTGTTTTCTGCATTGAGTTGGCGGTACTGTTTTCTTCAATGAGTTGGCATTTCTGTTTTCTGCCATGAGTTGGCATTTCTGTTTTCTACAATGAGTTGGCACTTCTGTTTTCTGCATTGAGTTGGCATTTCTGTTTTCTGCCATGAGTTGACACTTCTGTTTTCTGCATTGAGTTGGCATTTCTGTTTTCTTCAATGAGTTAGCACTTTTGTTTTCTGCATTGAGCTGGCGCTACTGTTTTCTTCAATGAGTTGGCATTTCTGTTTTCTGCCATGAGTTGACATTTCTGTTTTCTACAATGAGTTGGCACTATTGTTTTCTGCAATGAGTTGGCATTTCTGTTTTCTTCAATGAGTTGGCACTTCTGTTTTCTGCATTGAGCTGGTGCTTCTGTTTTCTTCAATGAGTTGGCATTTCTGTTTTCTGCCATGAGTTGACACTTCTGTTTTCTGCCATGAGTTGGCACTTCTGTTTTCTGCCATGAGTTGGCACCCAAACTTTATGATACATGTGACTTTTTAGAAGGATGAATCCATCTTTATCATCTATTTTAAAAAGATAAAAACATGATACTTTCATGGTTTACAAAAACTCTTATCAATCTTGGAAACTTAATTACAGTATACCTACATTTACAACTTAATTTGGAACTATTTAAGGTGTTTCCAAACTTTTTCTCCTTTATTAATACACAGTTTTTAGTATCTCAGCAAAGTGACGGAAGCATCATCATTAAACTGAAAGTCTTTTCTGCTTAGGATAGTTTATATTTTTAGGAACTATAAGGGGCAAATTATTATATAGTGTTGTGGTTTAACATAATTTAAAATAGTTGTTGCCGGTGCCTAGCTAAGTTTTTAAAATGTTTCATTTATGACTTTTTTTTATTGAACTCATTGTCAGTTTTTCATTTAATTCTTTCCAGTTGTTTGTTTTAAAATAATGAATTTCATTGCTTACAATTCTTACACGTGCCTTATTATTATTTCATTGTCAGAAACTTCCAAGATAATATTAAATAATCACCAATATAATGGACCTTTTAACTTAGTTCTGCTTTTAGTGGGACTTTCTGCAGACTTTCGCTGTAAATCTAGCTAGCTTGTATCATTTTAGGACAGATAGTAAAATCAGAAACAAACAATTTTTCTGCCTATAGAAGTGTTTTCTTTTTAAACAGTCAGGACGAAATGATGAGTTTTATTATATTTGGCTTGTGTATGTGAATTTTCCGATTTATGTTTTAGACACTGTGCCATCCTTGCATTTTCAGAGTAATACACAGTGAAAGGTTCGTTCGCCATTTGCCGAGTGTCTTTCATATTGCTGTGAGTCCTGTGAAAAGGACATGAACAACTCTTTGGTGAAAGACAAAGATTTTCTTTTCCCAAAGCAAAGGACAAGTTTGCTTCCAGCCTTGGGGGGGGGTGCTCTTCCTCTTAGCATCCTCCTGTGTACTTATGGCATACCGTAGTAATGGCGACATCTCCCTTTGCAGCTGTGGTCAGATACCATTGCCCACTTTTTAAAGATCTGAGTTCCCTAAGCTCAGGTTTCTCTCCTATCATGCCACCCTCACGCCATTGCATGTGCAGGTGTCTATGCTGACCCACATCCCTCTCCTAAGAATGAGGCAAGGTGTGGGTGCCCTGGCATAGCTACTAATGTTCACTCTGCTTCTAGAACCTTAGCACAATCCATAGTCTCTCCCAGCCTCATTTCCTCTGCCATGGAGAATGGTGGCTAGCTAGCAGTGGGTAAAAATAGGAACCCTTGTACAATTCTTTGTTGTTGTTGCTGTTTTTCAAGACAGGGTCTGTCTGTGTAGCCCTGGCTCTTCTGGAACTCTCTCCGTAGACCAGGCTGGCCTTGAAGTCAGAGATCTACCTGCCTCTGTCTCCCAAGTGCTAAAGAAATGTACAGGATTTTGCTCTTTGCACTGAAGTTGTGTGTGAACTGTTTGATGTGTGAACTGTTCTTTCAAAACTCACTAATACTTACAAGGTAGTTTTGATTTAGAAACTCAATTGAAATGAATACTATCTGCATTGTTTCCTAATGCTAGGTGTCTATTTAGGCTTATTCCTTATGACTGAGTTAATTTTAGCCCTTTATATTTTCTCTGAAACATTGGTGAATTAAAACATTTAACAATCTATAGTATCATATGGTACTTCGAAGAATGTCTGTTGTATTACTGAGACAGTGTGCCTGATCTATTGGGAGCTCATCAAATCCAGCTGGACCAGGACTGAAGGAGCATATGACCAAACTGGAATCTCTGAATGTGGCTACCAACGGGGGCTGACTGAGAAGCCAATGATAATGGCATGGGGACCTATCTCTTCTGCATGTATTGGCTTTTTAGGAACCTAGTCTATATGGATGCACACCTCCTTAGGCCGGGATGGAGGGGAACGGGCCTTGGGCTTTCCACAGGGCAGGGTATCCTGCCCCATCTTAGGGAAGCAGGGGGAGGGAGGAAGGGTGGTGGGGGAGCGGGAGGGCCTGGGACAAGGAGAGTAAATGTAAATTTCTCTTTTAACAATAAATACAAAAAAAAGAATGTCTGTTGTATCTACAGTGTATCTTATTTTAAACTTCAAGTATTTGTTGTTTTAAACTTTGTAATTTCCTTCTTGCCAGGACAGATGTTTTATTATTTATGCTTTTTATTTCCTTTTGCTTTGAAAAATTACTTCTATTTTTCTAAAGTCTTAAATTTAATTAAGGTGAATTCTTTATTTGTATTGCTTCTGGCCTGATAAAGCCAGTATATGAATCTGCTTTTTTCATTGACTAGTATTCTACCTTATAAAATTTTATATGTAATTATTGCTTTTTTATGATTTACAATAATTATACCAATATAATTATGTATTATTATATAATTACATATATTATATAATATAAATATTATATTATAACCAATATAATAACTTGTTGTTTTTTTGACCTGATAGTCATGTTTGCATATGTTTACTAATTTATAAGTGAAAAATTTCCTTTTTAAAAATTATTATTACTTCTTCTTAGTTTGTTTTTATCATATTTAAAGAATATAGTCTTTCTACATTTCCATTATAAAATTTCATCAAAATTTTATTTTAAGGCTAATATGTGATTAATTTCTAAAAATATTTCAGAGGGTTTTTCTTTTTTCTTTTTTTGGTAAAGTAATGACTCTTGAAAGGGCATTTATTATCTAAGATGATACATGCCTGTAATCCCAGCATTTGGGCCGTGGAAACCTGAAGATCAGTTCAAGATCATCTTTAGCTGTATAGACAAACTGAAGCCAACCTAGGCTACAAGAAACCCTGTATCAAAGCAATGCTACTATTATCTGAAATTTACTTGTTAAGAAAATTTTAAGCATATTTGGTTTATCAAAGAATGAAAACACAGTGAGGAAACTTCCAGTTTCTTCCAGGATGCTAAAGAACTATGCGCTTTATATAGTTTAATGCCAGTTGGTTCTTCCCATTTCTTGTATTTTTGAAGTCTAATTTTTAAACATTCTAAATTTGCATTTTTTGTTTTGTCTTTTGCCTACTCTTTGTGCTGTTAATATTTCTAGTTGTTTATGCCTGCTAGATCTTGTCGTCCCCCCCCCCGTGTGTGTGTGCGCGCGTGCGCGCATGTGTGTACAAGTATCTTTGCATGGGCCTATGGCAGTCAGAGGTCAAATGCAGGTATCTTCCTCAGTCTTGCTTTACTTACTCTTTGAGACAGAGTCTCTTACTGAACTTGGAGTTTACTAATTGGCTAGATTAGCTGGTTAGTGAGCCTCTGAAGCGTTCTGTAATGCATGAGCGCTAGGGTTATAGGCACACATGGCTCCATTAGGCACTGGGGAGCAGAGGAGTTGAACTCAGGTCTCCATGCTTGTCCAGAAAGCACTGTAATCTCTCTAGCCTCATACCAACATTTTAACTTTTAATTCATATGCATAATTTTGAAATCCAGCCTATAGATGGATTTTGTTTCTTGACCAAATTTGAGAGTCTTGATGTTTTAATAAAGAATTTAAATCTATTTATGTGTATTTTTATAGTAGACATCTTTGTTTTGATGTTACCTTGTTTCATGTCCTCTCTCCTTCCTTCCTGCTTCCCTCTTCCTTGCTGCTGCTCCCCCTTCCTGCGATATGGACTAGGTTTTCCTTGCATTTTCCTACTTACATTTCTCTGAAATTTTAATTAACATATGTAAGCCTATATTCTTCTAATCATGCCAAGAATGAAACAATCTCTTGACCTTTTACTTTGCTAATAATATAATCAGCATTCAGCAACTATTTTCTTGTTATCTATGTTCATGAAAAAACAATTTTTAAAACATTTTTACCATAGAACAACTTGGGACCTTTTCTTCATTTTTAAGAGCTCGTGAATATTGCTGAAATTATGGAAAATATTGCTACATAAATGGTCAACATCATCCATTCAAAACATTTTATAATGGAAATGAAACCACAGACGTCTCAGAGACTTTAAAGGACTTATTCTAGTGCCCCAAGCTTGAGCAGCAGTATGAGACCTCAAGCATTAGACCTCAGAGATGGGTATCTCGGGACTCAAACCAGTGCTGTTTCAATTTCAATATGGACTTTGCCATGGAGATGGCAAGGAAGCTTGAAGTTGTTTGGGGCTAGAGGACAAGTGAGGAGAAGAGAAAGAATTTGAAGCATAGAGAGAAAAAATGATACTATATGATTTAGAGAAGGGGGGAATGTATGGCTGCAGCTTCAACAGAATACAAAGAAAATGTATAGACTTTCCCAGTCTTACTGTGTCATCCAGGAGGGGTCTGAAGTTGGTGAGATGTTCTACTGTGATAATAAGTCTCAGACGAGGTCTTAGTCTGAGCCTCTTTGGGTGATTTGGCTCCTCCTGTGCCGGGATTTTCCTTCTGTTCTCTTTTATTGAGTTTTAATAAGAAGCCATCTGGTGAAATATTTTGGACTTAGGTTGATATTTAACATGCAGAACAGGCTGGTTTCAAGAGTGACTATTTAGCCACCAAATAAAATAAAAAATAAAGGCGATAATTATAGCCCAAATAACACCATGCTTTAATCTTTCCTGATTGACATAAAGATTCTGGTCAATTATCTTTTAGTTGAAAAACAAAATCATTGGGGAGCATCAGTTTGGAAAAGTTCTGGCATGAAGAAGAGGCAGCTTTACTCCTCAAAATCAGAGATTCCGGGACTCTACCCACTAGATCTCAAATATGCCTTGCGGGAGTCAGAGGAGAGTCGAGATAGAGTTCAGCTCCATGAACATAGCTCCCAGGCAGAGCAAAGAAGCAACTGGTCCTTTATGTAGGACCCAGTTCATCACTAAAGTGTTTCCTTTACTTTTTTTCTTATTTTTTTTATACCCGAACCAGTAACTATCTGCTAAAACATTGAGATTATTAAGATGAGAAGAGCTAGAGAGCAAACTTGTTTGAGTCTTATAATTTTACTTGCATTGGTGTTTTGCCTGCCTGTGTGTCTGTGTGAAAGGGTCAGATCCCCTGGAACTGGAATTGTGGACAGTTGTGAGCTGTCCGTGTGGGTGCTGGGAATTGAACCACGGTCCTCTGGAAGAGCAGTGGGCAGTCTTAATCACTGAGCCACCTCTCCAGCACCCCTCCCCCAGTCTTATCATTTTTAAAGCTTATTTATCAAGGGAGGGGTTGGTGTCCAGGTATTTTGAAGGACTGAATTGCTCTTATTCATCTCACCCCTCATCCCATGTCTCTTTTCACGTAAGGGAACATTCGGTACATAATGTTATTAATTCCATTTGGAACACAACATCTCCACTCTACTTACTCAAGATCATATACAAAGTATCTTCCTAAACTGGAAAATAACCCATCTACACGTGCTTATTGATTGGCATGGAGCCATCAGCCCTACACTTAGTGTCATTAGTCCTTCAGTAAATAGTTGTTTATCCTTATAGTCTGCGTGACAGTGACATTTAGATATGAGCCATTATTTTCTGGCTGATGGCCTTCTTTTTAGCATGACTTTATGTGCATTTGACACATGTAAAACGTTGTGGCTCCATCTTCCTGTTGGATATCATTGTTTGTCCTTGGAATCTCTCTAGTACATTTGCTCCTATGTGTTCAGTGTCATTAGAGTTTTGGACTTATGTCATTCTCCAAGTAGAGTAGGACTGGCTACTGGGGCTAAGGACTGAAGTTCATAGGCTCTCCACATCATGGGATCTTGTTGATCCTACTTCATTTTGGTGCTGGATGACTAACTTCGAATGGAATGCCTCTACTGGATAGATCAGTTCTACTGACTTTTAGGCTTCCGATTCCGTTTCAAAACAGAAATGGGGGTTTGAGGCTACAGATTCAGTGGCAATATGCTTGTCTGGAAGGTGCAACAGTCTGGGTTCAATCCCCAGCACCATAAATAGATAAGTAATTGAACACTTGATGCTATAATATCAGCTTTCCTTTCCCCACATATCATTGATAAACACATTTCCCAACATATTTGTCACATGACAATATGACAAGGAAGGTCAAGCATCGTGCATCATAGTCTTGCCTCATCAATATTTGGTCCATTGAATAGAAGCCTGAATGCAAGGATGGTCATCCTCTGGCCTCAGGTCATGTGACTGTGTTGATCTTGCAGAGAGGTCAGGCCAGCACATGACCTGAGAAGAGAGACTGTGATTCCCAGCCCGGCTGCTCATCTGAGACATCAAGGAAGGATATATGGGTTCTCTAGCTTCAGTCTGCCAACTGGATCAAAGCTGAAAGGGTTCTGGAGTCTAACTTTTAAACCAGCTCATTCCTCAGTTCAGTACTTCTGGATCCATAGTCAGGACAGCTACTCGTCTTGACTAATGTGGATGTGGATGTATCATGTGTCGGAAGTACTAGACAGGAACATCTTATGATGAAACAGAACTCCCGGCATCCTCCTAATAAGTGAGAGACGAGTTTAAGAGTTCTTTTTTAAATATTTATTTATTTATTTATTATGTATACAATATTCTGTCTGTATGTATGTCTGCAGTCCAGAAGAGGGCACCAGACCTCATTACAGATGGTTGTGAGCCACCATGTGGTTGCCGGGAATTGAACTCAGGACCTTTGGAAGAGCAGGCTATGCTCTTAACCGCTGAGCCATCTGTCCAGCCCGAATTTAAGAGTTCTTCATGGCATAAGTTACAGGAATAAGTGCACACAGAGCTGGCTGGGAGAAGTGAGACAAAACAGTTTACAGGGGGAGGGGGAGAGCAAAGCTCTTGATTCTTACTCTGGACTTACTTTGTTTTCTTTAAATTATGCTATCACATATATATTACACATATAAATCACATATGTACATATATTTAGATATGAGCCATTATATATGTACATGTATGATTTATATGTATAAAACACACATATATAAACATATATTTGAAACAAACATAGAAGATGGAAGAGCTAGATTACATATCAGTAGTCTCTTTCTTCCTTGAGCATTAACGAAAGCGTCCACTAGAATTTGAAAAGCTATGGGCTAACTTAGGTGAGAAATGTTAATTGATTAGTTACAAAAACATTGGTGGTATAGGTGGATAGCAACATTAGCTGACGTCTTGAGAGAAAACGTCGAGCTAACATACGACAGATCACATGATGGATCACAGAGGTCCCAGAACAAAACCCAACTCCACTGCGTGATTTTGGGCAATCCTATCTTTCAGCTTCTGGTCCTTGAGATAGGCCAAATACCTCTTCTCTTGCTCGTTCGGTTAAATAGTACACGTTCAATTAAATAGTACACACATGGTATGTTACAGTTGGTACCTAGTAATAACTTGTCACTTGTAGAGTGCTTAGTCAGTGTCATGGGTTAGCACCACCTCCACTCAGGGTGTTCTAGTTGGTGACAAGCAATAATAAGTCAGTTGTAGAATGCTTAGTAACTACCGTGGGTTAGTACCACCCTTAACAGGGTGAATCTTCCGTTTTCAGGTAAACCTTTCTGGAAACCCCCTCATAGACACATAGCCCTCCAGAGGTGTGCCTTTTAGGAGACTCTAACCCCTGATACTGGAGATACTGGAGCCACCACAAGGGGGTTTGTTTGTTTTTAGTGCCCTCCTTGAATTCAAGGCCCTCTTGTAAGAAGTGTTTAAACTGAGTCTTAAGGTACTCTGACCAGTTTGATCTTCTTTCTAGCCGCAGCCGTCTCTCCTTCCATGTCCGTAGGAACCCCTGGCATTCCAGGTATTGAAGGAAAAGATGAGCCAAACTCTCTGTTCAATGACAAATTGATTGAGGCCATTCAGTAATGTTTGGTTGGTGAGTAGGTTTGTTACTAGGGTCAGGATGAAGTCACCCCGACACCCACAACACTCTTACATAGCACATTTGTCTGGAAGATGGGTACCAGGTTGCACTGTATGTCTATACATGGCTCATGGCTTCTAGTAGGGTGGTTTTAGGCTTTCATAGGTGATGTAGGGCTCTAGATTGAGTGTTCCAGGAGGTCAGAATTAGAAACTGCTAATTTCCTAAGACCTGGACCAGCATTGACACAGCTTCACTTCTGCTCGATTTCATTGGCCAAATAGTCACAGAGTTCATCCAGATTCATAGGCACAATGGGCCTCATCTGCCCATGAGTAGAGAAGTAACTTCTAGTTTCTCATCCAACGTACAGGGATGCCCGATTCAATGAACCAGTTCAAGATTACACAAAGTTCTGGCTCCCTGTCTTCCACTGCTTAATTCAGTTATCCTAGTGCCAGTTTCTCTCACAGACAAAATGCAGGTAGTGATGCCTGTTGTCATTTCGTGGCTCTGGAGTGTGTGGTGTGGCTCTCATAAAAATAATTAGTATTCAGAAAGTACACTATAAATTGCTCTAGGAAGTAGAATAATGAATTACCATAACTAATTGGGCCATTACAAAAATCTCAGAATTTTTATATTGAGAGACAGAATTGGGTCTCAGTATTATATAGTATTAACAAGGTCATAAAGAAACAGGTACACACAGAAGCCCTGTACAGCAAACACAGAAATGAATGTTCTAACATGCATGCTCTCTGTCTTTCCTGTGTCAGGTAATATGTGTTGCTCACTGAATCTTTGCAACATCCATTTGAGGAAAGCAGCATTATTAACAGCTTAATCATAGTTTTCTGAATCATTTTAGCTTTGGAATTTAAATTCTAACATATCCTTTGCATATTTATGCATAATACATCTTAAAAAGGATCTAATGAAAACTTTAGGAGAGTCTGTAGGGGTTTTGTTAAAGTTCTATGGAAACTGCCCGTTTTTACTTTGTACAAATATTCTTGCAAAATGAGATAAAAGCAGATCTGTGAAGATATCAAAGTGAAATAACTAGAGGGAGATTTAAAAAAAGATGTAAAGAAGTTAGAAGCAGCTCATTTTACTGACAGCAGCCTCACGAAAGATGGGTGGTTGCCACAGGAGGTGCAGGGGTGGGCTGGAAGCCAGGGATAAAGTGTGCAACCTCACAAAGACATGTTCCTCCCTTGGACCAAAGTTTCTTTTTGTCTTGGGAGAGAATGGAACTAAAGACCCTGTATAGTCCATGTCAATGACAATATTGATGTACGACTCCAAGTAAGGCTCATGAAACACTAGATGCCACAAGCAAATCTACCTGTTGTAATAAGTAATAATAATAATAATAATAATAATAATAATAATAATAAGTACCTGTTGTAATAAGTCTTTCTCTGTACAGCCAGCTCCCAAATAATAACACAACATTTATTATTAATTATGAGACTTGATTTTATCTTAGAGTGTACCACTAGCTCTTAAAACTTAAAATAACCCATTTATACTAATCTGCCTTTTGCCTTTTGGCTTTTTACCTTTTTTTTTCAATCTGCTTGGCCAACTCTCTCCATGTCTCTTCGGTATCTCTCTGCTCCTAAATTATCTTGTCCTATTTCTTCTCTCTGTGCCTGTAAAGCCCATCTATACCTCATGCCTAGCTATAGGCCATTCAGCTTTCTATTACATCAATCAGAGCAATACATTTTCATAGAATGTACAAATATCCCACAACATTTCCCCATTTTTATAAATGAAAATAAAAGGTTTTAATTCTAACATAGCAAAAACTATAAGCAATATAAAAACAATTACCAGGAAAGAATTGCATTTATAATGTCCAATCTAGCTGTAGTTGGCAAATTCAGAGAAAATATTCCATTATCTATCCTCTCATGGTGAGTCAAAAGTTTTGTACCTAATCTACTTTCTATTTTAACATATTAACAACCCATAACTATCCTTTTAGAACTCAGAATATATTCTTAGATTAAAAAACTTAAACTTTTATGTTTCTCAACCTTAAACACTTTGTACCTCTTTTGTGAGTTTCTTTTCTGAAACTGGTAACAAGGGAAATTGTAACTATAATACTAGCTCATCTTTAATTCCATCAGTGAAACTAGAAGGATATAATATTACTTGAGTAAACAGGAAATGACAGAAGCAGCTGACTGGCTGCTTGGACAGTTACTCAAGGCTCCTGTGCAGCATTGGGACATCCATCTTTTGCCTACAGGCCCTTTTTGTTGTGAAGCAGGGATTTTGAAGGACTGTCCTACCTTATCCTGGCAAAGTTTGACATTTACCTTCTTTTGTGTCCTACTTGTTCAGTTTGGACAGTGCACTGTCAACAGTTAAAGCAAGAGAAGTTTCTTGTCCAGTGACTAACTTTGCCACATTGAAAACAAACTCCACATGGAATTTATTTGATTCTCATCATCCTTTTTTTTTTGAAGTAAATTGGTGCTGTTAGTACTAGATGTGTCTCACCATGAAAAGCCTTGGGTTATTAAAACATCTTAAATGTCATATTCTGGAGGTCTCTTAAGTGTTTGAAGACAGCCTATCTATCTGAAAAAAGTCTATTTAACCTTGAAAACATACCTAATGTGACTACAAGCTTTATTGTTATAAATGACTGCTAACTTTCATTTCTTATTATCCTAAACAGTTTGTAGTAATAGCATTCAATGACTAGAACTCTATATTACATTTGTAAATGAGGTATATAGATACAATACCTTAAACAAGAGTAGAAACATATATATGTATCTATGGTATAACAAAAATAGGCTTAAATTTATATCAATATACAAAAATCCTTATCAATATAAAACATTTGAGATGAATAGTTGTCTATTTATCCTATATTCCTATATCCCCACTAAATGATGAGAAACATCATCAAATGACCAAAAACCACCATTCCACCTTTTGGGAATGTGAATGTTGAGTTCTCTAGACTGCTTCCTATTGACTGGGGGTGATGGCATCCCCAGGGGACCCTAAGAAAATTGCAATAATGGTCAAGTTATAAGAAAATTAGCTTTAACATTTGTTGTCCAGTCTCTGTATAATGGGAAAGTACAAGGTTTATCTGAAGTCCTGTGAGCCTAGACCATCTTACCTAGCAGCCTTGAAGTTGTTCTGAATGCAGAACTCTTAGAAGACTAGAACAGAGGCACTCTGAAAGGCTGGATCACCTGGGTCACCCGTTTTCATTGGTGTCTAGTCCCCTTACTCTGAGAATTCATGAACTTTTAATGGTAACATACATATCTGCATTACCACAAGTATGGACTGTGCATTGTACACAAGCCAAAGATGATTTTCTTGTTTTATATTTGAGTAGATAAAAGACATCTGTCAACTTTATAAGCTTGTTTGGACTATATAATCAACTCTCTATCCATGCCATATGAAAGGATGGCATGTAATAATAAGTCATGAGGACTCTGAAACCAACAAGATTTATTGTGTCTCATCCAGTCTCAGAGCTGTTCCCATGTCAAGGTCAACATATATGTCACCTATCTTGTAGTTTTCTAGCTTTATTTCTTTATGTCTGTAGACAAGATTTTCAGGGAGTCTCCTCCAATCAAATCTGGCCTCTATTAATTTTGAAGGAACCCACAGACTTTCATTTCCTGTGGAAACAAAGGTATAGCCTTTCCCCAACATAATACATTTTCTGAATTCCATTTTAAAGTTAAGCCTTCCCTAAAGTATCTAGGCTACTTTAATTCAGCAGTTTCTTTTATAATCCCATGTCTCTCAGTCACTGTTGTTAACTCACCAGCATCCAAAAAACTCAAAGTCAACAAAGCAGCACACAGGATCCAGTCTCTCTGTGTGTTTCCCATCTTTATGTGGTTTATTTTTTTTATATTACTTTACTCTTTCTTTAAAGACTTTACTTAATAGCTTATTTTAAGCTATTTTTTCTGTATGACTGTCTATACCCAGTTTCTCTTCTGTCTTAAGCACCTATACACACGATAACCCATTTAAAGTGATTTTGTGTGTGTGTGTGTGTGTGTACCTGTTTTACTGTGCACCTATAGCATTCTCTGACTACATGACCCAAACCTTAGACTGCTATGCAGCAGCCATGCTCTCTGCTGTGTGTCTCTGAATATTGGCTGTGCCCCCTCAGTGGGCCTTTGAGAGCTGAGCCTTAAGTCTGCAGGCCTGGCTAAGAACTGCATTTAACTGTGAGCTGTATTTAACTACCTCACTTCTAGAAAGTTGGTGCCTGCACTGTGCTGTTTACTTTACTTTGTGTGTTGTTTCTACTTAGCATTCTGGCTGCTCAAGTCTCTGCTGCACACCAGTGCCTCTTTAAAGAGCCATGCCCATTTGTTTTGTTTTGTTTTGTTTTTGTTCCAGCTTTCTCAGGCCCTATGTGGAAATTTGGACCTCACATTGTCCACCATTTGTAGAAGACATTTTTTTGGGGGGGGCACCAAGCAGCTTCTGAATAAAGACACAGAGACTTATTAACTATGAGAGCTTGGCCTTAATTTAGGTATGTCCCACTAGCTCTTATAACTTAAATTAACTCATTTATATTAATCTATGTTTTGACTCATAGCTTTTTACCTTTATTTAATTCTATTTGTCTGACTCCATCAATGTCTTGTTGGTGTCTCTCTGTGCCTTGATTATTTCCTTCTGTTTCCTCTCTCTGTGCCTGGAAGTTCCGCCTACACCTCCTGCCTAGCCATTGGCTGTTTAGCTTTTTATGTTACTGATTGCAGCAATACATTTTTACACAGTTTACAAATATTCCAGAACACTTATCAAGTAAGTAGTGATGCAGGTTAGAAGGAAGGGTTAGAAAATTTTATTTTATGTTAGAAAAAGACAAGTGTATAGGATTTTGACTCGGAAGGTAACAATTAATAGAATGATCCTGGAGACTAAAAGAACCCAGAAAGGCAGAGAATTAATATAAAATTAGTCCCGAGTTGGGACATTTTCAAAACCTCTAATCATTTCTTTCTACCAATGCTTCTTGAACTTCCTTGTAGTGTTATCAAAAGCTTTCCTCCGTATGAAATCTACATTCCAGGCTGGGAGACAGAGGCAATATACAAGCTAAGGAAGCACATTACATGGCCTGTTTTGTGCATGCTTGTAGAACAGGGTGCAAGAGAAGACTAGAGTGTGGGTGGGAAGACTTGACCTAGAAAAGAGGTAAGGAAAATGAGCGGATGGGCTGCAGGGCTTTGTTTCCTATGGCATGGAGAAGATGAGAATGCTCAGTAGGGCAGTGTAGGGCAACAATAGGAAGTGTACACAGAGGCGCTTCTATGAAAGCGGGGCTAATATGCTCAAGGAATAATAAGAAACCCAGGATAGCAGGACTAGAGTCCACGAGAGGACAGTAGTGTGGCTGATGGCAGACAAAAGACTTCAGAAGGTGTTGGCACAGACAATGGTAGCAGTTAGGAGCAATGGGAAGTTGGGGTTCTGGGTATAGTGAAGGGAGAACCAAGATCTGTTAGATGGTTAGGACTTAACATAAACGAAAAGAAGAGTTGGGGCTGGAGAGATGGCTCAGCGGTTAAGAGCATTGCCTGCTCTTCCAAAGGTCCTGAGTTCAATTCCCGCCAACCACATGGTGGCTCACAACCATCTGTAATGAGGTCTGGTGCCCTCTTCTGGACTGCAGACATACACACAGACAGAATATTGTATACATAATAAATAAATATTTAAAAAAATTAAAAAAAGAAAAGAAGAGTTAAAGAAAATTTGTGGGGATTTCATCTATTTTAAACATCTTATGTATATAGGTGTTGTGTCTGTATGTATGCCTTGTACCACGTGGATTCAGTGCCCACAGCGGACAGAAGGGCATCAGATCATATTGGGATTTTAAGAGAATCAAGAATGGCCTGTTGCTAAAATGAGGACAGTGGGAAGAGCAAGTCATCATGCTGGAAGTGGAGACAAATCAAGCACTGGATGCATCTTAGGGGTCTCATGCTTGTTTCATGGGTGTTAGTGGTGGGAGTCAGGCTACAATCAGAAATTTATTATGTCCAGGATATCAGATTGACTTTTCTATAGTGTAAAAAATAGAAGAGAGACCAAATCCAGAGCCTGGGCCTGGGGCTTCAGTGCCAAAATGAGAAGAAACATTGAGAGACACAAAGAAAGACCAGAATGCTGACGACAAAGCCAATTAAACAGTGAGTCTTGGAAACCCAGCAAAGAAAACTAGTTCAAAGACGGCAGAGTGATCTGGTCCAAAGCTTCTGATTAACCGAATAAGATGAGGCCTGAGATGGTCATGATCTTCTCAAATAAGAATCTTTGTCACTTGATAAAAGTGGCACTTGTAGAGGAATGCAGATGAAGCCTGATTGGAGTGATGTCAAAGAAAGAATGGGAAGACAGTGATTGGAGCCAGAAGGCCAGTCACTCTTTCGTAGATTCTTTCTTGGTGATGCGAGGAGAAGCCATAAGCCCTGATTGTGGTACAAGATGTATCTGGAAGTTGGAAAGGAAAGAGGAGGTGTGGTCTGTTTTGTGGGGTGAATAAGAAGGTAAAGGAATTAGGCAAATAGCGTCCGTCCGATTGCCTGGAAACATGAGGAACACACCCCAGGAAAAGCTTTCGTTTTCTGGAGCTTCTCTGGCTGGTTCTTTTCAAACCAGTGTTCCAGGAGAAAATTATTTCCTCCAACACTGGGCAAACCGGAGAAGAGGCCAGAAAGGAAAAACAATGTGCTGCACCGTGCAGGGAACAGTTTAGCCTTCTGGACCACCACAGGCGCTTTCCTGGCAGCTCTTTGCCTGCGTCTTTCATTTCTCCAGTCCTTGACTCTTCTCCTTACCTGTGCTGACACAGACACACCTATACTGGTGGTCTACGGGTTTCAGGAAGCAGATCGATTGATTTCCTGTACCTGGTGGGTTTGCTTTTGTTTAAGTCAGGTTCCCCGCGTTACTCAGTTATGAGAAAGGAGCGCATTTTCAGTAGCTTTCAGTGGGCTGTGCGTGTTAGCTGGAGGTCAGTGAGATATGTCTTTGCATATCTTCCTTCTGGGTCTGAGCCTGAAGGAAAAATCCGTAGGTAAGTATGTCCTGCTGCTTTCTGGGCAAGAGGAAAAGAACAATGGTGATGTCACATGACTGCTCACCATCCTTCTCCCCGGAACTGGTGACTGTCACTTTTGCTTACATTTTATTATCTAAACTAAGTCCATGGCTAAATTTGATGTCAATGGGATGAGAAAGTAAATGCTTCTTTTCAGAAGGAAAACAAATAATTTGGAACAATCATATAATTAGCTACAAATTTTTCCAGGTGTAGCAGGGGGAAAAAAACCATCCTCAAATGACACAATGGGGCAAATTACCCCTTCTTGACCATGATTGACAGCTAGGCCTCAGGGGTAACCTCAAGGAGATTAGACACTTTATATGAATTTCTGGGTATAATTTTATGTCTGGGCCTCAGGGTTATTTAGCTTTAGAATTCAGAAAATACCCTACCTTCAGGGAGTCAAAGCAAGCATTTCATCACAGATGTTACAGGCATTATTCTGTAAAAGGAGCCATGTCCAATTTTACAGATGACATCGTGTAAGCAGGAAGATCAAGTCCCTTCTTGACCTGTCACTGGAGATTTTCTTAATGTCCGCATTCTCAAGATCCATTTAAAAATAATGTAAAATCAGAACTAACCCAGGGGAAGGAGCTCTGTCCTCAAATCAGTAAGAGGAAAATCCAAATTTGGTAAAGAATTCGCTGTCCCCTCCCTACCAGGGTATTTTCACACATTTTAACAAGGAGCTGGGACCATTTCCTTTATGATACTGTGTCACCAAGCTTCTGGGTTTATGACTTCTGATGCCCTGCAGAAGGCAATGATGCGAATGCTTGCCTAGCCATGGTCTCATGGCAGCAAGGAAAGGGACTGGCCATGAAGGGTCCCCAACAGCTGATGCCTGGTCCCCTGACCTCAGTGCCTCTGGACTTCCTCCCACTAACAAAGGAGTCATGGTCTTTATCTTAATGAGTCTTTTCCTCCTTGTTTACGAATATGTGATTGTGACCAACGACAGAGGACATACCAAGAACTTAGCCAGTGCCCTAACTGCACACCACTGTGGGATTTTCTCCTCATGGATTTGTCCAATGACCCAGCTCTGGAGAAAAGAGCGAGCTAATGCATTCCCAGTGGTAGCTCACTTCCCACCACCTCACCACTGGTGCCCTCATTAGGATGTTTTTCTTCCCTTAAGATTTTTTTTCAGTCCATCTCAGCCTCCCACCACAGTGAATTTACTGTCTGTGAAGGGGACGGGGTAGCCATCCCCTGAGACAGTATTTGGTTTATTTTTAGTGCAAGCAGCTTGGAAAAATTACTTTCTCTCTGTGCCAGCAGTCCTTTCATTGGGGTTCAGAACGTGCCACTTCTCACACCGGCGAATCTGGGAGCAGATCATCTGTGCCTTCATTTGGAAGAGGGAGACGCCGCCATGTTACGAGGAAGAAGTTCCCCGCACACGCCGTTCAAAAAGTGGTTTCCTTTGCTTTGTTGGCTTCGGATCTGTCACATGTTTGGTTGTGTAAAATTGCAAGTTAGTCTGACTAAATTGGACAGATTGCTAGTAATCGTCCCACTCCCCCAATCCCAATTGATCCCCTGAGCCATCCCTACTCCCTAAAAGTGTTATTATTACTATCAGGCTACATGCTCAAAGATTATTTCCCTCGGGAACACACACCTAACCCAGACGAAAAGATGACTTTCCTTTTGGTATTTGCTGTTTTCTTCACTCAATACCCTTTGTCCCAGTTCTGCTGTTTATTTCTTTCTTCTTACCCGAAGTCTCATTCACCTTTACGTCCCAGTTCCCTGTCCACTATTAGGGTTGAACCGCAGGAAACTGCCAATATGCCAGCGTTTTTGGAGCCACGAAGGCAGTGGTGGCTTTGTAGAGTGGAGGATGAACCGGTTAGAATGAAGTGGTAAATTGGGAAAAGTCTCATGCGAAAAAATGCAAATTATTTGACCAAGTCAGCTCCAACCAACTCGCTAACACACACCGGGGTAGAGTGTGTATCCAAGCTGCAACATAATTCTTTGTAACATGGAGGGTAATTAGCATATTAAATGAGAAGTTAATATTTTGGAATACTGGAACAGAATTTTCCACTTCTAATAGGAAAAAAACAAAGTATAACTGAGAAGCACGCACGGATGTTAATGTGCCAAGATTCTCTGTGTGTAGTGGCCGTGACCACCACTTGGCATATGCAATGTTCAGATATTTAGTAAAAACTCTGTTTCTCTCTCTGTGTGTGTGTTTCTCTCTGTCTCTGTCTCTTTCTTTCCATGCCTTCCCCTCTGCTTCTCTCATCTTTCATGATCAGACTTCTGCACATTCTCTCTTATTCATTGTGTCCCCTGTGGTCTGGTTTCTGTTCTCGACACTACCGAAACTGTATTTTTTTTTTTTTGACCAAGGCCACTAATGACCTTGATTGAAAAATTCAAAGGAAGCCTTTTCTGCTGTTATCTTGCTTAGCTTCCTTGCCACGCTGGAGAGGACAGGCTGTGACCCACTTCTCAACATTTCATCTCTTTCCCTGACTTTGTATGCTCTGTTTCTTGTGACTGATGAATGCGTCTGCAATCCAGGTTAGCCTTGGTTAGACACAGAACAAGCCTGTGTTTTGGTCACTGTGTATCTCAGAGTCCAGCTGGGTACAGACACTGAAAGGTCCTTATCTCTTATTTGTGGCATAAGCGGAAGAAGGAACTGGAGGATTTGCAGCATTTTGCTAATTATTAGTCATTGCAAATACTTCTCTCTTTGGCTCAGTCCCTGCTTCCAAAAGTTCCCTACTGATCACAGCATTTGCATTTTTTTGCGAATGTCTAGCTGGGAAGAGGCCACATCCTTCAGGCTTCCGTTGCTGATGCTGCTCAGCAGTTGAGTGTGCCTGGTGCTTTCTTCTCCCACGACTTCTTGGAATTCTGAGCAGACATACGGCATCATCTGTCTTGTCTTCAGCAACTCCTGCCTCACGAGGGAAAAAAAAGACTAATGTCCTTTCTTTCCCCAGGATGCATCGCTGAGAGAGCCACCAAAGGGCGTCCCATAAAGCCAGCACTTGTTGCTCACCCAGACATATGACCCGACAAAGGGCAAAGCAACCACAGTGAGCCTCGTGGTGAACAAAAGGAGCACAGTGACAGAGCCTGTGGCCCACGTGTGGGCTTTATGCAAGTGTAATTTCTGTTGTTTTTGGTTGGAGAACAGCTGCAGGTGTCCTCTAATTATAACCCCATTTTCACAAATATCAACTGTCATATTTAATCTGTTATACTCACCATATAGCCCACTGTTGCAGCACATTTCTTTCATTATATATTTAGTAGCAGAATTTCAAATGCTGGAGCTAACATCCAGGCTAGTCAATTAATGCATTATTTACAAGTTAAATGTTATTAAAAACAGGTTCTTAATTTGCTAATGATTT
Organism: Dicrostonyx torquatus; assembly: GCA_028555095.1. NCBI lineage: Eukaryota > Metazoa > Chordata > Mammalia > Rodentia > Cricetidae > Dicrostonyx > Dicrostonyx torquatus. The sequence goes on from JAQHUG010000029.1 coordinate 9,689,676, forward strand.
AGTAGACCCAAGGCAATATTCCAATTTTTTTTTTCAGTTGAAAATGGAAGAAGGTTTAGCAGGGTTGAGTAGGAGGGGCGGAAGGGGTATTTTGCCTCCCTCACCATCGGAATTTCTTTTCGGCTTTTTTCTTTATTGTGTGTTGGTTTTGAGGCCTCTGTAGGTGTGCCCTACTGGAGAGGAAAGACCTAAGACAACACACAAGCAGCACAGATGCTGTTGTGAAGGGCTTTGGAGAAGACACCAGGCAGTTTGTCAGGACTCTGTGCAGTTCAGTGTGGTTTAATAAGCCCCCTCTCCCCCAACCCCGCCCGGAGCCGCACAGCAGGCCGGAGAAGGGTAAAAGACAAGGGAATGGAGTACCCTTAGCATCTCACCATTGCCACGTTGCAGAAACAGAATACATGTCTTTAAATACGCTCTGAAGATTTCCTTTCTGAGGTTCTCTCGGAATAATTACCACACTCTGGATTGTAGTTTTTTGTTTTAGTTTTTATCTTCTATATCATTTGACATAGATTGTTCTTAATCCATGCCCTTCATCTATATTGCTCCACAGCAGATTACTGACTTATGGAAGAGGACCTGGGAGACTCTGGGGTGGAAGAATACTCAGGTACCATGGATCCGGTTGTGCCTTGCACAACCATCTCTCCAGAGCTTCTCTTGGCCGGGACTCTACCCTTTAAACCCCTCACTTACCACCTCGGTTTTCTTTCAATTTCTCAAAAATTTAAGATCTCAAAGTTTAATGAAATCATGTTAATACTAAGTCTCTCCCACAGCTATCATTTTATCTATTCTCTTAGATAGAATGATTTACTGTATAGATTTAAGGTCTCCATATAGCATGATGTTTTTAATATACAAATGCCTACTGGAGTGTTCCCTGGAGTCAAGCAAATGAACATGTCCATATCTCACACTGTTCTTTCTTTCTCCTTTTCCCCTCCCTTTTCTTCCCTCCCTCTCTTGCTCTTTCTTCCACTGTGATAATAATTTTTAAAATCTATTTTCTTGTTCTAATTCTTCTCTGAGATTGTCATTGGTTTTGTTTTTGTGACTGATCTTACTTAATATGTAGCCAGTTTTAAACTCACGATTTTCCTTCCTCAGCCTCCAGAGCTCTGAGATTTACAGGAAAGAGTAGAATAACCTGTCCTGTCTCCAGCCTTCCTCTGGAGTGATAGCAAGAAAGAAACCCGTGCTAGCCTGTGGGTGGAGCTATAAGCATAACTGCGCCTAATTCTAGTTAGAAAACTGGAAGGCATGGGCTTTGGGTGTGATGGTCTACGTAGAGCTACTGGCTATTCAAAAATAGCCGTGACGATGGGTCTTTGTCTACAGAGCCTATGCAAGCATGCTCCACCACACATCCTCCCTTTTCTAGCTTCTCTCCTTGTCTCTTGTAATGAGCTCTTCTTTTTCATCTCAGTTTCTTACATGGAAAGGGACTCGTTATTCTAGAAGATATAGAACATACTTTATATCATTTGATTCCCACCCAATCTTGACCATTAAGCAATTACATTTTTTTTTTCATAGCCCTTCAGCTGTGTTCATAGAATTGGAGCTCAAAATCAGCCTCTGCCACCCTCACTGAGGTTGACTGCCTGTCTGGGCTGGTGACTCTACAGAGATTCTTGCCACTGCACCCTTCTGGTCTTAGCTCTGTGAGGTCTGAACACAACTCCATTGGGAGAAGCTGTCCAGTGGTCTAATTTATGAAACGAATCTGCCTGTCGTAGCTTAGCTCAGCTCCTTTGCTTCACTCTTGGCTGTGGGGATTTCTCATTGTTATCTTAAAAGTAACCATTGTGATTTGAATGTGAACGGGCTCCACCGTGTCGCATATTTTAATACTGTGTCTCCAGCTGATGGCTGTTTTGGGAGGTATGGAACCTTTAGGTCATGGGGACTGGCTGGCAGATATAAGCAACTAGGGGGCCAGGCTTTCTAGACTTATAGTCAACCTGTCATTGGGTGCTGTTCTCTGCTTCTCTGCTTCCTGAGCCACCAAACTGTGAGGAGCTGTTACTTCAAGCTCTCGGCACAGTGGATGACAGTGGAAGACACTCTAGCTGCGTGTCTTCCCCATCATCTCGGGGTTGGGTAGCAGTTGCCGCTGAACTGCAACAGTCCTGCCTCTCAGCATCATCACTAAGATTCAGGGAAGGTGGTGAGGACTTAGGCAACTCAAAAGTCTCAGGAAATCCCTGAAACTCACTACATGCATAAAGTCTCTGCCCTCCCTAGGTAACGTGAGCAGGCAGGACTGCTGCAAAGACCTGAACAGCGGTCTGCAAATCATGCAGAGAAACTCAGGGTTCCAACTTTGTTTACGTGTCAGTCTTGTTGGGTGGGCCTTTTGGAGTTCGGGTTGCCTTTGAGTCATGGCTCACCTGTGTGTTACCCTTCACCTACATTCTTAGAAGTACTCCAGTAAACTCATTGGTTCACCAAGTTGGACTTTGGTGTAAATGTTACTTTGGTCTGTTGTCCAGTTCCCTATCTGGGCTGAATAGACATCTGTGTCATGTCTTCCCAGGAAAAATATTACAGATCAGGTAGATGATTATGTCCTGAACAGTGAGACAAGATAGACACATTCCCTACTTCAGTTGCTTCTGTCAGGGATTTGAACAAAAAACACATAATATGAAGATGATTAATATCAAGTTAACAATATCATTTTGTAGTGAATGTTATATTTATTGTTAAGAATGTGCTGAAGTAGCTGTTCCTGTAACCTTCTTTTTTGAGAAAATTGGTGAATTTGGGTCTAATCTTCCTGATTCATTCCACCCTCCCTACTGGGCTTTTCCTTCCTATCAGAGCATCTTCCACACTTCTAAATCTATGTGACTCCTTTGCTCAGTGATGGGGGGATGGAAGGGTGCCCACAGATGCTCTCCTCTGTATGATGACTTTCACTGAAGAGTTTAGGGCACAGGTTCAGAGTTTCCATCGGATCTGGAGTTGAAAACTGTGAAGTTTTACAAATGTTAAGCCCAGTATTCTAGAGAACACATGAGGGGAGCTAGTGTACTTTGGATGGATGGCTCTTAACTTTGATAAGTCACACAGGACAAACGTCCTCATAAGGCTGTTCCTCTTGACAAGCAGTCAGACAGTGCTGAGGATTGTTGAAGGTTGTGTATGTGTGTGTGTGTGTGTGTGTGTGTGTGTGTATGAGTGTGTGCTGTACAAAGCACTCCAACTAAGGTGTTTTAATCTTTGCTATAGTCTGTGTAAGGTAGGCATCTGCTAATTCCCATTTCATGCTTTCACTCTCTGCTTCACCTCCAAAACACCTCACTCACTTTGTAATTATTTAATAAATTAGTAGTCACAATTTGTTTAATATAAAAGAATTTTTTTAAAAAAACAAAACATTGGAACCAAGCAGATCTGTCCTGGCCCTAAGCAGGTGTCTTAAATGGCTGTGAAGTCCGAGCAAGAACAGCATTGTTCTTGCAAGGTTCTTTGGAGATTTAAAGGTGCCCCTACATGGTGCCTGAATAAAGTCATTGCTTCATGTCTGTTAGATTGTGTTCTTGTTGTTCTGTAACATAAGACACGAAAGCGTATGTGCCATGTCGCCAAGGATAGTCTTCTTTCTCTTGTCAGTCGTTCTGATGTCAGTGCTAATCATGGCCCCTTTTGCTTCCAACTCTCCCAATTTGTGAAGAGTCCAGAAACAGTTTCAGCGGTTGGCTAGGGCTAGGGAAAGGTGAAAAGGAAGACACAGAGGTGGCTGTGGTTTGGGAAAAGACATGCCAGAGATTCCTTGGAGGAAGGTGCTGTCAGATTCCTGACTATGGGGTAGATATATGAGCTGACATAGGTGAAGAATTGAATAACACTAAACATATGCACAGATGAGTGCAAGCTACACTTAGAAACCTTGAAAACGATTTGTGGATGCACTCGTGTCTGTACTTGGTTGTGATACTGCACTATTGGATTTTTTGTGTGTGGAGGGGTGGTGTTAGTATTTGAGAAACTGGGTAAAACCCAAGATCTTTCCATTGTAGTTCCATGTGAATATACAAGGAACGAAGTCAGAAAGATATCAGAGTTTGGAGTGGCGTATGCTCTTCACAGTAACAAGGCTCCCTGCTCCTTTGGAGCCACGCCACCTCTCACAACGAAGCACCATTGCCTCCTTCAAGCGTTTTCTTTTCCTTGGTTCTTTTTTTTTCCTTCTTCTTCCTTATCCTTGGTATCTTTTGCTGACTTGCTCATTTGTTCAGTAGTATTTGATCGAGGTGATTAGATGCCAGGCTTGAGTTCTCAGAGCAAAGACTTGAAGGCAGTGAGAGTTGGAACCATTTCCCAACTTATCGTCTATTTCTTCCACCAGAAATAAAAGCTTTGTGAAGCCGGAGACCTAAGTTTTAAAAACATTTTATATCCCGAATGCCTAGGACATCCCATGTCCTTCGACATGTTTTCTAGGTGAATGACTAGGTGAAACACTAAAGATGGCAACTACGGTTTGTGTCTAGTTATCCTTCTTATCCTCTTATCCTTAGCATCTTGCCTGTGCACCCAAGGTGATCAAAAAGTGCTGATTGTGGTGACATTTCATTGGTATTTTAACAAAAAAGTGTGCCTGATGGTCAGTGCAGAGCAGCCACACAGTCAGTCATACAGGCCAGGCAGTGGTTACACACACCATTTATCCCAGCAGCCACACTAGTTAGTCATAGAGGCCGGGACGGTGGTGGTGCACGCCTTTAATCCCAGGACTAGCGAGGAATATAAGGCAGGATGAGATGGAAATTTGCTTTTTCAGTCCGAAGATTTCAAAGAGGTAAGAGCTCTCTAGTGGCTTGGTTGCTTTTCTGAACTCCAGGTTGAACCTCAATGTCTGTCTCTGGGTTTTTATTATTCGTGCTACAGTTGGTTGTTTCGGAGGTGTTCAGTTGTTGAGCTTTTCTGGGCCATATTGCCTTCTACAAAGTAAAACACTCAAGAATCATATAAGTTACTTTGAAACGATAACAAGAAACTGCTTACTGGTTTAAGACAATTCATAATTTTGTATTGGATCACAGTCATAGCTGTCCCAAGCTGGCCAAGGGTTGGATACCCCTTCTTAGTGAGAGTGTTGTCCTTGGATCTCCGTGATTGTTTATAATAGACATTAACTATTATTGAGGACATAGGCTGACTTGCATGGTTTGATTGCCCTTCCAGTGCCTGGGATGTAAATGATAGCTAGTCAATAACCTTATTGATCGGGGAGCTCCGAATTGGAGACTGAGGCTTATAGGTGCTCAGTGACTTAAGAATGGTCTGAAGGCCAGGAGGCAGCAGAGCTGGAGGCTTCATCTTGGCTTCTTAGTTCTCAATTCATTATATTTGAGCATCAAATTGCTTGTAACTGTTCTGGGGTGTTCCATTTGGCCATAGCCTTTCTGTGACCCCACTGGGGCTTCTTCTTCATTTGCCCACAGAGGTCCCTGTTGTGGTGCAAAATCTCCCGAGTGACAGGTGGTCAGATGAGGTTGAGTCGTCAACACACACACTTCCCAGAGGACAGCATCCCCTCCAAACACCCTAGCATCAGGGCACGTTGCCATGCTACCCCAGCAGAAAGGGATGCTACCTTTTGGCCACTGTTGACTTTGTCAGACAACAGTGCCACTCAGTCTGAAAGACTCTACTGGGAGGCTGCAGACTTTTAAAACTAATTTGGTGTTTATTCAACTTTGCAATCCCTTCCATGTACTATCTGTGCTCCACACACCGTGAAACGGCACTACACTGTGCAATTGAATTAGTTGTACAGTGACTCAAAGGCATTAAACAATGACTTTGATATTTTAAGTACTGACTAGGAGGGATTTTTTAATTCCTTCCTCATAATGAAAGCAACAGCAGAAAAAAAAAAAACCTCAGTTACACAACCCTGGAACACTTATTCTCTCTTCTATTCTGGGTGGATCCCACTGAGACAGAAAAAAAAAAGAAAAAGAAAAAGAAAAAAAGAAACCCAACACAAAACAACAAAACCCTCCAAGCATTTAGTTTGCTTAATGGCAGAAGAAAAATTAAACAAGCAGAGACGTGCAACCTTAATGACACCCAGCAACACTAGAATAACAGTTCCCAGCTTCTAAAACCTGTTATTTAATATAATGGGTAAATCTTGTGGGAGCTTTTCAGGTGTTGCTGAGTCTGAAAAAGCAAGGATGTGGTGAGGAGGGGCGGGGGCAGAGGCAGGGCAAGTGAATTCCCGCTACTCATTGAGGAGGGGCTTGACATAGGACCCAGGATCCTGGCGGAGTCCCCGAGGCTGTCGCTCAAAGATAGCCCCGTTGAAGCTGGCCCTGTCTGTGTTGTCAGCTCTGCCAGGATAAGATGACACTTTACACACATAGCCTTTCTGAAGATGTACTGACAAAAAGAAAGACGGGCGCGGGGGGGGTAGGGGGTGCTGGGCTGAACAAAAGCCATGGCTTGTGAATTAGTGCCTTGGAACTCTGAGCAGTAACTGGTACCAGTTCGGGGCAAAGCACCTAAGTGATGATTCACATCTAACAATAAATACATGAATAGCTGGTGAAAGCTTCTTTGATTTCCACAAAGCGGTTTAAACAAACATTCGTTTGCTCATTAGTCTTAAACAGCACTTTTATGGCAGAGGATGCATTAAAGCCTAACGTATGTTTGCAACCAAGATAGTTGGTGGTTTTAAAGACGGGGACGCAAAGCCATGCATATCGCTTATGCAGAGCGGCCTTGAACTACCTGTAATGGAGTGAGATACAGTTATTATGTATTGATGCCGTGAATCTTCATCCGGCAGGAGGAAGCAGGCAGGGAAGAAGGAAGGCCGTGTCTTCGGAGATAAAGACTTAGAGGGGCCCTTTCTGCAAGTGGGATTGAGTTTGCATAAACTCATTTTGTACTTGTTTTTGTTGTTGTATATTTTTTTTTTTTAAAAAAAGCAAGTGGCTTAAATCTGTTCCCTGAGGTTATTTATGCTAACTGCACGTTGCGCCACCATAAATCCCTCGCTTATGGCAGTCTCTGTTTGGGTGTCAGGTCGGTCTAGGTTACTGAGCAAATGGCCACTTCAAAATTTTTAGGGTAATTGTCTCTATAAGTCGTTTAGCGTGAGCCCTGTCAGGAATCCTCTAATTGCTAGTGAAGCCTCTGCTCCCTTGGCCCTCCTCCCCTGCTGCGCATCCTTGTGTAATGGTAGCTACGCTCTGTTGCAGGATGCTCTGGGGCCTACCATCTTCTGTGGTCCCTAGGCTTTGTCACGATTACAACCTTTGATTATGAAAACGTCGTGAGGCCCAGGAGGTGGCTCGGTTGAGCCTAGTTTTGTCCCTGACCAGTCTCCATCCTTGCCTGTGAAAACATCAGTTGTGAGAAGACAGACCGTGATAACATGTTGTGGGATATTTTGATTGCACTCTGACACTCTAGAGACTGACAATAAAGTTAAACCTTGAGTCAGAGGGTGGAGTCAACATTCAGCTAGCCAGAATTAACTATGGAGATTTTGGCCGACTCAGATTAGGACAGAGAGACACAAGAATAGGGAAAGGCTTAGAAAGAGTCAAGGGTCTTTTCAACCTGGAAGTGTGGAGAGGCAGGGTCAGATCCTCTGTCCTTGAATCTATCAGGATTTAACCTCAATATCTGACTTCTGAGTTTTATTTAATACTAGAACAACATAAGTAATTGCTTTATCTGGCACTTCAATAATGAGATTGAAGGGAGAATAAAAAAATGACTCATTTCTTCCAAACTTTTTTTAATACTGGGGTTGTTACTGTTTTTTTTTTTCTCCCACAATGCTGTGAGCAAATTCTACTTCTTTTCCTCTCACAGGTATGGGCATGGATCTGTGCAAGGAAGGATGTCCTTGGTTTGTATGTTAGACTCATGGCCAGCAGCCTCTAGTGATATGTTTCCACCTATGGGAATTTTTCATTAAAATGCATCATAAAATATGTTAAATACTGAACTCCTGGAGCCAATTTGTTAATTATCTTGCTTAAAATACGCTTCAAATATATCACAGTTGACATTATATGTCACTGATCGTGGAGTGAAATGGTAACACTTAAATCAATACATGTTTTAAATTTATTTTGCTTATTATGGTTGTCATAACATTTTGACACAGAGGGCTGACATGTCAACAATGCCGCTATCAGGAAGTAAAGCAGTGGCATCAAACTGTCTCCCCGACCATGTTACTGTTTCAGGGCAAAGTGGGCCCAGGGGGGAAATTGAGTACAATCTCCAAGGAAACATCTATTTATGAAATCAACACAGGTCATCACTGAATTCTGAGCTCAGAGCAAAAGCTGAGGGAGAGAAGGCCTCATACAAATTAGTTACTTTCTCTCCCCGATGACTCAACAGTAAAAGGAGTTCAAATGTGTAGGAGACTCTCTGTGGACCAGACCTGGACAGTGCTCTGCCTGACTTAATTTCTTTCTCAGAGGTAAAGTACTTTATCCCCATGCGTAGGTGAGAAAACTGAGGGTCACAAAGCAAAAGTAGCATGTATAAGGCCATAAACCTAGACAAAGCCATGCCCAAGTGAGTGAAGGGCTCCCCACTTCAGTGCCTGTCTCTAGAGCCACCCATCTTGGTTCTCTTTGGCTTATAACTGACATTGAGTCATCTTAACGTCCCTCCTAGAGTTCTGCCTTGTTCCTCTGCCTCTCCTGTCTCTTACTGTTGGATGTTGATGCAGGCTGATGATGCAAAGGAGAACAGAGGGCTGGATTTTACTACATGCTCCCACCCTCTTAGAAAGCTATCTTTGTTGTCTTTCTCTTAGCTGTTATCAAATACCCAAAAAGAGGAGATCTAAGGAAGAAAGGGTCTGGTTGGGGTTTTTGTTCGAGGAGGGACAGTCTAACGTGGCAGGGAAGGCCTGTGACAGGAGTATGAGACAACTGGTCACATGACACCTGAGATCAGGAAGTAGGGCGCAGACAGGAGAAGACTGGAAGTAGAGTCAGGTTGTTAAACTCAAGACCAGGCCCAGTAAGACTTTTTGTCCAGTGAGCCTCTGCCTCCCACAGATTCTACACCCTTCTATTCTGCCTTCAGCAGCTGGGGAATCAGTGTTCAAACAGCTGAGCCTAGGGGGGAGTTTTACAGTTCAACACAACAGCAACTAGATATTATTTGTCTCCACACGGTAGAGCGTGAAGGCAGGTTAAAAGCAAACAGCAAGATATGGAGTTTGAGAGTTACCATTTTCAGAATTTAGGATATCATCAAACTCTTCCCCACCACCCGCCAAAGGCTCAATGCAATTTTTTTT
>JAQHUG010000029.1:9701163-9776023 GCA_028555095.1 Dicrostonyx torquatus
CTGAAACTGAGAAGCTTCTGTAAAGCAAAGAACACAGTCATTAAGGCTCAATGCAATTTTGACCGTATTTGAACAAAGCACCAAAGTAGTGAGTTGGGCTCCTCCATAGAGTTATATTTCCCATGCTAATGAAAAGTCAGTGATAAGCTCCGGGGTCAGGGCGGTCAGATGTGGTCTGTGTGTAAATCCTTGTTTGGTACAAAGTGGGTGTCTAATCGGTACTTGGAGAATGTGTGTGCTCATCCACAGGGTCCGACTGGCAGCTGCTTCTTAGGCCTCATCCTCAACTGTCTACAGGCTTGCAAGTCACAGAAGCATCTACACCGAAGCCTTTATAGTCAGCTTCAGAAATTAAAACCAGTCACTCTTTCAGACAGCATTTTTTTAGGTCTATTCTTATAAACAAGGCCCCCTGGTAGGCACTACAGCCAGGGTGGAATAGAGAAACGAGAGTAGTAACCACCAGTCAACTAGGTAGATGAATACCTAATTATCCTCTTTCTCCATCTTCTGAAGTGTTAAATGCTATGGCTACCAAAAATAGGACAGCTTGACCTAGAGTGAGAATCTGTGACAGTGTCTTTTGGAGAAATTTTGTTTGAGCTGAACTTCAAAGAGTGAATGAAAAGGTCCAGGCATAAGGGCATGTGCCGACAATACCAGCATTTAGGAGTCAATAGGATCCTCAAAATGAGGCAAATCTGGGATACAAAACAAAAGTCCGTCTCAAAAATCCAAGACAGAAGAGGGATGACTAAGAATCCACCGGAGTAGACTGAACAGGCTGGTGAGAGAGTAGTGGCGGGAATGTCCCCTAAGAAGCTGCTCACAGGGTTCCAAACAGAAGGCTGACTCATTTGTCTGCAAGTTTCAGGATGGAAGAGAATACAGCAAGATGAAACTTCATTGTTGTTTGTTTTCTGAGATAGCTCTTGCTAGGTGGTTCAAGTTGGCTTTGAGTTCCCTATATAGCCCCCAGGCTGACTTTTAATTTGTGGTGATTCCTATCTTCACTTTGCCTTCTGAAATCACAAACATGCATGCACCACCATGGCCAGGCACTTACACACACACACACACACACACACACACACACACACACACACACACACACACGCACACGCATCAGCTAAAACATTTTGGTGCAACAATAAAAGATACTTAGTGGTCCAGTAAACAGGAAACTCCAGAGGTAGGATGGCTTCAGTAATGAGTGAATCATGGCTCTTTATTTCCTTTTGGTTTTCTGAGTTGTACTCTCCCGTACTATGTCTCCGAGGCTCATTCTTTGTTTCTGTTCTATCCAGAAAAGGAAGATACATAGTAGATCATTGTGGGAGGGTCCACCTGTATTTCTGTGCCTTGATTGGCTAAATAAAGACCTGCCTGGCTTATAGTTAGGCCAATCCTTAGGTGGGCGGAGTAGACAGAACGGAAGTTCTGGGAGGAGAAGAAGGAAGGAGCAGAAGCCACGAGCCGCCGCCGGAGATGGGTACAGGTTAGAGACCTTTCCAGTACGTCACCACGTGGTGACTTACAGACTTTTATAATGGGTTAGTTTAATTATGAGAGCTAGCCAAGGAAAGGCTAGTGATAATAAGCCAGGCAGAGTTTAAATGAATCCAGTTTGTCATGTGGTTATTTCGGGTGCAGCCAGCCGCTTGAGCGGGCCAGCGGCTGGGGGCTTGGAAGCTGGGTGCGGGGAACAAACAACACGCACCCCCCTCTCTCCGCCTGCCTACAACAGATCATCCTTTATGGAAGGCTTGAGATGTGCATCACCATTCTTCAGCAGTGTTGGTAACAACCCCAATTCCAACCCCACACTATATTGAAGAGGTGGGAGTGACTTCTTTAGCTGGCTTTGGAGAGATGGTCTAGTTGCAAGACAGTTTTTTTTCCCCCCAGAGGCACAGGGATTAAGAAACTTGGGCTCAGGTCTGCTGGGCAGTGTGGAATAGCTGTGGGGAAGGCATGCACCCACTACAAGACTGAATGGCTGAAGTTAGACCTGGATCATGGAACTTGAGTTTTACCAAAACCATAGAGAATCAAGACAGGACTTTTGGCAGGTTTTAATATCATCAGATTGGTTATTTAGGGCCATCATCATGAACCCTACTGTCATGTGCTCATGGTTGCTAGGAAAACAGTCATTGTTATATAATTGAAAAAAAATCACTAACTTAGCAATAAAAACATAAATTATTTTTTCCAGTAATTTTAGCTTATTGTTAATAATAGCTAATAATAATGACAAAGTAGCCATTGTGCAAGGAGGTTCACAAGTATTACCAATTTTCACTATAACCCTGACATATGGGTACTTCTTTACCCCACATTCCTTGGAGGAAAGCAGATACTGGAAGTTTAAATAATTTTCCAGAGGTCCCATAGCTGGTAAATATCAAGACCATATCTCTATAAATAAAAAACAGTATATAGCTGCAGCTAAAACTCTATGCTACCTTGGTTATAGGGGACACTGTCATTATGTACCTGCCAAACAATCCCGGGCTCATAGTAAGACTCAAACAACTCTCAACTGGTAAAACTGGGTAAGGTATATCATAGCAAAAACAACTGGGGTAAAAAAATATATAGAAGAGTTTCTTCTGAACGTGACAAGATCTCCGCATTTATACACTCCTAGCAGCTACGATCTTGACCAAGACCTGTACAACATAAAGCCATTTAGCACGCTAGCACAGCATGGGGACGGGCCCAGGAGCCCCATCCCTGTCTGATAAACTCCTTACAATGGATGGTTTCTGGAGAAAGGAGGAGTCAGGAGTCAGTTCACTTTAAGGGTATGATTTCTGCTGGACTACAGCACTTCAGTGGCTAGCCTGACACTCTTGAGTATAGGGGTGACACAATTGGACTTGGTGGTCACTAAAATTAATCAAGAGGACTAGAAGTTGGAAGTGGGTGGGGAAGTAAGGATTGGTCTGGGAGGAACTGAGGAGAGGCATGGAGGGTGACTATGACCAAAATACATTGTATGAAATTCTCAAAAAATTAGTAAAAATATTATATTAAAATATACTAACATGGAATTTGTTAGAAGAGTTTTTGAATCTATAACTGATAGTGATCATATTTGCAATAATTATTTACAATTTTCTTCTATCACTTCAAGCAGTGTGCCTGTAAGCATTAAGCAACAAGTCTGCATTCTGGCCTCCACTTGGCTCTTCGTCACCTCTAACTGCTTTCTGCTTCTCTGAGTGTTCCAGTTCTAGTATTTTCTATGCAGAATCACAGAATTTCTTTTTTTTCTGTCCAGCTCCTTTCATGTGGTTCTTCATACTGTGGCATGTATCCAAGCTTCACTCCCTCTTCAAGGTGGAATAATCTGCCACAAAGTTGACAGAACTATTTCTGCGAACAGAGTGATTTATAAAATACTTTAAGTTTAATAATTAAATTTTAAACGACATGCTGCAAAGTCTGGTGACCTGAGTTTGCTCCCTGGACCCACTAGATGGAAGGAAAGAGCTGAATCCTGCAAGTTATTGTGTGGCTCCACACTTATGACATGGTACACATGTATACTCATGTGCACACATGTAGAATATATGAATAAAATATTCATTCAATGCTAAAATATTTTTAGTAAGGAGTGTATTCTGTAGTGTTCCACTATCCTCATAATATCTTCAGATCCTAAATTCTACAGCACTGTTTCCCCAATTGCTGTGGCCCGTCCAACTTAGGGAGCCCCGGTGCTCGCAAATGTGACCCCTCTGATCTGGGTGGGCAAGGTTTTGAAGAATTCTAAGAGCCTCCTTAGGAAGATTGTTCCTGCACTCTTTCTCGCCATCACCCGTTAACACCACACCTTATATGTCAAGTGCTTAATCCCTTTTAACTTAAATAAATACTTGCAAACCTGTAGCAAGTATTCATGGTACTTGATGCACTATGCTAGTAGACAGATACCACAGGCAGCAAAAGAAGTGAGGCCTTTGTTGTCTTGGAGACCTCCCTGCCCCATGCTGCAGAGTAGCAGGAATGATGGTGAGAGTTGGTGGCCTTAAAATAAAATTACCTATCCTTTCTATTCTCACAGCTTTTTGTCTCTGAAGGATGTTTACATATGTGAGCTCATTAAGTGCCCAGATGTTTGGCCTTCATTTACATCTTAAAACTAATGGCATGCTAAAAGTAGGTATAGAATAGGACTGGTTTGAAAAAGCATATAAGTTGACCATAAGATTTTTAAGATTTGATTTTTATGGGGTGGAAAATGATGAATTCATTCCTTCAGAATGAATTCGTATCTAAACACAGTTGGCATAAAGGCCTCGATGCCAAGCCCAGGAGGGAGATGCGTAGTTCTTGTCATGTGATTTTATGACCCTGAATCTGATAGCCCAGAATTTAAGTTAAGAGGTGTCTTCAAACAAGAGGTCCAGAGCTCTTTGCTCTAGTCAATACTGAATGTTCCTGAGCAGTGGCAGTTAGCTGGGAAGACTCTGACAGAGTCTCAGCATTTCTCAGTGGGACTTCCTGTCACCCGAAGCTGGTGCACACGCTCGGCGGTCAACAGTGTCCTAGTATAGAAGAGGGTACGGAAATACGAGCTGCCACATGGACCTCAAAAGCTTTCCGTCTTGGTGTGGAGTTGAAAGTGTGGGCCACCATCTTCATTTTTTTTTAAACCCTCCCATTCTGGAGAGGAGAAAAAAATGGAAAGAACAGACATTTAGTCAGAAGTGACTCAGGGAAGACGGGGCCTTTCAGAGCATTCTACTAAACACTTAGGCTTGTCATTGCCAAGTAAGGATTGAAGGGGTCACAGTCAGCAGATGTATCATTTAGAGGGCACACACACACACACACACACACACACACACACACACACACACGTCAAACATTTGAAGAGAAAACCTACCACATCTGGACCATCCTACCCAAGAAAATGGCAGAAAATGCCGAGAAGACCCTTGGTGTGGGAGGAAATTCCAGTTCAGTCTGGTTTACAGAAGCTTCAACTACAATGTCTTTTCAAAGGGGTATCAGGATTCAAGCATTACGTCATCTCAAGAGCGTCTCATTGGCTGCCAGGCTGGAGTCTGGTTCTCTTTATCTAGCCCTTTCCCAGTCTGGATGGTGCCTATACCGACTGTGGGAGTGCACGTCCCTTGCTTTTGTGTGTTGGCACTCAGCATTTGGGCAGAAAGCACTTTAGGAAGCTTCTTTCTGAAAACCCTTCACCCCAGTGAAGTTTTTTATGCTTATAGTGTCAAAAAAAAGTTATTTCAAATGGCTTTGTTGCTATGTAATTGCAAAAACAGCATCACTGAGAGAAATCATTCAATAAAAGCCTTTGAAAAAAAAATCGAGCGCCTCAAACCATTATATGATCACCTTCCCCACACTTCAGTCTTCTCTTCCAGCCACGCTCCTGGGTTCTGGATCAGCATTTGTGTCAGATTATGTACTTTGCCCTGTCATTATGGATGGATATTAAAATTGCAGGCTTTATAAATAAGCAATCACTTGAAAATACTGAAGTAACCTTCTAGGGCTGCCAAAGAGTAAGTATTTTGGTGAATAGTGACAATTTTATTTGAGTATTTTCCACTTTATCTATGAAATGGCATTAATATAGCTGGTGATTTCAAAAGCACACCATGCTGGATTTGGCATTCTGTCTTCCCACGGAGAGCCAGGTAGACACACAGACAGCCACTGCGGGTTAGACTCAAGACCTTGGAAGTTGTGGAGGTTACAGAGTGAACTTGACTTTATACCGAGTTTGCCTTCTTCTAAGGCTGCCTTAGGGCATATGTAGTTTTCAGATTCCAAGCAAAATTCATCTTTATTTCAAGCATTTTTGCTTTACATAATATTCTTTACATAATATTCCTGGGAGAACCCCAGGAATCAAAAAGCCAGATCAGGAGTGACGAATCTGGAGACAGGAAGAGTGTCCATCTTAGAGAAACACAAAGATCAGGATATGTGCCCTCTGGTCTCACATCCTTTGCCAGAAGAGCTGATGATGGCTGAGATAGAACGGCCCAAGCACACTAAGGAGTAGCCAGCTACATCTTGGGTTATCTGTCATAACATGCTTACTCCCCCTTTTGGTTTCACTGGTGACAACTGACCCAGCATTAGGATTTGGTTTCCCAAGCTATGAAATAGAAGGTAAGAGAGTGAATCTCAAAGGTTTGTCTGTAGAGGGGACAAGAAGAAGCAACAGCGTGGAGCCACTAGCTAGAGAGGATCAGTCATCCCCTCATACTCTTGCCTTTTTGTGGCTAATGATTGGTAGTTGGCTCAGAATGACAGTCTTGAATACAGTAAAATAATTACTTTTGCAAGAGCTAAGCTTGCATTTTAGTCCCTGGGCTAACAACACTGCCTTGTTATTTGTGACAAGTGCAACTGTTTTCTTTCTTTTTTATTTAGGTGAAAAACGTAAACCTTTATTTCAGAATATGATAATTTTAAATAATGGAAAATAGGAAAGAAACATGGGTAAGACACTGTATGAGAAGCTGGGGGTACTGTACGAGTCTCCTGGCTTTAGAGACCCACTGTGTGTTGTTGACTCACAAACCAAACACAGTCCTGTGGCTTGGGTTTCACACCCTGCTGACGACTGTGCTTGGGTACCTTATAAACACCTTCAGGTCAGTACAGCTTTTCTGTGTCTCAGCTTTGAGATCTTTTTGACTTCCTGCCTGGCCCAGATCGGTACCAGCATCATCTCTACAAAGCCTGATTTGGCATAGAACTCGCAGTCACCACTCTCAGTGCTGGGGTGACAGGTGGGTATTTGTACCTGATCAACCTCATCTTACAGCAGGAACGCTGAGAACCTTCTAGGTAGCCTGACGTGACAACCATTTTCTAAAATGTTGGATCCCCTTAGCCCAATGCTCAGGATTATTAGACTGAAAAGAAGAATGGAAACAAGTTGTCTTACTGCTGTGTATTCGATTCTGGTTCAGAAACCACTGTCTCTCAAAGATCCACACCATAAGGCAGTTTCCTCATGAAGCAGACTCTGGGGATGTGTCTGGGCAGTGACTACACCTGCCAGGAAGGGATGGGGACAGGTGGGCATATGAGTCCAGTCAAGCAGTGATGTGGTCACCCTTATAATGACTGGTCACAGCATATGTGGTCTTAGAAGGTGTATCATAGACTTCCTTCTTTGTGACACATGCCTAAGAAATCACCTTAAAGGGGGGCAGATTTATTTCTGCTCAAGGTTTCAGAGATTTTAGTTCACAGTTAGCTGTCTCTTATTTCTGAGCTTGAGGTAAGGCACGACAGCCGTATCATCATGGGAGGGCAGGGCAGAGCAAAACAGCTCACCTCATGATGGACATAAGGAGGGTAGAAAGAGAGAGAAAAAGGACATCTCAAAGTCATATCCTCAGTGACTACTTTCTCTAGTTAAGCCTTGTCTCCTAAAGTTCAGCCACCTTCTAAGAGCACCTCCAGTTGGGGAGCCAAGCCTTCCACCTGTTAACCTTTGGAGGACATTCCAAAACCAAATTGAAACAGGATGGGGCCATACCCTTAGCTTAGGTGTCTCTCTAGGGTAAGTTCTAGTAAGGGAACTCAGTTGACAGCTCTACATGGTCATCCCTTGTGGCATCAACGAGCATCCTTCTCAGCCACAGCAGATAAGGGTAGCACACTACCACATTTACCACAGTTCTGATGAAGGGTCCCAGCAAACTCTAAGATCATTGCAAATGTAAGAGTTTTCTATCCTTTGAAAAAACTGTCAAAGCAAATTCAGGGCAATAAAAACATCAAAGGGCTCTCACTGGCCCAGAGCGATGGCAGAATTTTCAAAATATCACAAGGGGAGACTCTTATTCAGAATTGAACTACTTCAATCGCAAACAAATGGTTTTATCCTAAAAGAGATAGCTTTTAGCACCCAGGGACCTCCGCTGTTGTTGCTCTGTGTTGTGGCAGGGCACAGAGCTAGGAATACAGTTGCCTCCATCCCACTCTGCTCGAAGAAGTGACCGACTAACTTTTACTACTCCAGCCCTTGCCTCCATTCTTAGAGGGTAAGATAAAGGCTACATTCTAGATCTTTCTGGGTAAGATGAGGGAATCTGCTGACAAGCACAGAAGCATTACAGCCTCAAAATGGAATCTAGATTCTGACTGTGGGTTTGGAACAATGCCTTATATGGCATTGCTGCTCAGAGCCACTTCCGGGAGCTACTGCGGGTTCATCATGGCGTTGCCTGGGATAATCAGAGGCCGTCTGAGATTCGGGAGGTGAAGCCAGAAGATATGTGTGCCTAATGTTGAAGAAAAGCATTTTTATGTCTGTGAACATTTATGGTGTCCGATTGAGTGGGTTAGCAAAATAAAGACAGATGGCAGCAGATTAGTGTGAGCGCTCACAATACCTACAATATTGCGCGCACTCCAGCTGAGGCTCTCCAGCTCAGCTTCCCCTACGACTCACTGTCAAATGTCACTTAGTGACCCTGAAGAGACGAGCAATTTATGATGGATCAGGAATCAGGATTAAGCATACATTTATCATGGAATGAGGAATCAGGAACTTCATTTAACGTGTAACTGTGATGTTTGTCCGGGGCCTGGTGGATCATTACTTTGCAATCACTTCTTGTGTTGGGAAGCAGGAATTGATTAGCCCAGGGTCATTAAGTCCATCCCCTGCCTCTAGGCCGTACAGTTTGTGTAAATGGTTCCAGCTGGATAGGTCTTTATGCTGTTCTTAAGGAGCTCCTGAAGAGGAAATTACGAGATATCCCCAGAAGAGTGCACTTTGTGAGGGTCACACAGCCCTTGGAGCAAACCAAGTTCTCTGCCATGTTTAAGGTTGTCCCAAAAGCTGGAGCTCTTATCAGTTGACACTCGGTAGACATTAAACATGGGCTTCCCATTCTTTGACTTCAGTCTTACTAATATAAGGGGAAAATAGAAGTATGTCTGTTGACGTTCTTCATGAGGCTCTTGGGAAGTAAAAGAAGATAGGGTTGGGGAGATGCTTAAGGGCAAGAACGCTTGCTGTACAGGTGCAGACACCTGAGTTCAAATCCCCAGCACCCACTGTTCAAAGTCAGTTGTGGCTGAACACGTGTCTGTAATGTGTTATGTGTGTGTGTGGAGGAGCGTGGGGGTGGAAGAGGGTGGAGACAGGAGAATAGTTGGAGCTTGCAGGTCACCAGCCTCCTTCCACGTTTAGTGAAAGAGACACTCTCTCAAGGGACTAAGACAGAGAATTACAGAAAAAGCCATCCAATGTTCTTCTCTGGCCTTGGCACATGTGTATATTGGTGTTTGCACCTGTGCATACACACACACACACACACACACAAACAATAAGACTGCAGCTGGAGGTTTCTCTCTCTTGCCTCATCCTACTGGACTAATGCCTCTCCTGTCTCCTGGAGAGGTGGTCCCCATAGCCACTTATAAGATAATTATTCAGAGGTTTGATATTAATTACAATAGCTTGGTCGATGGCTCAGGCTGATGGTTTGGTTAGTTCTTACATATAAATTAACCCATTTTAATAATCTGTGGATCATCACGTGGCTTTGTGTCATTACCTAATCTCTAGTATATCTTGTTGCTCTAGAGGTTTGCTGGCGCTGGCTTCTCTCTTGACTCAACCTTCTCTCTGGCTGTCTTCAGTTTGGCTTTCCCACCCAGCTATATTCTGCCCTGCCATAGGCCAAGGCAGTTTTATTCATCAACCAATAAAAACAACACATTCACAGCATACAGAAGGGCATGCCTCATCAGAAGACCGTGATCTGCAGAGACCGGCCATGCTCTTATGTTAGGTTGAGACTTAGTCACGCTGGGGAACACACTGAGATCAACTAGACACAATTAAGGGCTGATCCAGACAAGGGGAAGCAGCGTGATGAAGAGTGGAAGGCCTCAGTGGATTAGCTTGAGAGAACAGGTTTAAGATGAAGTCTGGGATGCCTGATGTTGGACATGTGAAACACTTGACAGGGTTATGTTCAAGTCTATTTTTCCTCATTATGGTGGAATGCTGAATGCTGCTATGCATGACGGGTAGTGTGACAGGTGTTATTGCTGGGTCTATGCACTATTTCCACTAATGTCTGTCTCCTAGCTCTTTGACCAGCACAAACCATTTGGCTCCCGACTGACTGGTGTGAGTTTGGTGTTGAACCAGAAACCCTCCCACTCACGGCACGTGTGTTTCCATAGCACACAATGAAAAACACATTGTAGCTTCAAGCCTCTGATAAATGATGGTAAATTTTTCCCAACTCTGGAATTTTTCTAATGTCTGATAAATGTCTTTCATAATTCACCAGAGCCTTTTGGAGTATAAGAGCACATCCATTATGAAGCCGAGATATGAGCGCTCCCGGATTCTGCATCTGACAGGACCCACCTCTGCTTTGCTGGCATTTAGGCTGAGCCATTTTGTTGTCTCTGCCCAGTGGGCTACGCTGATACCCTGAAAGAGCGGTGACCCTCTTTCCCTTGATACTTCAGTGCAATTTGTCCTGTCTCTTTCACCCTTGGAGAGC
The DNA here is from genome assembly GCA_028555095.1 of Dicrostonyx torquatus. Classification (NCBI taxonomy): domain Eukaryota; kingdom Metazoa; phylum Chordata; class Mammalia; order Rodentia; family Cricetidae; genus Dicrostonyx; species Dicrostonyx torquatus. The sequence continues at coordinate 9,711,708 of JAQHUG010000029.1, forward strand.
TACCCAGCTGGTGTGCAGGATAGCCAGTATCATATTTATGATAAATGAAGGCTTTTCTTAAAGTACAGTATCTCTTCCACTGTTGTGAGCGTAATGCCTCCTCCAAGGACTATAACGGTCTTAGTTGTAGCTATGACTTGATCATTTCTGCTCCTTGTTTTTTTTTTTTTGTTGTTGTTGTTTGTTTTGTTTTGTCTTTTCTAAGTTTGGATGTATTTTTTTCCCTTCATTTTCTATTTGATTTCTGGGGCTTTATAGCGGTTTGTTGTGGCCCCTGTCTTTCAGGAACTTAAAAAAAAGTTTTATTTTTGCTTTTTGATAGTGAGTGGATGCTTAAATAAGGAGCACATTGTGAAGACTGGAAATAATGCAATATAATCTGTAACATTTGCAACTGTGCCTTATGAAACTTCCACCACCAAGAATAGCCTTTATCCCACCAAAACCCGCAGCTGTACTGCATGGTGGATGTTGGAACGGTCAGAAAATGGAGGGTTAAATGGAGTTAGGCACATTGTCTATTTTTATATTTCTGGCAGGTGACAAGGCTAGAATTCAAATTCACATTCTCTGATTATTTATCTCATGTCTTTTCAAACGAGACCACAGTGTTTATCACCAACTAAAACTTCTAATGATATTTATTTGACACACATTTAACAACACACATAACCATTGCAGGCTGCCTTGTCATTAGGTATCCATGGTAACGTACATAAATGAACAGAATAAGCATGTTTTAAGCCCAGCCAAAGCCTACATTTGTGGGATGATGGGAGTGAGCAGAGGAGAGGGAGGAAAGAGGCTGAGATTCCTGGCAGTTCACTTTGTAGATGCCTCACGGAAGGTTCTGTCCTGACTCCAACCATGCCTGATACCGTAGGCTGGGGACGTGGAGCAAACCAGACGATCCGTTCACTTCTATTTCACACAGTTGTTTGCTTTGGGTAGGCAGGGGCTTTCAAAAGATTTTGATTCTAGAAATTAAAAAGAAAGTAGATGCCTCTGAGAAGATTTTTAAATTTACGTTTTCAGCAGTTAGTGGGTGGATACCGTGGCAAGCATGTGCCTGTGATTACTTCCTGTGTCCACTGCTCTGGGCGTGTTTAGCTATTTGGCCAACAATCAGTTGAGATGTGTTTGTATTCTTTGGATGAAATTAAGATTTAAGTAAGTACACTGAGTCAAGTGGGCGGTCCTCCCTAACACGGGCAGCTCTTTCTGTGGTTTGGATGGATACCCCAAGATTCGTGCTTTGGAGATCAAGTCCTCAAATCCAAGAGTGCTGATAGGTTGGATCTTCTAGAGGTGGTTGGGTCACGAGGGAACAGATTAGTGATCATCACTGGACGGAATTAGCTATCACGGGACTGAGTTTGTTATGAAGTCAGTCACACTCGCTTAGCTTCTTTCTTGTGGTGACATGCCATCTGCCACGCTAGGACATGGCAAGCATGTCCCCACCAGAAGTGGCCTCTTCAGATTGGCCCTTCCAACCACCAGAACTATAGGAAGCAAGTCTGTATTTCTTATGAATCAAGGTAGCTTATCCAATCAGATGACACAATGAGAAGAAAAACACCGGATTTGTCACCAGTAAGAAGGAATTTCTGCAGTATGACTTTTGAGTTGGACCTAAAAAATGAATGGATCAGGGATCAAGTAACATCATACAGACATAAATTATTTTAGGAATGTATATATACATATACATATATGTATATGTGTGTGTGTTTGGGGGTTAGAGGGAGGAAAGGGAAATTAGTGATTATGCTACAATCTCAAAAATAAAAGAAAAAAACAAAACCTTCTGAAGATCCAGTTGTTCCTACGAGCAAGGCCATGGATGTTGTTTGTTCCATGTGTATTATATGACTAAGTGGCTTATCCACTCTTTCAGTCCGTTACGTCAGATCAAAAACTATGTTTCAATTCTTATTGTTTACTTCATAGCTTCAAACTACTTGTTTTTATTTTCAGTATTATTAGCATACCTAAATCTAAATATATGAAGAAGGAATTACTCTGATAAAAGCTAAAAGCATAACTCAAAATGTAATATTTAAAACGTTTTAAACTGGTTTTAATTAGCCATTGCTATTAATTGGCTTTGTGATTCAAAATAAATATTCATTTTCAAACCTAAAAATAACTGGGTGAAAATATTGGCTCTTCTGGGGTCTCATTCCTGCAGGGTTTACTAGAACTTCTCCATTGGCTCATATAAACACACAAAACCAATGCTTGTCTCCACTCCTCAACCCCCCAACCCCCAACATAACATTCCCTCGTGGGTTCCCCAGATGATGGCTCATGCTTGTTGTAACCTTGGACTCTAAACAAACAAGACAATCCACACTCTGAAGGAACATATGATATGATGGTATGATATGGTATGGTATGATATGGCATGGTATGATATATACATACACACACACACACATAATGTGTGTGTGATATGCTTGTGTATGATTCAAGACTGAAGGACAGCATGGCACATGGGGATCATTTGGAAGCAAGAGAACCACTGCCCCCTAATTTTGTTTAACATCTTCCACATCTTATCCTAGAGCCATATACATACAGTGCTCAGTGACCTCCACGCTGCATCCGATCTCTCTGAACGACCCTTTAAGTTGGACACGACAGGTCTAACTATTTACAAGTTTGAGATGGTGAATGCCCAGTGTGAGTGGTATCATTCGCCAGCAGGATCCTATACTTTTATTTGCATCTCATATCAGACCACGTGACCTGTCTTTTCTCTCCTCTCCCCACCAACCGGAAAAGGGAGGGGGGAACTGGGTAAGCCAGTGGCAGCGAGCTGGGTCCCAGCATTAGCAATCGTGGTCAGTGGTGGGGGTGCAAGGAGAAGTTTGGCATGTGGGCACAGGATCGTGTTTCATGCTGTAATTGGCTGTGCGTGGCATGCCCAATCTATGTGTAATGCAGTGTGGGGGAGAAGTGTTATGTGATATTAAAATTTTTTGGGAACATTTCCCCCTCCACCTACAGAGAACCTTTAGTGTGCACAGATGTATTTTTTTCCTGTGAGGCAGATCTCACAAAGGGGAGGCTGAGCAGTGGATAGGAAAGGCAGCTCGAGAGAAAGTAGCAGGCTTCCTCTAAGTCCTTATCCTTCCTTTTGCAAAATAAGTGAGCAGGGGGACCAAGCTCCTAGCACACTCCTGAGAACAGACATAAGGAATCACAACAGTCTAAAAACCAGGAAACTGCCATCCAGGACAGGTTCTGGCCTAATCAGATGTGTTTAGAAAAGTTTGCCAGTTTCTAAAAGTAAAAATACTTTTAGAAAAGTATTCTCATCATTGGTTGGGTGGGGCTGGTACTGTTTTCCTACATTATGGCTAAGAAACTCAAAAAGAGATTTCAGGCAACTCTAGAGATTATGAAGACTTTAAGCTGGAGTGGAGATTTGAACAGTACCATTTGAACTCTATGTTCTGACTTATGTGTGTCAGTTTAATGTTTCTCAGCGTAGACTTTACTCACAGTCCTGCTATGGTTCTTCTCAGCTAACTGTGGCTTGCAGAGACTTAGGGTAGCAGCTCTCCATCTTGTGATCCATCTGAAACTTCTCAACAAATGCAAGACAGGAGCTCGGGAGATCGCTAAGTTGGCAAACTGCAAGCAGGAAGACCCAAGTTCTCATGTAGGAATCTGGGCGTGGTGACTTGCACTTGTGATCCCAGTGCTGGGGAGGTGGACACAGAAGGATCCCAGGGATTCACTGGTCAGCCAGCCAAGCCAAAAATGGTTCCAATCAGAGACTCTGTCTCAAAACACAAGGAGGATGGCTCTTGAGGAACGACATTTGAGGTTGACCTGAATCTCAAAACACACACACACACACACACACACACACACACACACACAAAGTTGGGGATAACATAGACAGGGTTAACTATACCTCCTATATTGACTTTGAATTTCTAAGTGATAGAATATGGGACTCCCCCTGTCTCTACCCTGACAGAGTTCTACTGATTAAGAAACTTGACTGGGTCTGCTCAGGGCTTAAGTGTTCTGGTCTGGTGTGTATAGCTAGCGCAGCTCTCCCCAGATGTTGTTGACACCTCTTGCAGATATTCTTAGCAAGGCCCACACTTACTTGGCATATATGGAAAACATACTTGTGATAGGTACAATTCTGTAAAGATGCCAATGACTCATGCCTTCTAGTTCCTCTCCCATGAGTGTGGGATGATGTGGGAGCACAATGTTGCTCTGGATGATGCCTGACTTTGGCCTGATCAGAAACTGGAGGGCAGTGTCCTATGTGTGGACTCCAGGCTATGGGATTTGGGAAATAATAAGCTTGTGCTAGTTAACCTCTATAAGCTTGTGAAATTTGTTATGTAAGAATAAAAAAACCCAATACACACACACACACATACATACACACACACACAAAAGCCATCTAGAACAATGGCTGATAAACTTTGAAAAAATCTTGGAACTATTATAGTGTTTAGCCTTTTTAATTTATTCTAGGTGAAAAGAACCATGTATCAAAGGGATGAGGAAGAGCAGGTCTTAGTCAGATTTCCTTGTATCCAAACCTCCACAGTGCAGTGTTGAGTTTCTGAATACTTTGATTTTGACAATTTCTGCTAGTGTTCCTTTTCTTCTTTATAAGAGATTAGACATGTACTACCCCATTTTACACATTTTCCTCATCATTCAGCGGCTTTATCACTTTCCCTTTTTTTGTACTGTGTAACATTAGTGTGATAATTAGGTTTTCCTGTTTGTTTTCTGTCAACTTGATAGGAGCTAGGATCACCTGGTGAGAGGGAACCTTGGTTGAGAGAGCACCTCCAGCAGATTGACCGCACACAAGCCTGAGGGGCATTTTCTTGATTAACGATTGATGGAGAAGGGCTCCGTCTCCACTCAGATGGTCCTGAGTTGCACAAGGAAGCAGACCGAGTCAACAATGAGAATACACCATAAGAAGCTTTCCTGCAAGGCCGCTGCTTCAGTTCTTGCATCGGGATTCCTTCCTTGATCTCCTGTACTGAGGTCCCTTCATCCTGGGCTAAAGATGGAGTAAACCCTCTCCTCCCTGGGTTGCTTTAGGTCAGGGTGTTTGTCACAGCCACAGAAAGCAAAGTAGAGCGGGTAGTCATGGTCTAGCCTTGCCTTAGGCTTGATGATAGGCACTGCGTGGGAAAATACGGTGTAGCATTAAGCTTTCAAAGTCAGTTATAGCACTTTGGTAAAGCCACATACCAGCGGAGTTCTCCGATGAGTTTGGCTACTCTGTTTTAGGGCCTTCTCTTTCCCAGGCCGAGGTGTTGTAGGGAGACTGCTTGCCAGCCTGGGGCTGTGTTTTCCTCTTTCTTCCCTTTGCACCTAAGGGAGTCACGTCACTTTTACCAGTGTTCTGATGCTGCTGCTGGTAAGGCACTAAGCAACGAAGCCGCTGGAACTACAAGACCAGGGGTCCAGGATTCTACATCAGTATACCTGCTGCGTTTTATTTGTTTGTATTTGGTTTTGGGTTTTCTCTTTGAGAGAAATCAACTCTGCTGCTTTGTTACTGGATGTTCTTGTTGTTTTGTTATAGCATAGGATGGCCCTCGTTCAAATGGAAGGACCAAAACAAGGGTTCCCTTGATCAGCACATGAATATGTTTAGAATAATCTCTCTATATGTAGAATATGGATACACACTAGCATATATTATAAATAGAGAGCATATAGAATATATATGCTAGTGTATATATTAATTAGTTATATTTACGCACACACATATGTATACTGCTGACACTGCTCATGGATATCTTTAAGGGTTTCCATGTGAGCCTCCACTGTAGTATAGCCAGCCAGTCTGAGCCTGTCTACCTGGGCCGTCACAACTAGGTAGTGAAACTCGGAAGAGCTCATATTTGTCAGGTTGGGGCTGATGACTTGTCCCTCTGAGGAGAAGACCCTCCTAAGAACAAAAAGCTAACCTTTAACTGTCTAACAAACATGCATTCTACACGGAGAAAGAATGGATTTCTTTTATGCGGGCCCGGCAGGACTTCTCTAGGCCAAGGTCAGACTCTTAAAAGAGACAGTGTCAGGTTGGAAATGTCGGCATGGCAGACTGATGTCAAATTTAACATCTGGAAAGTCATTCTGGGAGTCGGGAATGGCAGAGAAAGTGGAGAAAATGGCATGAGGTGGGAGCAGAGGACACTGGCAGTGATTTGGGACACATGTGGGACTCCCCAGGGACCCCTTGAATCAGAGAGCCGTGGACTAGGGATTCTTGAGGTTTTGGCAGTGAGGGTTACAGAAGGGACAGCTCTTTTGTTGCTTTATTATGGCATACATTTCTCATTGAACCATCAGGCGTTTGAAACCTGAGGAAACACAGGCTTTAACATATGCTACGAGGAGCTGGGCTCTGCAGCTCATGACAGAAGCGGAGAAAGAGGCTCTGATTTGCGGCTGTCCTTTGCTCAATCTCTCTCATTGTCTGAAGTCTACATTCCCCCCCCCCACCTCGCCTGTCTCCTTAATTGTGTGGCCACTGGGACTAGTGAGCCCGTGGATGGAGTTCTGAGAGCTCCAGGGGAATGTGGTAAGAAGAAACTCTTTCCCATTGATCCCCTCTGCCCCCAGCAAGCTCAGGATTTGGATGGCTTTGGATGTGGGGGTGGGGGGGGGAGTGGGGCAAGGGCAAACATCCAGTCACTTCCATGTTCAGGAGCGTTGTGGTACTCAGAAGCACAGTGAACTGATAATGATGGCAAGCAGAGGTTAAATCCCCATCGCATCGTCAAACTGGGAAGAATAAAGGGTTTGTATTCAGTCGCACAATGTGGAACGAGGGCAGCTCTTAAAATAATTGCTCAGGGTGCTTTTTTTTTTTTAACAGCCTCTATCTGTATGTGATAAATTCTACTCAAAAAGAAACTTTTGACTAGACATATAATAGATGAGAAATGTCCTTGGGGAAAGGGAAACACCTGCTTTCCTCACTCTGATCAGTTCCCTCCCAATTAATTCCCCGGGGATATGGAGGTGGCAGACATCAAGAGCAGAGCTTCCACCCTCCTTCCCTCCAGTCTCCATCCTAACACAAGTCCCTTGGGCATTTTAAAATTAAAGAGTTATTTTTTTCCCTCCTTTGGCAAACCGGCTTGCCTTTCCACAGTCCCTGACGGGCCACGGGAGTAGCCTATTCCCGAACATGCACTCACCCAACATTCAAAGCCGTTGCAGGAAAGAGCCCCAGAAACAGGCCTTTGCTTTTGACCATACATGGGTCTTCGAACAGCAGCCTCTGGAATTCTCCGGAGCTGTTGCACAGTCTCGGGCCCATGCCCTTAGCAGGCAGGCAGCTGGGCTTGCTTACAGTGGATGCCTCCAGAGAGAGTGACTCTTCCAAACCTCAGGTGTTTTCCCTTCCCCGCAGAAGGACCTTGCCTCAGGATTGTAGCCAGAGCAGAAGCGACCCAAAGGGAGCTGTCTGTGAAAGGCTTCCTTTCTGAAATCCATAATCCATCTCTGCCTGACTGAGCGCTTCCAGAAACCGCCAAATGGGCACCTCCCATGGAAGTTTACGGTTTTTTTTTCTTCCCTCTTTGCACTTAACTTGCTTTCCAATGCCTTACTTACATTTGGCATCTGCCTTTATTTTACTTCTGTGAGAGCGGAAGGTGATATTATTTAATAGCTACGTGTACACCTTCCCACACAGGGGCTATACCTTGTCACATTAAAAGCCCCCCGAAAAAAAGAGAAAACCCAGGCAGATAATTAGTTTAGCTCCTCCCTGGTGGTGACTAAACACACACATTTTTGTTGGCTGGAGCCGCGGAGCTTCAGCCCAGGGCAGTAAGAATGGCTAGGACTACTGCAGCCAGACCCAACGCCATCAACTTCTTGGGTCACAAGCTAAGCTTTCGCCAAACAAATCTCTATATTGTCCAAAATCCGTCTTTCCATAGGGCACTCTGACTTCCCCATGAGAGTACAATGTGGGGGGCTACGTTCTGAAAAGTCTTACTCCATCTTTGGCAGACTTGGTTGCGATTCCAACGTTTGTTTTTAGCCTTAATTGGTAGAAGTAGACAAATAGAGTCGGTTAGCTTACGACTGCCTAGAAAGGATGGCATAGGTGTTGTCATTCAAAGATGAGCTCTTGCTTCTTTGCTCCATAAATAGTGTTCCCTGCCATGTTCCTTTCTGCTCCATAGCTGGCCTCTAGCCCTTAAGGACAGGAAGGCCCTAAATACCTCCTAAACACACAGTAAATGGAGTAATCCCGCAGAAACAAGCCAACAGTCTCTGCCTGGTATGTGAGCACAATTTAATGAGTGCCCAGAATTCATCTGTAAATGCACATTGTTAATTTAGGGCCTGCTATCCATTAATTAGGGCTTTAGTGGCAAGTGCCACGGAGCTATCTGCACTGTTTAAGGTTACGTCAGGCCCTAGTAAACGGCTCGCTGATAACAAGATGCATCCATCTTCATTACTCGGCCACTCCTGTCTGTCTTTGCTCAGCATCTTCGAAAGGCTTATGCCTGTTGGAACTGAAGAATTAAACTTTTATCCAAACCAGATTCTGCTCTTTCACCTTTTCTGATTCCTTGAGCACTTCCCATTTATTTTGCCTAAATGACATCTGATTACCTAACATGGCATGGAGCAGGGGCTTAACCTAAAACAGTCTGCAGACCTCGGTCCTCGGCTGGAAAGTTCCACCGGGCTAACCTGAAGGAAGCCCGCACATTTCCATCTCATCTGATACTGGGCTCAGGGTAAAAGAAACAGTTTCTGATTTGTTTTTTCTTCTCATGAAGTAGCAGTTCCAGTAGGGCTTTTTTTTTTCTTATGCCAGAGAAATACAGGAAATTAATTTTAGACTTGAAGAATAAATGTCCCAATTGGTTCGAGTTTACTTTTGCAGTGTTTCTCTCCCTGAAAATATGTATTATTTGAGGCAGACACAGTGCCAAATGAAATAATTCCAGCACCTAAACAGCCCTGTGTGTCAAGCCCTCAGCTGTATAAACGTAGTCATGCTGGAGGTGCATGCTCAGTCACCGGGCTCCAGAGCCTGCCCTCCTTTTCCATTCCTAGGCCTGCAGTCAGCAGGCAGTGAGCTCTGACATGAGGGAGGATGCTGCCCCTACAGAAAATTATATAAATGCGAGTTTGTTTCTCCTTCAAACGCTAGGTCAGAGGACTTGCATAAGACGAACTTCCATTGACAGATGGTTTCTATAAGTAGTTGATTCCGAGAAGGGAGCGAGCTACCTGACATGGCTGTTTAACACATTTAGGGTGCTTGCAGGGAAAGCCTACTAGCTCCCCTGAACCATGGTTCAATTTTAGGCATCGCTGGCCAGGATGGGTTATTGTAACTAGGTGGAGGAGAAGCTTCGAGAGCCTGATGCTCAGTGTGCAAGGGAGAGGGGAGGAGCAGGAGGCGGCGGTGCTGCTTACTGGAATGATAGCCCAAGAGAGGGCATCTGAAACCTTTGCACCACTGAGCTGGTACACTTATCACAGGGTGACAGTCTAGACTGCTGGCCTTCTCCGTGATGCTGTGTGTGGTGTATGCTGCCAACTGGCTTAGAAAATGCAGATCCCCCTCGCAGATAGAGAGAGCAGGAGGCAAAATGTCAGCTGACTGACATTCCTAACAATAGGTCTTCCTCAGCTCGGGATGCTTAGGGATGGGTCCCAGCTGGGTTGCAGTGGAAGGGAAGCAACTCCTCTAGGAGAAGATACCCCCTGCCAGCTCTCACCATGTGCCCACTGCGGCTGACATTCTGCTAGAGGCCCCTACCCCTTCTACTAGACTGGTGGGGGTGCCATCTTGCTTTTCTTCCTTTCGATTTTGTAATTCAATTCCACAAACACTAAGACTTATTTTATTTTATTTTTCTTGGAGTTACTTGTAGTTGCTGATCATCATCTGGTCCTACATCTTACTAAACACAAAATAGATAATGCCCTGAGACTATAGCGAGAGAGAGAAAAGAATAAAAAGGCAAAGCAAACAAAAGGCTCAGTTTATTGCATGTAGTCATGAAGTCACCTACATTATATGTGATTGAAAGGGACGATCTTAAGCTGAGGGCTCCTAAATTTATCAGAACGAGGCACTGGATACTTGAAGTAAGAGCTCTTTGAAGCTGATGTACTACAGAATAAAACACATTCTTTCTCTGGGGAAGAGAAAGTCAAGATATGGTGGGGGCAAAGGGGACAATGGAGCCTGTGAAACAAGGGTCAGAGCTGAAGGTTTCAGCTAGAAGCAAACGACACACAGGTATTTTAATTAAAAAAAGAAATCAGTCAGGAATTCAGTTTCCAGAGTCACAATTCTGCATGCAGGCTGCTGTTAAGAAAAGCTCTCAATTGTGTGGTTTTTATTGTTCAATATTATATTAAAATTTTTTAGGCTCTTCAGGTCAAGGCCACTTTTAAAAGGTTAAAAGCTACTCAAAGGGATTGCCATATCCATAAAAGGAAATGAGATTAAGCATAAAGACTGATGGAGGGAAAACAATAATTTAGATAAACTGCTACTGCCTTTAAAATGTTTTGGCTTTTATCAGGGCAAAGAAATTCAATGATTCGTAGATTGGTTGTTGTATCCAAGAAAGATTCGACGAGAGGCGCATCGTTTCCTTGCTTTCATTGTTTGGTGTGTCTTACACAAGGCTCCAGCTTTCTTTGGTTAGGTCCTTTCTAATGGTTGGGGAGAAGTAATTGCCAGGCTCCAGCTTCCATCTGTCAACTCATGACCTTGCTGGCTGTGCATCTGTAACGTCAGACACTGTTGTCATGGAAAGAATTATGATATTTCAATCGAATACACTGCAATGTTAACAAATGCAGAATGGGCACTGGATCCCACGGATGGACGGGGTGAGGAAGCGCATATCTGAGATCCTGCAGAATAGCGAGTGGGACACTCCCATTCATCTCAGCCACTGGCCACCAACTGAGAAAGTCATTGTCTTACAATGCGAAAGCTAAATCAGAACCTCATACCTGAAGGGATTCTTAAAATCAAAACTTGTGGCTCAGCAATGGAGACCAACACCATTCCTCGCCTGCACTATCATGTTATAAATCTATCATCGATTCCTCTGGGTGACTATGGAACGCCTGACCTCCCTGGACCACTTCCATGCTTGCTCAGAAGACTTAGATGCTGCTTTCAGCTCCCTGTTTGGAAAACGGAACCTGAAGAATGTGGATCTCTTAGAGCAGGTGAGGTCAGCCAAAGGAATGGTAGCATCGTGGCAGGTTGATATTTCCTGGAAAAACCTGGGCTTACCCAACAGCATTTTTTTTTCCTTGACAAGAAAGTGAGAAGTAAGTTGGTATGAAAGTCTAATTCAATCATCTGTGGAAACCGGATCTGGCCTGACAATGTTAAAATGGTTAGAAATAATATTCCAGACACTGAAAATTTATTTTTGTTGTCCTGAGTCTGAACAATAAGCATTCTAATCAGTAAGAGGGTCTAGAATTTCTCTTCTCGAGACATCACCCTTAACAAAGACTCTTCGTGTTTGTGTGCCCTTCACGTTTATACGCTCTAAGGCGAGAATTGAGGGTGCAGACATTGAAATGATCGGGTTTCTTGGATTCTGAGATGGCAAAGCAGAGCGGATACATTTGAGAGGCATTGGCAGTGCAGAAGCAACAAAATGAAAACCAAGCAAATTCACCCCCAACACCCTCAATGTAACTGACCCTGACTAAAGGAAATCCATGCTATGAAACCCATAATGTACGGATGAATAAATTAAGGGATGAGTATTCACGGTGTAAAAGAGTCTCCCAGAATTCCCCGAGGATTCTTCTCCAGGCTGAGCTTCACTAGTTCATGTAAAGTGTTTATGTACAGACCATTAACTGTTTGATAGGCAGGCCAGAGACACAGGTAGGGGGAGGAGGTAGCCACACAGTACTGCAGTCACTGGCACCTCACGTTCCAAGTCGCGTCAAAGACATTGATGAGACAATAGCAGAAATCATGAAAACATGGTGTTGACTTAGAAGATAGGCTTTATATGTTGGTGCTCTTGGGGGGATATTTGTGTGATGAAGTCTTCAGTGTTAGCTTGGCCAACTGTTAAGCTGGTCTTGCATGAGTTTTGTGGCCTTTCTCAACGCCAGCCTTCTAGAGTTACAGGAGTTTATATGCCATAATTAATATGCTTATACATAGGTAAATATATTCATAGGTAATATTACACATTTGTATACATGTAGCACTTAAACAGCCTGGTACACAGTACATACTATGTGTAGATTTCTGCAATAATCCTAGAAAGACATAAAATATTAAATAATCCCCAAGATATCTCTGTCTCTCTCTCTCTCTCCTCTCTCTCTCTCTCTCTCTCTCTCTCTCTCTCTCTCTCTCTCTCTCCCTCCCTCCCTCCCTCCCTCCCTCCCTCTCTCTCTCTCTCTCTCTCTCTCTCTCACACACACACACACACACACACACACACACACCACACCAACAAAATACTCTTTAGTTCTGAAAAGGAAAAAAAGTTCAAACATTGCAAAAATGAGTATTTTCTTGTTGGGTTTTCTAAGAAAGTCAATCTGTAATTTATCCCTTTGAAATGATTGCTTATAGTTTAGTTTCCCGTGTCTTTGGGAAAAATGCAAGACTGGGGAGTGCATAGAGGCAAGCAAGAATGTAAAGTCTGTTGGTTTTCTGTTACTATGCTTTGGGGCACCTATTTTTAAATTAGTTATTTTAAGAAGAATAGTACCAGGTTGAAATGCAGCTTGGTTTGTGGTCGGAGACAGCCGAACTTCTTGCTTGGTTGACTTTGCATGAGTCACACAAGAGTGGACGTGTCCTGAGTGTTCTACCCACTGCAGCTGCCCCAACGCAGCGCTCAGTTCAGGATGGATACTAATTGATATTTTCAAAGCGAGCAACCAGCAACCGAGATGTCCTGGTCTGCCCTCCTGGTCTGGTGAAATGGGCAAATGATCGAGTTTAATAGGCTGCCAAACAGGAAACACACAAACTGATAGTGTGTCTGGCAGCTGGCAGTGTGCACGCTCCGGCCCCTGAGAGTCACTAGCTCTAGAGAGAGCATGGACTCATTGGGACTGAGATAACGCATTCTGGGGTCCTGTGCACTACACCGGTTCTGAACGAGGCACATAAGAACTCCCAAGTGCTTAAAGGACACTTGTTCGATTATAAAATAGTGTCCTAATCGTCAATATATTCTCTTCTTAACTCCGTAAACATCTCCCCTATGTGGAATAGGTTGCAGTGTCTTGCAGTGTCTCTGGTCAGGAGAACAGATCTCCTCTCATATTCTGACCAATGTCTTGGTTGGATCCAGGTTGAGAAAAAGTATTCTTTTTGTTCCTCTGAGTTTCTGAGTGAATCCCAGTAGAAGTGGGCATACAAACAATTCTTAAGTTCAGGACACACCTGAAGCTTTCCTCCGGCCTGGGAACACCAGTGTTTAGGTGGTTTGATCTTCACCTAGCTTCTTAGCAGGCTGTCAAATTATTAAGCTTCAACGTATTATTATTTTTAATGATATAAGTGATTTTTGGATCATGTTCTCAGGGACATTCTTCAAATTCAGAAAACACAGGAAAAGCTGTATTTGTCCTTCTGAAACCAGCCACTCATGGTCTCACCTCAGGGCTCAGGGATCTTTGAGGAAGAGGGGACAGAAAGATTGCGTGAGCCAGTGGTGGTGGGTGACTTCAAGAAAGCAGCGTTTTCCAGGAACGATAGGGCAGACGCCCATATGAACTCACAGTGACTGTCACAGCATGCTCAAGACCTACCCAGATTCCTGCCAGGCAAACACCCAGAAAGGAGAATACACAATCTCGCCACTGGCTGAGGAACTGCAAACGTTTACTAGCTGTCGGGAGAGACTCGGTTGTTACTGTCGCTTGTAAGCGCGTGACCATGGTAGCAGAACGGAAAGTAGAGCAGGAGCCAAGTTCGAGACTAAGTGTGCAATGCAAGCTGCTGTCGATGGGGGAGAGAAACAAAGACAACAGCAAGAGCAAGAACATAAGACAGAAGAATCTCTAAGTTGGGTGGGAAGCTGAGAGTGTGGTAAGGGAAGGAGTTGGTGGGAAAGTACATCGTTCAAGTTACATTGTATGAAATTCTCCAAGAATTATAAACATTTCAAGAAAGAGTAGGAGGCCGAATGCTGCTTACATGGGGGCTAGTGTCACACTTCAGTCACACCAGTGTTTCACACAGTATTCCCAACATAGTCAAAGGCTTAGAACGTCATACAGAGATGACAATGTATGAAACCTGCCTTTGCTTCTAAAGGAACCTGGTCTCTCAGCTTCGGCTGATCTGCTGTTCTTTTCTAGTTAAAACACTAACCCTCCTGGCACTTAATACGGTATAATTGAGCAATTTATTCATGTAATTGCTTGTTTAGTGAGTCTTCGTAGCTAGACGGTGAGTGTGCTCAGGACAGAGGCTTTGGCTCATTCTTAGAGACATGAGTCTTACACAGAGCAGGTACGCAGCAAAGGGTGACACATATATAAAATTTCTGCCCTTATTCTTCACGGTGGTAGTAAGTATCCACATGACAGAAGCTCCGCTGAAGTTTTGTTTATCAATTTTCACTTTCAGATGTATGTACTGGTATAATGGCTCATACATGTGCAGAAGAGAAGTGAATGAAATATGGCACATTTCCCCAAAAATATTTCCAAAAGCAATGATATTAACTGACTCTCAGTGGCCTTCTGACCCTTGCCATCATGTGGCTAAATAATGGATGGTATTCTTGGTTTTCTCAAGGCTTCAGATAGTGTCCACTCACTTGTAGATGTGGACAGAATTAATGTGCTTCCCCTCTGTCTTCTCCTCAGTCCCCGGTAAGTTCTAATGTTTATCCTTGGCATGTTTTTGTGGTTGCTGTTTTAGTTTTCTGTTGGCTCATGCTACTGCTTGACATTCTATGTAACCAGGATGTAGTACTAACCTGTATAAAACTTTAGAATACGAAACAGGAAGGAAAATCTTCACAGACTTTCAGAGGTGAAGAAGAACGGTCGCTGGACAAGAAACAAGTAACTGGATTGTCACCAATTGCTGTTACCAGTGACGGAGGACTGCTAGTGGAGATGAGAAAAATCGGTTCATCTACAGTTTTCCTTCCCTCCTGTTGACTTAGGTCAACTGAACCATTATGCTGACATTTTTAGTGAGGGAATTTTACATGCAAACATTATTTTCATAACTTGTAGGTTTGTATTGTGACACCGGTATCACTCACATTTGAGTTCAGTAACCATAAACAAGTCTTTCATGCATTGTTTATTGTTTGACTTAAAAATATAAAACTCTGAAATAATACATAAACTGTATAGTTTCATGTTTATTATTGTCTCTAGACTTGTAGGGGGATTAGACACATGGAGAAACAGTGTATCACATATTGAATGAAAAATCTGATGAATAAATGCACACACACGTCTCAACAATTGCCCAAATAATATAACATTGGACCTTGCTTTGTATTTCCCTATGAATTCTTTGACTTCTGTGTTCTTGTCTGCATTATCATCCCCAATTAATATAAATCATATTTCCATAAAGGTCTCTCATTCCCCTCTAATTTATACTTATGACATTTTTAGACTGTTGGTCATCATAGGATTTGTTTCAATGTATTTGTGGGTTGGTTAAGTTGTTCTTAGATACTTTTTCTTAGATTATGTTTTTCTCCTCTTATTTATTTTTGATATTTTTCTTATATTATTAGACTATACCAGGTAAACTTTCTGGTTTCTTTCATCTAAAATTGCATTTAGCACAGAATTCTGTGTTTAAAGACCACTCTTTAGCCCTCAGTCCTCTGTCACTGGTAACAGCAATTGGTGACAATCCATTTACTCGTTTCTTGTCCAGCGACCGTTCTTCTTCACCTCTGAAAGTCTGTGAAGATTTTCCTTCCTGTCTCGTATTCTAAAGTTTTATACAGGTTAGTACTTAGTGTATGTTTTTCTCCACTCGACATTTGTTGGATTTGTTAATTATTAATATTACTAATATTACATTACTAATTCTTTCTGTTGGAGGAAAATGTTACTCATTTTCTTTTGTTATTTCTTTGCCTACTTCATGTCCTTTCTTGTTTTTATTGTCTTCTAATACCTATATACCACGTGCTTAGGGTTTTCTGAATTTGTGCTCTATATGTACTTTTAATGCATCTAAATTTATTTTCCCAAGGACTCAAGGGAACCACCTTTATATTGCAAAACAGTATAGTCTTGAGTTTGGATAATAATTCGATTCACTGGATAAAAATTGGAAAAAAAATAATTAAAAATCTTAAAACATTAAAGATGTATATTATTTTTAAATTGTGTGTGTATGTGTCTGTGTCTGTGAGTGTGTACACATATGGGTGTATACACACACGAGTTCATGTACCCGCTACGGCCAGAGCGGAGGGAGGGAGTCATATCCCCTGCATCTGGAGTTACAGGTGGTTGTGACAAGGAACCAGGAAGTAAACTCAGGTCCTCTGGAAGAATAGTTTGTGCTCTTAACTGCTAAGCCATCTCTTCATGCCCCTATTCTTTCCATTACAGATGTTTCCATAGAGAATCCTTTTTATATTTATATTTACCTCTTTTTCTTTCATTTGTTTTTTTTGATATTTGGTAATCTTGGAAAGATAACTATTTTTTGTGCAAAAATACTACTTCATTAGCATACCAGCTGGCATAGGTAACACTCAGGATGAAATAGACTATTTTATCAAAGAGGACAGTATCCTAAATGGGAAGGAAGCCACCAGGCTCTGTGTCAAAGGAAAACACGATTGACAGGTGGCTTTTTCTTTCTAGAACATGAACAGGCTTGGGGCACCACAGCTGCCAATCAAGTCAAATGAAAAGGGGCAACTTAGCCTAGATTTAAGAGCTAGCATGAAGAAAACAATTCCCATCTTTATTACACCTTCTCCTCCCATGTCTTTTGGGTTGTTTCTGATGCTGGCTTTTGTCTAACAAGGACCCAGTTTGACTCCTTTCTGCAATGATTTCCACAACCGCTGGTTTGCTGATGTGGATCCCTTTCTCTCTCCCTACCATTCTCCCTTCCTCTCTCCCTCCCTCCCTTTCCCCCTCCCTCCTTTATTTCGCTTTTCCTCTTTCTCTCTATCTTTCTTTCTTTTCTTTTAAAATTGAAATGAGCTTTTAAATTTATTGTTTTCTTTTGTTTCTGGTGGTATTGCCATTTCTATAGGGATTTAGAATAGAACAGTCAGGAGGCCAAAGACATTTTCTCCATCATCTTGAGCTCAGGAAGCCATGTTGCTGCCCTAGCATTGTTCTACAGAATCATCTTACCTGACTAAAGCTCATCTGGCTGCTCACAAGCAGATGAACTTAACTGTAAATGGGAAAATTCCCATACAATGGTGGTTTCTCAGAAAATTAGGAAACAACCTTCCTCAAGACCCAGCAATACCACTTTTAGGTATCTATCCAGAGGATGCTCAATCGTGCCACAAGGACATGTGCTCAACTACATTTGTAGCAGCATTGTTTGTCAAAGCCATAACCTGGAAACAACCTAAATGCCCCTCAACCGAAGAATGGATAAGGAAAATGTGGTACATTTACATAGTGGAGTAGTATACAGCAGAATAAAATAATGACATCTTGAAATTTGCAGGCAAATGGATGGATCTAGGAAACATCATATTGAGTGAAGTAACCCAGACCCAGAAAGACATATCACATGTACTCACTCATAAGTGATTTTCAAACATAAAGCAAAGAAAACTAGCCTACAAATCACAATCACAGAGAACCTAGACAACAATGAGGGCCCTAGGAGAGACGTACATGGATCTAATCTACATGGGAAGTAGTAAAAGACAAGATCTCCTGAGTAAATTGGAAGCATGGGGACCATGGGAGAGGGCTGAAGGGGAGGGGAGAGGCAGGGAGGAGAGCAGAGAAAAATGTAGAGCTCAATAAAAACCAATAAAAACTTCCCATACAAGTTCCCTAAACCTTGCTAAATATTCTTCTTGTATCAAGTAGGGGCTAACCGTGTTACAGGCTTTAGATGATTCTAAATTGCTCTTTGAAACTCTTGGCAGTTTTACGTGTATATAGATCGCTCGACAGAGCAACTATAGAGAGGTGCCTGACTGAAGGAGGCAGAGATAACAATGCAAGGGAAAGCGCTGGCCTTGACTTTGAGACGTCACACATTTTTGCTAGTTGGTCTTGACCACCTGTACTTTGGATTAGCCAGGAAAATAATTGCTGTAGCGCCAGGGCCAAGAATGATAGCACGTGACGATCTGTGAAGAACTGGCAGGACCCCAGATCTCTGGGGAAAGCCAGTGGAGTACCTATTTTTAAAAGGGAACGAAAAGTTGTTTGAGAATGCATGACCTCTGTGTAAAGGAAAAGCGGTGCACATGGAATACCTTCACCCAGATGAATTTTAGATGGTCTTGAGTAGCAGTGGAAGTGATGAGGAGAGGACTCATGTCTACACCTACGACATCACCAGAACATCAGGTACTCGAAGTAGACTGCACTTTTTATTGAAAAAAAAAAACGTAAAATGTAATTTTAATGTATTAGTGCTATGTACAAATATTTTGATAGACATTTTGTTAAGACATCCAGGTTTGGACACTTCACTCACCACAGGTGAAGGATATCTTGTCATCTAGATAAAACCGTGCAGATTTGCTTGGACATAACATTCTTCCTTTTATTCACTTTCTTTTTTCTTTTCTTCTTTCTTTCTTTCTTTTTTTCTTTCTTTTCTTTCTTTCTTTCTTCCTGCATTTCTTCCTTTTCTTTCTTTCTTTCTTTCTTTCTTTCTTTCTTTCTTCCTTCCTTCCTTCCTTCCTTTCTTCCCTTTCTTTCTTTCTTTCTTTCTTTCTTCCTTCCTTCCTTCCTTCCTTTCTTCCCTTTCTTTCTTTCTTTCTTTCTTTCTTTCTTTCTTTCCTTTCTTCCCTCTTCCTCATTTTCTCCTTCATTTTCTTCTTCCTTTTTTGGTTTGTCAAGACAGTTTGCGTGTAACAGCCCTAGCTGTCCTGGAAGACTCTGTAGACCATGCTAGCCTCAAACTCACAGAAATCTGCCTCCTCCTGTATCCCTTGTACTGGTTTTAAAAGTGTGCATCACCACCGCCTAGCCATCTGGTCCTTCTTTTAATAATATGGATCATTCAGATTAAATTTTTGCTAATGAGATAACCGTGGTAGTGGCTGCTTTCCCTCAGAATTAGAAGTTGAATAACTAGTGATTCCAGGAGACTAAATCATATCCAAAATCAACCTAAATAATGTGAAATGGGTGCTCATACTTTGTTTTAACTAAGGAGCAAAGATTCCCACAGGTTTGAAGTGGGAGGAGCTATTAAGCTGTGATTGTATTGAAGAGGGTCGAGGGTCCCTTATATCCCTAGTCAGAGCTCATTCACTCTCAGATTGAACCTGGCATTTGTGTCATTGATTTCCCTTCTGGGATCTATTGTTACCCTTCTTCAAATTACAATTCCTCCACTCCTCCAAGTTTAAAACCTGGGAAACCCTCCTTGACTCGTACGTTAATTTCCCTGTCTTCTGTGTTTCTTCAGTATTTTGCATTCAGATACAACCAACACCTGTTGAATATCTGTTACCTAGTAGACACAATATCATGAAAGAAAAGCCATGTCACAGGACCACAATCTCAACCCAATTATCCTTATTCACTCATTTAAGGAAGATGAGTCCTGAGAAGGTAATGTGAATTGTTCAAGGTTTCAGAAATAACAAGTAGTAAATTCCGGTGTAAACTACAGTTTTCTGCAGTTTTTTTTTTCTATCATTGAACTTTAAATTCTCAAGAGCAGAAAAATAACTCATTTATTCCTCGATCTTAAGAGCAACACAATGCCTGGCATATGGTCAAGCCCTACTTGATGAACAGACAAATAAATGAATAAACAAGTAATAAAGTCACATTAACAGCAAGCTGTACTGAAGTATGAGTAATTTCCTTTTGTCCTCTCTTTTTAAGCTAGCATTCAATAGGCATTCATTAACATTCCCATCTCCATGCTTGCCTCGGATCTTGGCTTACGTAGAAGCATTGTGAGAGAGTGATGGGGAAAACATGGACCGTGAAAAGAGGTTTGAGAATGAGAGGTGCTGTGGGTAGGTACACCATGCTGATGGTTTGGTTCTAAAGCTTCATATAATGTTAAGAATAATCAGGCCACTCTTTCATTAGATATTTATTTATATTTTTTTATGTGTAAAACTTCATCAGTCATTATGGATAGACATGGGTGCCGACACCAAGCTCAGAATCTCAGGAGAAGACAGGGTGTACGGGTCCCCAGTGGTGTACACAAAGTGAGCAAGTACCAGTGCCCAAGGCGACAACACTCTAAAGCAGTGGCTTTCCTGTGAGGCACAACCCCTTTGGGGTTCAATTGACTCTTTCACAGGGGTTAAATATCAGATATTAACATTACAATTCATAGCAATAGCAAACTTACAGTTATGAAGTAGAAATATGGACTGTGGGTCACCACAATGTGAGGAACTGGATTAAAGGGTTTCAGAGTTAGGAAGGCTGAGAATCACTGCTCTAGAGAATTGAGCTGTGAATGAGACCTTGGAAAGAACCTGTTAGATGTCAGGTGCTTAGTGATTGGTGAGTACTGTTTTTAAGGGTTAGGGCCAAGTCTCTTGACGCCTTTATATATTCATCCAGTTTAACACACGCTTGGATGCACTCTCCATGCCGGGTACTCTTCTAGGCATTGAGCTATTCGCCATGACTTTACTTGCATCTCTTTCTTCAAATACATCTATACCAGGCTTGATTCGTAAAAAAGAATGGACTCTCAGGGTTAGAAAGGGCCTTTAAAGATCATAAGGTCCCCCTCATCTTCAGTTCTAGTGTCTAGAACAGTGATCACTATCAAGATGCTGTAAATACGAATGTTGGGTTTTAAACATGTATTCTTCATTCCACTTTAAGATAACTAACCAAGACAATAATAAGAGGAAGTCACAAGAATATTCATGTTCCTCATGTATTACTAGCTCCTTGGCAATCCATGTAAGTAAAGAATTAACTCCACCAAGAGAGTTTTAATGACTATTAGTCCAGATATTCCAAATTGGTATTACAGCCTACATATGATCTGGATGAATGATTACCCACTTCACTGAGAGAATGTGGACATACTATATAGTATCCATTATAGAACCTAAAATGAGTGTAGTGTAGTCACAAGGACATCTACTAGGTAACCAACAAGGGTACGTCTAAATGAGCATCTCCTGACTGATGTGATAACGGCCAGCTGGATATGAGAAGAACACGAGCTGTACTAAAGCAGGATAACTTTCCCAAACACATTCATTCTAAAGCAGAAGATGCTGGAAAGGGTTAGTGCTCCTGGTGGGATAGAGAGATCTCACTGAGGAAGTGGGGATGTAGCCTCGTGGTAGAGTACTTGACTAGCATGATTGAGGTCTTAAGTTCAGTCTCAGGAACTGGGAGAAATCCCCACAATACTAACAAAAATTTTCTGAATCTTTGGGCTGGAGAAGTGTCTCATAATGGAGTGATTGCTTCATGTACTGATGATATCCTCATTGCTGCGGCCAAATGCCAGAGAAAAAGCAAGTTAAGGGAGAAAAGGTTTATGGGGGTCACAGTTGGAGGGTGATGGCCCATCATGGTAGGGAAGGTACGACAGCAGGAGTTGAGGTGTCTGGCCTCATGACACGTACAGCCAGGAGGCAGAGATGGGTAAATACTGCCACTTGGCTCGAGTTCTCACTTTTATGGAATTCTGACCCAGCCCTTGGCAGAGTGCTGCCCACACTTACTGACTTCAGTGAGCCTAACTGAGATAATCCCTTGTGGGTATGCCCAGATGCTTGTCTTTTTGGTGATTATCTATCCTGTCAAGTTGATAATCAATATTAACCATCCTACGTGGCTTGTGTTAGACCCAGCACTAGAAGGGAGGGGTGAGGGAATATTTTCTTCACTCTCATGCTTGTAATCTGGTGTTTGTGAAGACAAATGGAAGAAACACACATTGAAAACCAAGTCTACTAACTTACTTGGCAGACTGTGGCAGGAAGATCGTGTGTTCAAAGGCAGCCTAGGCTACACTGTAAGCCCCTTTCACACATGTACAGAACACACACACACACACACACACACACAGAGTTCTGGGACAATGAAACCTTAATGTTTATTTAACTTTGCTGTCTTACTACAGGGCTCGTCCCTGATTTAGAACTAGGGATGAATACTCGCCATCGGCATTTGTAAAAGAAAAGAGAGATGTAGATGCCTCAGAACCAGACATATCTAACAAAAATGATTTTTGTAGAAACAAATGTTTGCCTTGAGACTGAAAACCTGCCACGTTTCATGTTAGCCTAATATGTCTTTATGGTGACAGACTAGCTGACGACTGACAGATGATTAGCGTGTTGAAAATAGCATTCTGAGACGTATCTAGGGAGAGTCTTCCACAAGAAGGGGTGTATCAGGGTCCTGGGGACAATTGTACTCAGTGTGTGTGTGTGTGTGTGTGTGTGTGTGTGTGTGTGTGTGTGTGCACATGTGTGTGCATGTGTGGTATGTACATGTGTATATATATAATATAATATAGTATATACATATAGATATAGTATTCTGTGGTCCTTGTCTAAAAAATACCAAAAGGCATAGTGGGACAGGGCAGGTTGGTGTCATTTCTCCTGTCCCAGATAATATACGCGGTGAATGTCCAGTTTCTCTCTCTCTTCTTAGCCATTTTGTTTGTTTTACACCAAATGCTCTTTAGAGCCCTGGCCCCTCAAGCCAGGTCCCCTCTTCTCATCAGCACACCCAGAGGCCACGCCTTCCCCCGACTCTAGCTTCCAGAAAATAGAGGCTCATTGCTTATGCTGCAATTTTGATAACCTAACTGGCAGAACAGTTATTCAAATTTTAAGCTTCTGGATGCAGCAAGATCAACCTGGCCTATCCACATAAATAACTTTGACACGATAAGTATGCGGGAGCGATGATAACCGATAAGTGAAGCAATTACCTTGCTTTTTTGGATTATATTAAATGAAGATTCTGATAGAGTAATGAAAAGAGACAAAGCAGACAAAAGTCTGCGGCGGAGCTTTTGGGCCCTGCGTTATCTCTATTATACCATATTGAAATAGAGACGCTCACCAATCATGCACTTCTACGTAACTTCTGGCTTCTAACAGCGAACAATGAATAAATTGTCGCAAGACAATAACTGATAAATTAGGATTGGCAGTGCTCCTTAAAAAGCATAAATAAACTTCGTAGTCACCCCCTTTCCCTGGCAAAGCAGCTTTTGGGGGGCTCAGGAGGAAGGTGGGTGGGTGGGAGGACTCTATGACAGCAATGCTTTCTCTCTTCCCTTGCCCCCACCCCCGTCCCTTCCTGGCACTTGTCCGTAGTGATTCATCGTAGAGAATAAAGAGCTTGTTCTGCCTTCATCATCCAAATTCTGCCGATCCTGATTTGGAACGTGGATTGGTTGTCTGGAACTCACTGTACCCATTTACTTTTAAAAAGCTTGCTTTCCATAAACAATAAGTACCCCAAACCAAAGACTTGAGTTTTCTTTGGGGATATAATATTCGCCTGAAGGGGTAGCTTAGGAGTTCTTTCCAGTTCTTTTCATAGAGCAACCCTGAAAGCAGAAGTGGAATATACAGTTCGAAAGGATTCAGAGTCCCTAGGTTCACCTCCCTGAATTCTCCTGAGCTTGTCCCAGCTTCTTTTAAACGTCACAGGCAAAAGTTTATGTTGGTGGGCTAAAGAATAGCAAGTTCCTTGAATTTTGAGTCACAGCAGGCTGAAATTTATTTGTAGCGTGTGTGTGTGTGTGTGTGTGTGTGTATGTGTTTGTATATGAGAGGGTTCGTGTGTGTATGTATGTGTGTGTGTGTGCCAGAAATCACCTGAGGTTTCCACCTTAGTTTTTTTTTTTTTTTGACACAGATTTTCTCGCTGAAGCTGGAGCTCCTCTTTGGTGAAGCTGGCTTCTCAGTGAGCCCCAGCGATCCACCTGCCTCTGCCTCCTCAGGACTGGGATTGCAAGCATCAGCACCACACTAGGCTCTTTCTGTGGATTTTGTAGACTGAACTCAGGTTCTCAGGCTTGCAGGGCAACTCTTTAACGATGAAACCATCCCCCGTCCCCCATGCCCCACCCCCCATCGCCCAGTACCCCAAGTTTCTTATAACTCACACATCCTTTTCTGATGGCCCATCCTGGAAGAGAACACACTGCTGCCACTGTAGGCCTCTTAAATTATAGAAAGCATTGAGCAAGCAAATGGAGTTTTCTCATGGGAATCATTGTGACTCAGTATCTTAGAAAGGTCCAGCAGGCTTGTAGGCTCGGGGCTGACTTGCTTATGTTTTTCTTTTCTTTTTGTTTCCTGATGGTCTGCGGTGTCAGAAGGCAGGATGGAGGAAGGAATAATATTTTATGTTTTTCAGAATCCTAGCACTGACTGCCAAAGCCAATTGTATTAACCCACTGCCCCCACTGAGACAGAGAAGGCAGTTGAAATGGGGGCACTGGGGGGCAGAATTCAAGATTCCAGATTGCTATTTACTGTGGGTTTAAATTGGCTGAACTTGGGAGAAGCGTATCATCTGTGAAATGGGGATAATACGGCTTCAAGGAGCCACAAGGCATGGCACTGATGTCCCTACTGACCTGATTGGAAGACAGTGTACGCCAGGGTTCAGAGACACCCCTGCTAATGCTGCCTTTGGCTTTATACACAGGATGGAGTTTCAGACTAGGAAGTGGTAATGGCAAGATGGGCCAACCTAGTTCCACAAGCAAAACTGCGGGAACAAACATCCTTATCAGTCTATTCTGGCACACACGGCCACTTAGCTCATCTCTCATTAAAAACAACAACAAGACCCAAACCATTCACACGGCCACTTTTCAAAATGAAAGAAGCAATAAAGTTATCAAAAATAAATCACATTGGATGAAATTATTATCATTACAGGGTTTAAACTAACATTCGCTCTGTTTATGAAGTCCCGGTCTTACTGCATGGGTAAAGAATTCGCCTTTCAAGACAAGGAAAACAACGAAGCTCAGAGCCCACAACAAAGACCAGATTCCTGCTTGTTTTTGTGCGAGCTCCTTCATAACAGCCCGCACTGCCGGTGCGCAAGCCTCCGGACCACCAGTTACACAAGTTAGCAACAGTTGTGCTGAGAGAAACCCAAGAAGTGGCGGAGAGAGGAAGGAGGAGAAAAGATGTTGACATAATTCATCTGAATGCCAGGCCTGCTTTGGCACTTGCTTAGAGGTTTTACCACTTTGAGCACACATGTAGCTGGTTCAAGCTGATTTTGGATAATTTATCAATTGTGGTTTACTTAAATGCTTTGTTTCTTCCTGTAATTAAAACATATTACATATTATTATTGTTACTTGGAATAAAAGCAAATACTACTTACTAATTTTTACATGACCACCCCTGCCTTGCCTCCCTCCTTCCCAATTGGAGAGACTAGCCACCTTAAAGTGTATGTGTCTATGACTGGCTGTAACTCGGTATCAGAGGTTTCTGATGGGACAGCTCAAAATTGCCATGGTTGGTCAAAGGCAGAAGCCCAGACTCTCCCAAAGCTTCCCCCTGTTCACAGATGCTGATCACCACAGTACCCCAGTGTGCTGGCCGGTGTTACATCAGTTTGACACAGGCTAGAACCGTCTGAGAGGAAGGAACCTCAACTGACACCGGCCTCCCTAAGATCAAGCTGTAGGCAGGCCAGTAGACCAGTTTCTTGGTTGATGTGAGAGGGTCCAGCCCCTTGTGGGTGAGGCCATCCATGGACTGAAGATCCTGGGTTCTTTAAGAAAACATGATGAATAAGCCATTGAGAGCAAGCCAGTAGGCAGCACCCTGCCATGGCATCTGCATCAGCTCCTGCCTCTATTGAGTTCCTGCCCTGACTTCCTTCAATGATGAACAGTGATGCTGAAGTGTAAGCCAAACCGACCCTTTCCTCCCCAACTTGTTCTTGGTCATAGGATTTTTGTCAGAGAGCTATAAAGACACCCAAATATTTTCTATAGTGCTTCATACTCTCCAACCCAAGCAAAATGAAGAGCACACCAGTGGCTTCCCTGTGCCTATTTTGATTGGCTGATACCTGCTATAGTTATTAATATTACCATAACTATTTCACATTACAGACAAGTATAAAAAAATAGAGCTAGATTTTAGTCCCTAGAGATGTTTCTGCATGTATCTTTTAAAGTAGCCAAATCATAAGCAATAACATGGAAGCAGGCAGACTTAGAGACATTGAAACCTTTTAATCGGTGCACTTTTATGGGCAATTCTGAGTATATTTAATAAAGTCCGTAAGCTACAGCTCTGAGTGGCTGTTATACGTATGGAGAAGACTCAGAGATCCTTGAAACAGCTAAACATCCTGCTAACGTCTTTCAGCATGGTATTTTGATAACTAAAAATATGATATGGAAAAAATAAAAATATTGATCTTGCCCACCATTCAGAGAAAACACCAATATCCTTACAAGAACTAAGAAAAAATACCGGACCTGCCCATTGTCCCTCACAGAAATAAAGTTTACATAAAATCTAGATAATATTCTGAAACAGTCCAGGTTCTAAACAGAAAGATATCACTTTTGTGTTATATCTTTTTTGAGCAATTTATATCAATGAGGAATAAATGAAAGTGCGTCAGATGGGATTATTAGACCTCTGGCTACTACTGAGCGAGAGTGTCTTACAGTCTGAGCTTGGATACTCATCGTTCACAGGGGATGTCTCCCCACTGAGCTCATCAATAGCTCTTCTGTGTCACTTTTGCCGTGTTGGGGGCCGCCGTGATACTTGTGTGACTAGGACATAGGTTTCTAGAAGAGGTGCATGACAATAGGTGTATTCTCTGGCCCGCTCCCCCGGGCTCTGTATCCGTAGTTATTGCTGCCCAGCATGTTGATCACTTCGCTACTATTTGTTAAAAACCTCCTGGACAGTTGTCTTTTTTATTTTTATTTATTTTTTACCTACCTTCTGGTGGCTTTTGCTAAAATGACCTTTCCCTTCTCTGTATGCCACCCTCCAGCTCTGTATTATTTTTCAGTTGTTGATATCCTTCCGATGAGGTAGGAACCAGGGACTGCTTGGTGAGCCCCCATCAAAGCCAGGCTCCTGAGTTCGATTCCTTCCCCAGACTTTTGAGCAGTAATTGCCACACACCTAGATCTTCGATCACTTCTATCCTGCTGTTTATCATACTGTGCCATAATTAGCCAAGACTGCTCCTTTCTCCAAACTGATTCTCTTGAAAACCCTGGCTGGACCTTGATTCTTCCTATGTCCGCACAGTTGAAGATCAGACAGCACTCATGACTGTGGTAGACTGATTATAGACCTCATCACGACTTCTCATCTCTATGAAGCCATAGTCTTTGGCACACGAGCTTATTGTTCCTTCTAACAGGTGGAGACTCTCATTTCTTCACTCTTAGAATCAGAGCTGACTTTGAACCTTGCCCTGCTT
Source organism: Dicrostonyx torquatus (assembly GCA_028555095.1). Lineage (NCBI taxonomy): Eukaryota > Metazoa > Chordata > Mammalia > Rodentia > Cricetidae > Dicrostonyx > Dicrostonyx torquatus. Next base: position 9,739,359 of record JAQHUG010000029.1, read on the forward strand.
TGGCTAGTTAAACATGGCTCTGCCTTAAGGAGGAGCAAGGCCGTGCTAGAAGAATTTATCGTGAGAGACTTATGGAGACCCATGGCTTGATCAACTTGGTTTCCCTAGCTAAGAGGTCACCTGCATGAGAAACACTACTCTAAGTGTTCAACATTTAGCCAATTTATCAGCTGCATCCATATAAATAAACCTGCTACACTAAGAGACTTAGACAGGTCTAGTCTCAGCCAACTAGTCAATTTTATATAAACTTATGAAAAAGAAGTACATGTTGTTTGGACTTTTTGAGTTTTTGTTATTGATTACCAGAGATAGCTGATTTAGTTCCTGAAGTTACCTTTTAGCTACTAGATTGCTTGCCTAGCATGCGTGGCATCCTGGATTTGATCCCCGGTACTGCATAAAGCAGGGACAGTGGTGCCTAGCTGCAAACACAGCATTTAGCAGGCAGAGGCAGGAGGATTGGGAATCCAAGGTCACACTTGGTTACATATCTGGGCTACATAAAACCATGTCTTTTTTTTTTCTTTTTTTATAAAAGGTATAACCGTTCCTTTTTCTTAAACTCACACTCAAACAAATGAAATGACATACTCCCTACTAACCGACAAGCAGCGTTTGGTACAGGAAGCAGAGTATTAGTTAGCTTTCCTACGTTTCTCTGGTAATTCTAGCCCTGGTAGAGATTATGAACTCACTGAGTCCTAGAGCAGCAAATGACCCGTTGCTCATCGCCTCAATATCCTCAGATTTCTTGAAAACAGAAATGGAGTCAAGAGAGTAACTATAATTGATGCACAGTCCCCACGGACGAATGAAGTACAGACTCAAGCCAGCCTGTTTCGCTGCGGAACCCTTTAGGGGCTGGGGCCTCCGCGGCCACAGGTTCTCCACCTCCCAGCCAGCCAAGCTTTAATCACTAGAGTGGTTCACTAACTTGTTTTTTTTTTTTTTTCAAGGCGCAGTTGGCTTGAGATGTTCATAAACACAGTCCAGCTTAATGAGGAATGATATGAGCATCCAAGAACGAGTCATTTAATCACTTCAATTACTAAGAAATTCAATGTATGTACTTTCCCCTGCTTTGTTTATAATGATTTTGGACCTTCACTGTGGACTCCTCTGATGCCAAGACTTCCCCAAGCAGTCAGATAGATAGATTCGCGCACATTCGTACCTCCTCTTCTGGAAGCTCATTAGTCTTGCGCAACACCCTCTCTCCTACCAGACTTATTCGGTATGAAGATTTTCGTTTGTGGTATATCACATAATGTGTGGAGGACCAAAGTCAATCAGAACACAGGCCCGAGAGATCTTCTGGAACATAATTTCATAGACGATGATGTGAATTTTCTTTGCTGAGTAGTTAAGAGGGGTGCGGATGGAAAGAAGACGCTGAGGACCGGAGTCAAAGCCTCTGATTGCTGATGGGCTGTTTTCCCAGTGCGAGTCAGTGGTTATGAGACTCAGATGAACCCTCGTGAACAACTTAGAATGGTCAGCAGCAACGAAAGAAAAGCGTCCGGCGCTAATCGCCCCTTAATCAGAAATCACACTGAACTTTATCTCATGACAAAGAAAAATTAACTGTTTTGTTAATTACTATAATTATCTCCCCCACATTTATTTTGACAGCCATGTCAATGGTGGAAAACAATCTCCTTAAATTGCCTCTTGCCTCTTATGAATCACAAATTCATACAGTTTTGACAAATGATTTTACTCTATCTGTTACGCTTGCTTTGGGGTCTTTTGCAACCTGACTCTTCAGAAAAATGCTTGGTGACTTAAAAGGGAGGGGGCAGAGGTACAGTGAGGAAGAGAGAAGAGGTAAAAGGGGAAAGAGGAGCAAGAGGGAGAAAGGGAGATTATTTTTATGAAAAAGATTATGTGGCACCGCCCGAGGCCTTGAACTGCCTCCCAATCAGAGGGAGTCATATTTGTCTTCCCTCTCCTCTCCTCTCCTCTCCTCTCCTCTCCTCTCCTCTCCTCTCCTCTTCTCTCCTCTCCTCTCCTCTCCTCTCCTCTCCTCCACTCCCATCCCCTCTCCTTCCCTTCCCAAGATGATTTCAGCACCCATATAGAAATGCCTGGGTGGGAAAAATGGTGATAGGAAGGAAAAGGGCAAGGAGGGGATGGGGATGGGTTTGTTCAAAACACAGTATATGCAAGTTTGAGTATTAAACAAAATGTTTCAAAATAAATCAAAACAATCCCCCCTCCCAATATCAGGTGTGGTAGCATGTGCTTGTAATCCAGAACTGGGAAGCAGAGACAGGCAGGTCCCTGGGGGTCTCTGGAGGGCCATTCTAGTCTAATTGGTGAGCTCTCTGCTAAAGAGACACCCTGTCTCAAAGGAGGGGGATGATGTTCTAGATGACTTCCGTGACTGTTCTCTAGCCTCTACGTGCATATGTGTGCATGTTCTCCAACACTCAAACACACACATACACACATGTGCGTGACACACACACACAATAAAGAAGAAACTGAATGTGTGACAGCACACTCCAGAGGAGAGCTCACAAAAAGAGGAGTCTAGAACATTGTTTTAGATCTCCTTTGGCCCCTTTTTAGTAAAAATCATTGTATGTCTATCTTGGTAGTTACAGACAGATCAAGATGCCTTGGGTAGGAAACCTTTGCACTGGCGAAATTACCACCACAAAAGAAAAGATTTAAGCTGAGAGTTGAGCGTGTACTGCCATGAAGTATTAATATAGCAGAGGTACCTCATTTATATTGGGAAGGGGGGGCAAAGCAATTGGAAAGATTGGCCTCAAGAAGTGACCCCTCCCTGGTCCTGCAGACCCAAAGTTGTGGGATCTCCACAACACAAGGCAGCAACAGGATAACCAAGAAGAGTCCCAGCAAGGGCCCAGCATCGATAGTGTAGCAGAAACCAGAGGCCTCGAACCAGACCTATGACTCTCTGCAATGGGCACTTGCGAGTAAAGATATATGAATGAAGTGACTTACTTCATGACTTGCTGTGTCACACTACAGCTTCCGTGACAAGACTGATTTTTTTCTTTCTCTCTTTTTTTCTTCTTTCCTCTGGAATCTTACTTTTTGGGGAGGGGGCAAGAACAGAGGTTGGATACAAAGGGATGAAGAAATGAATGGGATGGAGGCACATGATATAAAAGACAAAGAAAAAATAAAATAAGTTAAAAATGTGTCCCCTCATATATAATCTTTCTGTATTTTATGTGCATGAGTGCTTTACCTGCATATATGTGTGTGTGTGTGTATACATCACATGCATACAGTGCCTGTGGAAGCCTGAAGAAGGGACCAGATCCCCTCAAACTGGAGTTACAGATGGTGTGAGCCACCGTGTGGAAGCTGAGAACGCACCTCAGGTCCTCTGGAAGAGCATCAAGTTCTCTTAAGCACCGAGCCATCTTTCCAGTCCTCATATAAATCTCGACGCTAGTATGATTTGTTTTCTACAGCAGACTACAGACAAAGAGGACTCTGAGTTCTCCGCAGACTCTCCATCCTGTTCTATCCTTGGGGATGTTAGCGTCGGTGTCTTCCCGAGATCCCCGAGGCTCTGCAAGGGGAAACTTTCTGTGCAGGGCTTGGCTTTTTCATGCTGGCAAAGTCAATCCCTTCCTTGGGCCTTCAGTTGGGGGTGCGATGGAGCTTGCGGTGTTCTGTGGCTAGCTTTCACTTCTGTTATGATTACTGATGTTATCAATTATAGATGCCCGAGCAAATGTTTTCTTCCTCCCCAGTGGCTCAAAGCAAAGGGGAGTTCTAAAAAACTTTAAATTACCCAACACACGGGAAATGCGGTGAAGTTCAATCTGCGATAAATACATGGCATTTTCATCTGGTAGATTCTTGTTTTCTAAGGAATAACTTTTTGTTGTTGCCGATTCTAAGTAGGTCTGCAAAGGATTGAAAAGGTAGGTAATTTTCAGTTAAATTTTCCTTGGATTTTTTTAGAGCTTTTTCTTGCCCATTTTGCACATTTTATACATTTTACATTTAATATACTCACAGAGGCAGTTCTGGCTTATCTATGAGTAACTAGGCTCTACCTTGGCTCAGACACTCCTAAATCCATCTATTTTAAGAATTTAAAAAGTGCCTCTTATCATTTCAGAATTCAGATTTGAAGGCTGAGAAAGGGAAGAGAGAGCTTCATTCTTGGCCTCAGTCCCATCCTGAACAATCCGAGGTTTTTCTGGAAGCTCAGAGAATGGGTTTAGGATGGGGATAGATTTGATTTTAAAACTGCTGGCATTTGCTCACCTTTCCTCCTTCGCGAGCGAGCAAACGGTCGTTTTGCAGCCACGTCCTCCACGAAGAACAGCACATCGATTGCGAAAGGGATGCTCAGCTCTTACCAGGTCTCTTTTAATAAAAGTCAAACTACATCTCACTTGTTTTGTAGGAAGACTAAGAGACTTTGCTTAGAAACCCCGGTGAATAGAAAGAAATTCAAGAAAAAATATGAGCCCATTTGTCTTCTGCCATCTCAGAAGCTCACCCACGCTCAATTTGGGAAGGAGTGGGCTCAGGAAGGACAGCGGCGGCGTGTTTACAGCGCTTGGGAAACTCGCACTCGGAAGTCCTTCATCCCGCGAAGAGTTTAGGCATTCTTTAGTTTGCTGACTTTCCTTGTGTTTTGGAGTTTTGTTTTGTTTTCTTTCTAGAAAATGATTTTACTGCGAGGTTATAAAGACCACGTGGACCTTCCTTCCTCACGGGTGTTTCTCCACGTGATGCTCTTGGTACCCTTTGCAAAGTAGAATGTAGCTTCAGGGACAGCAGACCCTCATGCCGCCCTCCCCCCCGCCCCCATACAGTGTCGACCCCACCCGGGAAATTGCTGAAGAGCGCTCCCCAGCCTCTCCTGTCGCCTCTGTGGGTCCCGTGCTTGCTGGTGTTCACTGTCTGTGGACCCTGCTTCTGGGTGAAGCCACACATACTCCTACCCTGATCGCGTCTTTTAGTTGCTCGCTTTTCTGTCTCATTGTGGCTCTTCCTTCTACAGACTCGCGTTTTCAATAAAGTTTTTCTTTAGGGAGATGTGAGAAAGTGTCCTTTTGTTCCCACCGTTGTTTTTATGTCTCTCTGCTGTCGCCACAGGGCCATTTCAAACCACTGTTTTTGAAAGGTCACTCCTTCCCTTCTCCAGGCAGTAGAGCCCAACAATGGGTTAATGACACCCGAACAAGCCATATTAAAATTATATCCTGTGTGATTATAAACAGCTCTTGAGTACAAAGAGAAGAACTTAAGTAAGTGTCTTCCAAAAACACAACACTGAAAATATTAGTTAAAATGTTAAAGTATATTAGCCAATTACCGAAAACCCTTTTATATTGCCTTGCTTCATTTCAAACATGGCATGGGCTATTTTGTCTGTGAACTCAAGTGGAACAAAAAGCTACAGAATGCAATTTGTGTCAGGAACTGGACTACAGAAGGACAACTAATTCTAATTAGTAGGAATTCCCCATAGGCCAGGAGGAGGCCAAGTGCAGGAACCAACTGCCTAATGCCGTTTCTATCTTGCAACAGGTGGGCCAAGGCCTTCTAAAGGTTGTCATGGCAATAGCTAATGGTAGACCTTTGGCCGGACACCAGTAATTAATTGCAGGCATGTCCAGCCTTTGAATGTGATATCTTTTAATACAGTTCTGAAATTAAAGAAGGCTGGCTCTTCTAATTGGTTAAAATTCAAACAGCAGAAGGCTTTGCAAGAACCCCTGCAGTATAATGCAAGTCCCACTCCAGTCTTTCTAACTTAGAAGCTTTGCTACCCACAGGGAGGGAAGAGAAAGGTATTCACTTGAGAGAAAGTTAAGATTCTGTCTACCGTGGACCCAGGAACAAAACCTTCACACAAGGAACGAAAGCCGTGTATGGGGCCTTGAAGAAGCACACGTTTCAGAAATCTGACAAACTATCAAAATGGTTCATCTGATTTCCCATGCCTGCTGTCGCGGCCTGTTGGGTAGGCATCACTCAGCTGGGCATCTTCTGAGACAGCCGATACTTAGAGGGTGGTCCCTGAGCACTGCTTGGCTTGGGGATGTGGCCAAGAGCTGGGTAGTAGTGGAGGTGTTTGTAGAGTTGAGAGGACCAAGGGAAGGGCAGCTGTGCTCTGTGCCCCGCAGGGTCCTCTGTTCAGCCCAGACCCAGGGCACCTCCTCGAGCGCTTACAAGAAGCCCTAAGGGGCACTCAAGTCCTGAATTGTTGGCTTCTTAGGAAACAGAGTGTGATCTAGTCTAAACAAAGTATCAAAAGATGTGCTCCCTCTTCCCCTTTGGACTTCAAATTATGCTACTGTACCTTCTGGGATGATAAAAAGAACAGCCACTGCCAGGGATAATAATCAGATGAACGGAGTCTCGCTGTAATGGGAGGCCTGTTGTAAGCATGTTTCAGTTTGGAGGAACAGGAGACTGAAGCTTAGGGAAGGTGATGTGCCCACTGTGCGCTAGACAGTGGTGGAAGAAGTAGTATCCTAAACCAGGGCTAACTTAGAAAAACCACACAAACGGCGGGTTGATCTGTGTTCATTTTGGGTTGAACACAGCCTGTATGATTTCTGTTTTCTTTTGTTGTTACTGTTATATTAAGTTACATACTGGGGCTGCATCTAGGGCTTCATGAATACTCAACAATTTGTGCAACACTGGCTTGTGTCACCGGCCCTACGTTTCACTTTTGCTTTAGACGTAGGATCTCATGAAACTTCCCAGGTTAGCCTTCACTCAATTGGTAGCTCCCAAAGATGCTGAACTTGCAATGCTCTTGTATTAGTGTCCCAAGGACTTGTAGTTATAGGCCTGGGCCACGTGGCTTGCTACCCATCTTCCCTTTGGAATTATTCAACCCAAAACACATTATATAACCTTCAAGTTTTTAGTTCTGAATCCTACACCTTTGTTCCTGAACAACCTAATTTATTGAAACAATTTTTAAAAGATGCCTTTAATCAGACGCTTAGACTTTTAATTGTAGGACCATTCCCCCATCTTTCCTTTCTGCTCAATGTATGGACATGGTGGATATGCAATTATGAATTTCTCTTTCTTTAATGGTAAAGAAGTAGTAAAATAAGCAAGGAACACCCCCCACCCTCCCCTCCCCACCCCCGGCTCACTGCATGAACCAAACCAGATGTAAAAATTTCCAGTGGCTTTGCTCTCTCTGTTTGACATTTTAAAACAATCACATTAGTGGGGGTGGGGGTGGGGGTGGGGAAATCAGATTTGGTCCAATCTGAGAAATGGGTGTTTTTAAATTCCTAGCTTCCAAACAAGATGCTGTTGAGTTAAATATTTGTGTGGACTAAACCACTTTCCTGTGGAGTGCAGCTTTTCCTGAATGAATTCCTTTTGGCTTCAGTGAGGGAGACTAACTTCCTTAGGAGGGTTCCAAAAGAGGGCTCCGTTCTTCAGAGAAGCCCTTGGAAACACTCCTTGTTATTTTCCACCATCCAGGGAACAGTATACGGGGAAGCAGAATTAAGGCATCTTCAGTACTAATGTCCCTGAGCGAATGTCTTTGACCCTCTGGTCATGACAGGTGAATCTGTGCCGGACCTGCACAGCGAGACATGGCGTGTCCTTACGGTTTTTGTGTGTATGCATGCTGCCTTTACTTACCCATGTTCAAAGTGCCTACTTCCTGATGTTGATGATAAGGTCAGATGATGATAGGCAAGACAAAGAGGTCACAGTTTTAGCTCCCTCCTTTCTTTTTCAACACATGGAGAAATCCTGGGACATGGGTACCACAGGAAAAACACTTTAGGATGCCGTTGCTTTAGTGGCTGGACTCCCCGTGGATTTATTTTTATCTAACAATTGGATAGGAGATATTGTTGAGAGCTGTGACCTCCCCCACCCCACGATTAGAATTGCTTTACTAATAAAATGCCTCTATCGTGACCTCCCCAGATCTTTTGACTCTTATTGCTTAGGCGGCACTAGAGGCTAAGGCCTCTTCTTTTAGCAACACATTTGCATAAGTTGATCTGAATGATTCCCCATGTGGTTCCATGACTCCAGGGCTGGCCTGTCATCTCAGAGAAGCCTGGGGTAGTCAGCCCAAAGAGATCAAAACTCAAGAATTAACTAGTCTTCATAAAACGAGAACATCTCCAGGAACAGTAAAACAAATGATTATCATTTCTTCTTGGCGTTGGACTATGCCAAGCTAGAGAAAAACAGAGCTCTCAAACGTTGACAATCTGGTATATTGAAGTATGACCATTATTTTTTATTTTCCACATTTTTGGTCCAAAGACAGTTCTGAGTAATTGATTCCCATAATGAGCTATGGTTCGTTAGTCAATTTAATTTATAATTGAATTGGATGGATGTAACTCTGTGTAAAATTGTCTCTGAAGAATCTGTTTTGTTCGTCTGTTCAACTTCTGACAGGGATGGAAGAAAATCTAAATTATTCCCTCCTGCAACGGGGAAAAATTCAGAGTCTCAGCTTCCCCGGTGAAATTAAGAGAAAAAATATTTTTAATAGTTGCCATGCAAAAATATTATGGCTTTACTAAAATTTATACAAGCGTGTCAATTAACACATTCATGGCAAGGACAGTGGATTTGGGAGTGAGTCTGTGCAAATGCCTGAGGCAAAGACCTTCCTGAGCCCCGGGAAGCTTCTTCATTATTAGAATGAGCACCAGGTCTCCCGGCATCTATCATCATTGGTTATTGACAAAGATTGTCCTGTTGCTACATAAATACACCAGGGAAACAATAGCTCTGATTCGGCAGGTGTTGTGCAATTACCACGACTTGTATTTTCTATACATTTTCAATAATGCTATAATTTGAGAAACAATTATTAAAATAATCATGTAGCATTTTCATTTTTTTCCCCCCAGTTTGAAAGCCTGTCAGGGAAATTTGAACTTTAATTGTGAACAATAGGCTTTCGTTTTTGCTCGGAGATTTTCCCCTTCTTCCTGAAGCCCTTCACATTTAAAACTTTTACAGCCATCTTAGCACACACTCAAAACAAAGCCATAATTATGTAAAAAGAAATGTTTTACAGTTAATGCCATCTAAGACACTCACCAAGTGCCAAAATGCATAGGATTTTGGTAAAAGGCAATCTGTTCTTTGAGGATAATACATGCAAACTCCTCTTGTGTGAAACCTGAGGCAGGAGGCAGGAATAGTATACTGCCTTAGCTCACACCTATGTAGCTGACTTTGATACTATGCCCAGAAGTGGGTTACAGGCGGTGATTTGAATGCAGCTTAATCATTTTTAGAAGCGAAGGGCCTTTAGGGTACTCTTGTTCCATAAGACTTATTACATCTAAGAAAGATGAAGGCGCAGGCTTTCTTCTTCCTCGTTAACAATGGTAATGATCCCTAATGATGGACGGTTGTATGCGATCCACGGGCTGGGAAGACAGGCTAGATGAAAACAGCTGTCTTTTCCATTGTCGGGCCTGCTCTTCTGTGGACAAAGAGATCATGGATTCCCAGACTCCAATGGAGAAGGCATTATGTCACTGTATGGCCACTGCCATTTCTATGGGCTTTAATTTAATCCCTTGCAAATGTTAAAAATATATATTTTACTTAGTTATAATGATATGAATAAATGAGGTTTAAGTAAGGCGGGTCAGGATATAAAGTCCAAATGTTACAGTTCTCGAGAGGTGAATCTTCCAGAGTCTCTTCGTCCCTGTGCCGTCTGTTCTTTCCCCCTGTCCTTTGCAGGGTTTTTTTTTTTAATTGCTGACACAGACAGAAGATATTTTATTTGGAAAAATATTGTCCAAATGAGCCACCTTCAAGTTTATCACTCTGATTGTAAAGCAAGCAGGTCTTGGCTTTATCGAGTCAACAAAATCAGCAGAGATCTCTGAAACTCCTAATTGTAGCATCCCTCCTCAAGAATTTCCAGTGGGACTCATCTTTTATGTGAGTCAGGTATGTAAAATGGATTGGAGGTGAACCCAACAAAATATTCAAAGCCGCATCCATCATGCCTGCACAAGGCTCAGTTCAATGGGGGCCGACTCCAGCACCCAGATAAGCGGTGTCACACGAACTTAAGCTCCATGGCAGCCGAGCCCGCTGTGATCGATCATCCCCTCACCCGTCTGAGTTACAGTTTTGCTTTAGTCCTTAAAGTCTTGTGAGTGAACATTGAAAACTATTGTTTTTATCTAAAGTATTACATCGATACTTGTGATCAATAAGCATTTATTTCCCACTAAAGAGGACAATGGCCACTGGGATCCTGAGATGTTCTCATAGAGAAAAATGTTGGGTTGAGTAGGAGATCATTAATCCATCAAATCTTAGCGGGGCGGTGTCTTGAATGTCTCCTCGAGGCTGACACTAGAAGAAGGGAGAGAGCTGTTTGCTTCAAGAGAGCGGTTTCTTTGTTAGACTTTCCAGGGAACTCTTTAGAACTCTGTGTACCAATGGGTTCTGTCGCCTCAATCCTCAGCCAATAAAAGTGGAAAGCATTACTTCTTGACGATTTGGCCTCGTGATATTTTCTAAGGTGTCTTGTTATAAAAAAACACAATATAAACTGTGAGCAAACCTTGCAAATGATATTAATAACATCCTAGTGGGAGATCAGGGTTCTATGCCTGGGCTCACGCTCGCTCGCCTAAAGTTGTGCGAACACTTAGGGGGTCCTGCTTCCAGCTCATGGCATCAAGAAGGAGAACAGTTTGAAGGCCGGTGACAGGAGCCCCTCTTCTGGAACCGGACCCTGGCTTTCGCAGTAACATTGTTACCCAGTTCATCCAGGCAGGAGGCCGTGGCTCCCATTGCACTGCATTCAGAATTGCCAGCCCATTGTTTGTGCACTGACCAAGTCATTAAGAGACGATCTAACGGAGCTACCGCCTCACTGCCCTACGGTTTTCACTAAAGATTCCTGGCTGGTTGGTTAATTCAGGGGGTTGCCTTCTACCAGAGGGCTAGCCTGAATGAGAGATGCTTGAGAAGTGGAGGTGAAAGTGAGTCGGCCATCAGGCAGAGCTACAAACGTCCTGCTTTGAAAATGTTGGGAGAGAGGATGCCAACAAGGTTCTGTGTACCTTTGGAAGCGACATACTTTAAGTGTGTTCAACTGAGTAGTACCCTTGATAAAAAAATTCCTCTTAGCAGGCGCTGATCCATACCACCTTACAGATATATGAACTGTACACTAGCACATGGGCGTATATGTATATGTATGTATGTGTATATATTTAACAGCTTCAGTAGCAATATCCAAAGTATAGTTTAATCATGGATGATAATGAAGATGGATATCTTTTAAATTTTTTAAAAATTATTTTTGGTTGATGCATTGTCATCTAAAATTGTGTTGGCTTTATTGGGGAAGAGAAAAGGCATGAAGACAAACAGAGATAGGGAGATGAACATGATTCATCTATGTTATGCCCACATCTTAAAATGTCACATGGAAACCCACATGTATGTGAAACTAAAATGGCTAGTTTAACAAACTAAATTTAATCGCGTGGCCTTGAAGGAGTGGAAGCTTGTGCTTTTGTGACTGACATTGTCTTCAATTTAGCCAGATTTTGCAGTCTGTGCTAATTTCAGTCTTCAGGTTCCGCAGCAGCTTTAAGACACAAGGGGTCTGTTTTGCGAACTAATGCAACTGAAACCACATAATGGCCCATGAACCTGTTTTAGTAGTGCAAGGAATGGCATTATTGGCGTATACTAACGCTCCCTCCTCACGGTGCAAGGATTATCTCCCCACTTAAAGCTTTCTGACATATGGATCAGGGTGGACAGGAGTGTCAATGCATGGGATAAATATAGCTAAGGTTGACCTTGTATGTGAATATAAGTGAGTTTTCCATGATTTTTCTCTGCATAACAAAGGCTCATCTTGTACAACTTCTTTTAGAGATCTCTGTGCTAGAGTTTTGTGGGAACATTCAGCTGACATGAACATGCACGAGATCACATGCTATCTTCCCATCTCTGACAGGAATATCTGTCTGAAACACACAGGAGGAGGAACTTTTCTGTCTGCTTACTCTGTATTTACTGAGAATGATCGGGAGGCGTTAATGTTCAGCGTATCTGTCTGTATGGAATGGGGTTGGGAGGGGTCTAATGGGAAATTGCAGACAGAAACTGCAATTAGATGTGATGTCAGAATGATTTGCCATGATGTCAGCATGCACGGGGGAGGTGGTCACCAGGATGTGACAGGACAGGGAAAGCTCCTTAGTGAAAGTGATGTGGAAGTTGAGGCCTTCAAAACAAATGGGACAAGTCCCAAGATGAGAGAGATCAAGTGGCTTAAAAACTAAAGGGTGTCCTTGATGGCTGGCTATATGGAAAGCAACAGGGCGTGCAATCAGGCAAAGAGAGGCTGCATTAAACAAGACTCTGTGTGTCTACATATTTATCTAGACTTGAAGCGAACTATGAGCAGGAAGGCCAGAGGTGACCCTAGAAGAAGCAGAGATGGGTGGAATTTGGAGAAATGTTGCCAGAGAGCTTTCAGTGTGCAGGAGCACATATTTCATGTGGAGAAGGCATCTCACGTGGGGCCGGGTAGGTACACACTCTGAATAAATGCCTCTTAGCTGACCTAGTTTTTCTTTTTAACTTAAGAAATCTTCCCCCAACTCAATAGTTGGCTTTTCTATCATTGGCTTACTTTTTTCCTATATGAAAATTTTGGGTCACCCCCTTCCTTTGAGGTGTGTGTGTCTGTATAAGGTAAGCTTATTTATTTGAATTTTTAAATGTTTGGTTTGCCTCTCTAGAGCCATCAAAAACAATAACCTTATATTTTAAAAACTGTGCTGAGCATCATTTGAGTGTGGTTACATTACTTTTACTTAATCTTCCACCAAGGTAAATTCTTTTTTTCTTTTTTAGTAAATTCTTTATTAAGCATTAAGCATCAAATATATCTTCAGAGTGGGTAGACTTAAGTGAATGCTTCATTCACGGTGTGGTCAGTGATCTTGAAAATAATTTGCTTGTGTCAACAGTATCCATGTAGAAAAATTTAGAGATATTTCCTAAATGTCCTTTCTTTGACGTCCTCAGACACCATTTTGTTGGGAAGCAGCCCCAGATTTTCCTGTCCTTTGTCAGTCTTGGATCAAAAATTATTCAAAAGAATACAGAATGGGTGTTTCCCATTCACAGGGAGAAAAATGAGCTCGAGGAAATTATCTTGGAGGGTCAGGCGATGTGTGAGTCAGTAGAGCGCTTGTTGCGTTAACGTAAGGACCTGGGCTCAATCTCCTGAACACAGATCAAACTGAGCATGGTGGCACATATGTGTAACTCCGGTGCTAGAGGCCAGGGTGCGGGGAGACAGGAGGATCTCTGGGAATTACTGGCCTGCCATCCTAGCTGCATTATCGAGTCCTAAGTTCAGCAAGAGACCCTGACTCAAAATTAAAAAATAAAAACAAAGTGGCAAGCGATAGATAAAGAAACCTGGTACTGACCTCCGGCCATGGTATGCCTGTGCTCGTATGTGCATATATGCCACACAACACACACACACACAACACACACACAACACACACACACAACACACACACAACACACACACAACACACACACAACACACACACATATACACACACAACACACATACACACACATACACACACACAACACACACATACACATACACACACATACACACACAACATACACACACACACACACACACTGAAATAAAGGTCAGAAAACTGTCTTTAAGTGGTCAGAAGAATAAAAAAGCCTCATACTTAAAGGAAAAGGCACTCACCGTTGAGAAGATAAAGGGACGGATGCAGCAAAAGTCTAGCCGTGTTTTAGGCACTCCATCACACACAGAAACGGGTGGCATATTCTTGTTTCTGGACACACTGCTGCCTGCTGTGCAGAAATTAAACATTGCATGAAGCAGGTATTTAGAATGCCCATCAGAAAAAAAAAGATTAAAAACTGTAAATCTTCAGCTCATGAGGCCTAGACAGAACCTGGCAAACCGCCTGCTCTGTATCGCCTTCCTACTGCTGAAGAAGCAAACTCCACCATGGCCAGGCAAACAACACGCACGGCTTTGGCACAGGAATCTTTCATTCTGTTTTTCTTTCTTCATGAAAGGAACTGATACCTCAATCCTCTCCTCTTTTGTGACTTATGCTCTTATTCTCAAAGGACAGAGCCGGACTCCAAGACCCAAGAGTGGGTGGGTGGGGGGAAGGACACTGAAGGAAAGTGTTTCTGAATAAGAAGAGAGCCTTGTCTGATGATGCAGGAGGATGTCCCCATGGAGATGTTGGGAGAAAATCTCTGTTGTGGGGTGAATCACCTGTACCTGTCAGGTATGGGGTGCTGGAATTTTGCCACCCTCAATGACTTTATTGAAATAAGAAATGATTTTGTTCCAAACAAAAAGCATGCCTCCTTCCCAGCCTGTGGCTCTGCTTAGCAAGCCTGACAATGCTTCTGAGAGGCAGCCATAATTTACAGTGGGCATTTGAGAGCTAAGGGTATATAATTTGGAAGAGCTGCGTTTTTTTTGTGTACTTTGTCAAGTTATAGCTTATCTCTGACTTTTATGTGTGCATTCCCTTTTGGGTGCATTTTCATCCAATACCCTTGCAGATTTATACATGTAATATAACCTAGAGAATGATGAACGGTATGCAATACTGGGATTGTTGGTGCTATCCATTTACAATAATAAAAAGTTAAAAAGACAAAATGTAATGATAATAGTAAACAAAAAACATCAACGCTTTTCTAACTTTTCATCCTGACTTTTCCTTCTCCAGGGTTTCCTCTGGTGGGAACCAGTTGGCTCTTAAACCCTCTGTCTTTCTATGGTAACTTCCATGTTTTCCTTCCTATTGGGAACCTGTAGGTTTCTCAGCCCTCAAACATACCCTCTTAGTTTCGTATTTGTGACAAGCTTTAAAACACCTACCTTTTTGTGGATGAGTATGAGGCGAGGTGTGGGCGAATGTGTATGTGTGTCATATTCAGAAATGAGTGAGTGAGTGTGTCTGTATGTGTGTATGTGGGAGAGAGAGAGAGAGAGGCAGACATGCAGGTAGACAGACACACAGACAGACAGACAGACTCAATATGTAGTTCTAGTTGACATGTAACTCACTATAGACAAGACTGTCCTGGAGCTCACAGAGGTCTTTCTGCCTCTGCCTCCTGAAGGCTTGGATTGAAGCCTGTGCCATGATGCAGGGTACCTTATTTATTTATTCTTTTGGAAACATTTTGCCACTGTATCTGGAGCTCATCCGCTCACTGGCCAGCAAGCCCTAAGGTATGCCTATTCCCACACTAGGATTTCACACAAGAGCTGCCATGCCCGCTTCTTCTTTTCTAAGAGTTGTGGGGGATTCAAACTCAGGTGCTTGTGACGCTAACCCATCCACTCAGCCCTGCTCCTTTCACTCCATTGTCCACTCTGCTTTCGGCTTTCCTCCCCCTCTTCCTCTTCCTTCCGGCCTTTCCTCCTTTGTCTTTCCATATCTGTAAATTATCTTTGCTGTCTCCTTCTTCACTTTGTTTCTTCCTTATAAAATGCACTCCATTGTTAGGGCGAGTCTGGAAATGCTAAAGTGTAACTTCCCTTTGTCCTTGGAACATTGAGAACACAAGGAAAGTACAAGGTGCAATAACTCATGAAGAAAATTTAACGGTAAGTATATCACCCATTATTAGACCAAGACTCTAGATCAGGTCGACTCACACGCCTAGAAGTGTGTGGACACTGGACCTGCTTGCAGGAACCCCTAGATCATATTATTTTATCGCAGCCCATAAATATCCTAGAATTCTATTAGAATCCACCAACTCTTATGAGCTCATCAAATGTGCATACAGTCTCAGAATGCTGTGTGGTGTGGTCTTGCAGGCTTTCACCAATGCTGCCGATGGACTACTGGCTTTCAGACACTAGAGGGAAATGGTAAAAGAAGGTGTATGTTAGAGTTGGAAGTGAGCACAGATGCAATCAGAGTATCTGATAAGTCCATGGTCCGAAATCAGGCACCCCCGTAAAGCATTAGCAGAGGAATTCAGCAAATTATTCGGCTTATTTGGGTAGCTAAATAAATAGAAGGCCCACTAAGAAGCCACTAATCTTATTTGCTCGGTTCTGAGTTAAAAAGTAATAGGTGGTGAGGCACAGGCATTGCTAAACCAAGGATGGGCTACTAGAGTCTCTTTTACTTTTAAACTCGATTGGTAGAGCTGCTGCACTGACCCCCTAAAAACTGTTTCAGGGAGAAGCGTATCCTCATTTCATGGAGAATACCGTGGGCCTTGAAATTTACCTTGATCGCTCAAGCTCACTGTTTCTAAATCCCTCCCCACAGGCAGGGATGTATCGTATGTAGTCTGCACTGTGCCCGGGCATGGCTCTCACGCTAGCTTTGCCTCCTCCAGCAAGCTTCCGCTCTGCTGTTTTGACTGCAGATATGTCCTGCTTTGGGCGACTCCCTCAATTTACAATCCAGAGTTAGAAGTAGCTATTCCTGTCCGGGCTACGCCGTGCTTCCAACGGAGAGAAAACAGAAGAGAGATGGCGACGGTACCCGTGAAGTCCCTCAAGTTTGTACCTGTAATGCTAAACATGATGTAAGCTCCCAGGTAATTGGCCAAACCTAGTCACATGATCAAGACTAAGCCTAGGTAGACAGAGTTCACATCTCCCAAGAAAGAAGCTGCAGTTGCATGGCAACAGAAGGAGCACAGAATAGTCTTACAGGGAAAGGGAGAGAAAGACAGGGACAATATGATTTCCATAGATAATAAAAGCTATTGAAATGAATTATAGCCAGGAGAATAAAATTATTAGTATATTCTCTTGAGACTGAATAGACAGAAGATAGTTTTAAGAACTTTTTCTTTGTTTAGCCTCCTCAGCAAGATTCTCCCATTTATCAGTGGAGTTGAACATTTTCTGATTGAGTACTTAGCGTTAATTCAATACAATAGTTGAATACGTGATCACGAAATGGTTAAAGAGCAAAGACGATTTGTTACAGGGAGAATTAGAGGGCTTTCTTTCCCTTTAGGTTCCAAATAAAACTTCTTGGTGGAGTTCTTTTTATCCAAACTTATCCAAAGCCAGAATCCCATTTTCTAGAGTTGCCATGGAGGAGAGAATATATGAATTTATAAATTGTCTTTCTAATAACATATGCCAACTTTCACTCGGATAAGGGCAACAGCTCACATTGTCACTATAACCATGGCTGATGAAGACTCAGGACCTCACTGAGCTTCCTGACGTCCCCCAGGAGAGCCCAGGAGTCTCTGTCTCCAAGCAGGCAGCACACTGTGCCCACCTGTTCTTGGCAGAATCTTTCTCATTTTTCTGATCCCGCGAAGGCTGGGGTTCCTGCGTAGGCTAGGAACTTGTGTTTGTTGAGGGACTTAGTTGAAGGCAAGCATTTGCAGACAGCGAAGCTGAAGCCTCACCAGTGAGCAGATTAGATTTGATAAAGGGAAACAGCCACCTGGCCTAAATCCCAGCAGACGAGCCTGTGCGACAGGAGAGGCGAGAGCTGAGGCGGCCGGTCAGCAGAGACGGAACTCAATTTCCAAGTGCAGGCCCACTTTAGTCGCCCTCAGGTCCATATTGTAATTATCTTTCTATGTTGGTAGCCCATTCTCTGTGACATATCCGTATTTAAATTATTTAGTTAATGCTCTAGATTTTATTACGCGGCATGCTAAATTATTTACCTCTTTATCTTAAAGGTATCTGAATTTACAAAATCATTTTCAGTCTGACTACAAAAGTTTGAAATGGATAAGGCTTAAATAACGTTTATTGCATGTCCAGGTAGTCAGCGAAGGATGTCACCAGGCAAGTCATTTCCATTCTGGAGGTGTTTTAGAGCTGCTTTAGCTGGTTCCCACCTCCACGAACCCTGCACACAGCAAGTTTTCAGTAAATCTTTATAGAAATGACATAGGAAAGCTAAGGACAGGTATTGGGGATGGGCCCGAAAGACTAACTCACACCCAGTCAGAAATCCAGACTGATCACCAACTGAATACATCTGAAGAACTCATTAAAAACCAGGGGAAATGCAGGAGAACATTACTCTGTGGGAAATATAAATGAAATAGATCATTTACATAACGGCATAATGTGCCTAGATATAACAGATTATTTGCATAACTGCATAATGCCACTAATCAGGGAAAAGGCCTTAAATATTTCTGGGATATGAACATACAGAATTATATAAGGTATGCATATCAACCAATAATCAGGGCCTTCTCTTTTTTGCAACTCGTATCCTGATAAGGAGAAACACATCCACAGGAATAAATGAACGTCCCCAGCACCAGGCCCTGAAAACTGGGCGTGCTGGAGCGAGGTCAGACTGCATGGATGGTCTGAGTTCAGTTTCTCCAAACCTGCTTTTTTTTTTTTTGCATCAGGAGCAACTAATAGAGACCTATACTCACGAAAGCACAAAGGCAAAGCCCCTTGAAAGTAATTTTTAGGTGAGTGACGCAGAAGGAAAGACTAGACTGCTCACACAGGTATCAGCGCTGCTCTGTCCTGTTAATGATGATAGCATTTCAAGGCACTGGCCAGATAAGAGGAGGGACAAAAAGGCAGTGCAGTTTTGTGATAATGATCTTTTCTCTCCCATCATCAGAGCAGCTACACGCTGTTATATATTTATCTCAGTGCTAAGGTTCTTCAGCGTGTAAAACTCCACTGAGTTCATTATATTTTTTAATGTATCTCAGATTCATTTCAGATCCTGATTTCCCAGCGCAAACTAAAGTAACAAATATATAATTATTCTCATAAATAACTCGGCACCTTATATTTCAAACACGTTTTCCCAGAAGGCACAAGTGCCCTATATTAAATTCTTTTAAGTGTAAGTTGATTAAGGTAAAAATTAGTTGTTATTACCTTATGGACATTTTCAGTTTAGGAGCAATTCAAAGTCAGGTCTATCCCAAGTCCATTTGTTGCAGCCCACAGGTATAATCATCAGGAAAATTAATAATCATGTTCAGTATGACTATAAATCATTGTGGTTTAGGCAATTAATTTTTGTAGAAAAAATGAAGCATCTACAAGCGTTATTAAAGTGCAGGGTACACGGTGTAGAAACCGGCATCCAACAGAGTTGTGTTGAAATGTAGGACTTCTAGTTTCAGTGAGTGAATATGGGGTCATTCGAGGAGGCAGGGACACTGACGATCCTGGATAAACAAGGGGGTGACTTCAGCAGTGTTTTCAGTGCACTCAGTGCTGAGTGTCCGAGTCAGATGGAGTGGAAAGAGTCACTCCTTTTTAATAAAGGCAGAGAGCATCGTTAGAAGTAAACGCAGTGGGGGTATTTGAATGAGACTACACTCATGGCTTGGCAAATATCTCAAGAGCCAGAGCCCAAGGAATGCTGTTTGCAAAACTGTTTCCTGTAAGACTTCTTCGTCTCTGGTCTGTCTGGCCAGTGTGCAGAGTCAGACCTGGGAAAGAAAGTTCCCTAGAGAAAGACAGCAGCATCCCCTTGGACCGACATCCAGTCACTTATCTTCTCATTTAACCTTCACGGCGTCAACGATGTATGATTATGTTAATAGATGGGGAAATATGCTCAGAGTGCTCAAGCAGTCTGTGAAATAAAGGTCAGAGGATATGGCACTCTTAATTCCAGTCTCAGCTGATCGCCAAAGTTTAACGTTTGTTTTCCAGATCTGATTCTTTTTATCTACTCTTCGTCTCCATTTTCTATAAGATTCCTCTCTTTTTGTTTCTGCAGTATGTTTTCCCTTCGTTGATGTTTGCCTCGATTGTCTATGCTGTTCTCTGCTGCATCTCCAGTCTCCTCTGATGCCCTTGGGCATTTCATGGTCAGTTAACGGTCCTTGGGCTCATAACTCTGCAATGGTGGCCTTGGTTGATGTGGCAATTTGAAGAAGGATGTATTTCTCTTTCTGGTTTTAGGCATTCTGTCTTTCCCAGGCTATCCTTAGCTTGTGACCTCCTTTGTCCCACCACATCCAACTTTATTAATTTCTAGTCTAAGAAGGCCACATCATAGCTTTATGTGTGCACTGTATTTTCCTGAGGCATGCTAAGAATAGGAGGGAGAAAGGAGGACAAGAAGACTGGAAGGAAAGGATAGGAAAGAAGAACAAAACAGAGAAAGAAGGAGAAAGTTGCAGAATGACTCCTCACATTATGGAAGCTTTGTCTCTTTCCAGAAGAGACACCATAGGTCCCTTACATAGCAAAGTGACTTTAAACACTGACCACTCTTTGATTTGTGTGCCTTTTTAGGAATCATTCATGGCGTAAAGTGAGCTGCTCCTGACTGCATTGTACAGCATCCCATCCTACAGAACACAGTGCACGGTTAGTAATGTGTTTACTGACCTCATTTGACTCTGGACAGTGGTCTTATTTCTGTCACACAAAAAGGGACTTAAAGCCCAGGGTATTAAGTGACTTATTTCAGCTACACCATGAAGGAGGAGGACAGGAACTCAAACTCAGTTCTTGTGACTCCCTAACTGTGGTTTCTTCAATAGAGACACAAACTTATCCTTTGAGAGCACCACCCCCTTGGGTGAGACATTAACTCAGTCTGTGAGCTCTTATTTCTGTTGAATTTGCTCTAGTTAATGGGGGTCAAAGCTCTCCCCATTACTCAATCTGATGGATTCTGTCTAAACTTGCTTTACCTGATGACGGCACACCCCTAGCACCTGGATCACACCTCCCTCTTCAAATTCCTTCCTTGTTTCCCGCATCCCTTTTTCTTTCTTCTTTCCCCTTAAACATCTCAGATAATTTTTTCTCTTTCTCTGACTGGTTCACCCCTCCCCATGTATTTAAATGATAACGATTTCGGTTCATTTCTACGTAAGCATCTAACCCATTACGTTTCTGCTCCCAGAGTCAACTATTGCTCGGTGATGCTGCTTGCATATTCACACCTCTGGTCCAGATGTGTCCTTTTAGTGCCGTGTCTGTAGTTTCAGTGGCTAAATGAGTGTATCTATTGTAACATTATGTAGGCAGGTGAAACCCAGTTTTATCCTAAATTAAAGTTCTCATCTTCACAAAGTTGTTTTTCTGATGACCTCCTTCCTTAGTGAACAGTGACAGCAGCGAGGGCCCAACAACTCTCTACTGGAAGAAATCAGCCTTCAACCAAGATGCCTCACCAAGCTCTCCTGGACCTGCACCCATCCCTTCTGTCCCCACTCTGGAGTCTATTCAGCCTGTGCCCTCATCGCTTGCACTCAAACTGTTGCAACAGCTGTTTAATCATTTGCCCTGCGCAGAGGCCCATTGGCACAACACAGCTGCAGCAAATGTGTGAGACCCTGGTTATAGCCACAGCACCTAGCTCTGCTGTCCCTAACAGGAAGGCGCAACAGCAATTTTGAGGAACATAATTAGACACCAGTTTTTTTCACATCTATGCCTGAGACCAAGTCAGCTCTTCAACACACAGCTACTGTGGTCCACAAATGCTCTGCCACCTTGTCTTCTCAGCGCATCATATTTCTAAGCATTGTAATGATTTCCTGTCTCCATTCTTCTATATACTTCAGTATTCAAGAAACCCTGTCATCTTTACTGACTGACAAGCATGAGAGAAGTATATAGATGTCAGTTGGTACCCCTGCAGAGACCAAAGGCACAATTAAACCACATAGTCAAGAACTGAATTAAGAGAACATTAACTAAGAGTGGACAAACTTTAGGAAGAAAGGGTCATAGGGCATCTCAGCTGGTAACTCAAGGGAATAACCAGTCACCTCTTGGCTGATGGGATGAGAAGGGGATTTAGCGGGCTGGGAGTACAGTGCTGCAGGACAAGGTTTTGGGAAGTTAATGCCTATGGCAGAGATAGTCAACTCGCTGCGGACACCAAGCTAGGGAGGAAGAAGGGAGGGTGATGCCCTGACCCCACTGTCCTCTTGCCACCAAGTTATCCCTCATTAGTCTAAATGAGGTACAACTAAGGCAGTGAGAGATCACATGGGTAGGGTTGATGGGCCGCAAAGATCAGCCTCCCAAGCAGGGTAAGGTGGAGAATGCTGGAGCAGATGTGGAGCAGATCTTATGGAAGATCTCAGTGTCTGGATTGGAAAAGTGGAGGAATCAAGGAATGATTGCCCATCCCAAATGTAGTCTAATGCATATGCAAAAGCTGTTCCCTTGTATGGTGTACCCATTGAGAGCCTAGGAATGAAGAACATCGTTTGGATCCCTCACCCAGTGCTGAACTGAACACACTGAGGTCAGTGGGGTCTCTTATTTATTTTTTTAATTTATAATTTACAAATTTAATTTCAAATTTTGAATTTATTTATTTGTGTGTGTGTGTGTGTGTGTGCGTGCACATACATTTGCAGAGGTCAGAGAACATTTTATAAGAGTCTGTTCTCTCCTTCTATCACGTGAAGCCTGGGGATTGAACCTAGAACTCAAGTCATTAGGCATGATGATTCTGGCACCTTCATCTGTTGGACCATCCCCCACCCCAGAAGTGTACATTAAAAAGGTAGCAACTGCTCCAAGTTTACAGAGGTTCTTTTGGGGGGGCTATTGAGTCACTTCCTGACTCATGTCCCCCATATCAAATGAAGTTTAACGATTCTCCTTTTCCAGGTTCACCACCTTCTGCCAACCAGCCTTGACAGCTTTGTTACTTCTTGCCAAATGTTTTTATTTTTTTCATTTTTTAAAAAGTATTTATAACCAGGTGCCTTTAATTTCTTGGGAAGCAGAGGAAGGTGGATCTCTATGAGTTCAAGGTCAACCCGATCTACAAAGTTAGTGCCGGGACAACAAAAGCTATTACACAGAGAAGCCCTGTCTCAAATAAATAAATAAATAAGATTTATTTAATGTATATAGTTGTTTTCTCTGCGTGTCTATTTGATCCCATGAGATGATAGCTATGGTTGTGAGCCACCATGTGGGTGCTGGGAACTCAGGATCTCAGAAAGAGCAGCAAGTGGATTTAACCCCTGAGCTGTCCCTCTAGTCCCATTGCTCAGGGTTTCTTGTGAGAGGCCATCTCTAGCTGAAATCCACAGCAATTATGTTCTCTATTCTCTCTGCCACCACCCCTCTCTAACTGCACACTCCTTCCCTTGTTTAAACCATCTTTCCTTCAACAATAGAATATTACTAACCTTGGGTCCTTTAATGGTACCTGATTCGTGTCTTCCTTTTTTTTCTTGTTTATTTAAACTCTTCTGCTTTCCAAAGAGAGCCCCTATGCAGTTAGCAATCACTTCATTTGGACGCCTGCAATAATTTGAGATGAATTTATTTATACTGTCATTTCTGTATTGCATTATTTAAATTTCTGTTAAGATTGACCTTGGGAACAAGGACTATGGATTTCTTTACTACAAAACTCCAGTATATAGACAATACAAAGTGGGTAGTGTTCGGTGAGGGCACAGTTAATGGGTGAGTGAGAAAAGGGAGACTATAGTACTCGGTGATCCAGAATGACTGCAGCTGACTAGACGCTATAGAATCCAAAGAATACAAAAGTTGAGTCGCAGAATTGTGAAAGAGAAGTCAAAATGCTGCTGCTTCTTGCTAGATCCAAGGGCATGGATGGCCACATTCGCCTTCATTGAGCTTACACGGTGTCTCAGACCTGTAATCCCAGCATTTGTGAGCATAAATCAAGAGGCTCACAGTGAGATCTACTGGGTTACATAGAGAGTTTATATATATACATATATATGTATATATATATAAAAGTTTATATATACATATATATGTATATTTCAATAAATGGAAGCAAATCAACAAATGGAGGGTTTGAATATTAATAGAGTTTCAAGACAGTAACTCATGCATGAGAAGCATTCCATAAATCATGCAAATACTAATTATGACCTACCAAGGCTGCCGTTAGTCATCATCACTTAGATAAAGGATAGTCAGTTCACGTTGGAAAAATGTCAACTATTTGCCATAAGGGTGGCTCATATGAAATGACAGACACTTCCTAGTTTCTCTCTTTACTTCTGTGGCTCTTCATCTATTGCAGTGTTTTGTAGACAGGGACAGCCTCTGGAGAGGAGGCAGGCCCTGGAAAAGGAGTGCGGGGACAGGAGCCTGGAAGAAGGTACAGCGAGGCTAGGGAGGGTGGAGCAGGCACCTGGAATTGTCGACATCAGCTCAGTTCTCCTGGCGACCTTCCCTTTTTACATGTCTTTTAAACAAAATGCATGCATGTCGGAACCCCCAGATCTTCAGTGAGCAATTTTATGTTGCTTTTCACAAATACAGACAGATACTCATACAGACCTACTTAGCAAGAAATAGGGGTCAACAGGACTTTGCCCTGAGCTCTCTGTTAATTTGTTTCTGTTCTTCTGACTTCCAGGATCGCAGATTTCCCTTGTCTGTTCCTGAACTTTATAGAAATGGAAATATGCATTATATATTTGTTTGTGTCTGGCTTGTGACTCAACATAGTGGCTATGGGCTGCATCCATATTGTGTGTATCAGAAGTTACTCCCTCTAATTGCCGAGGAGTATTACAGTGTATGACTATACCACAACCTGTTTATCTGTTCTCCTACTTGATGACATTTAAATCTCTACAGTTTTTGGTTATTATGAAAAAAGCAGCTATAAACATTCTTATACAAATCTTGTTGCATGCATCTGCTTTCATTCCTACTGGGTAAGTCTCTAGGCATGGGATGTAGGTAGGTGTATGTTTTACAGTGCAAGAATTTTCAAACATTTCCTCACCGTTGTTACCATCTTATAGTCTTGTAACCAATGTACAGATTAACTTGCAGTTATATCACATTCTTGTCAACACTAAGATTTATTTACTTGCCTATGTGTGTGTGTGTGTGTGTCCCTGAATGCATGTCTGTGCACCATGTGTATGCCCACTGCCTACAGAACTGTGGAGTATCATATTCCCAGGAACTGGAGTTACATATGGTTGTGAGCCACCATGTCGGTGCTGGGAAATTAAACCCTGATCTTCTAGAAGAGCATCCAGGGCTCTAACCACTGAGCTCTTTCCAGCCCTGTAATAGCCATTCTTACAGGTACGAGACATCTCACTCATGTTTACTTATATTTCCTTTATGACCAGTGCTGTTTATCACTTTTCATATTCTTATAGAGTCTAAGTGTTTTTTTTCTCATTATTTTAAAAGGAATGATTTGTCTTGTTACTGTCAGACACTCCTCTCTCTCCTTCCCAAACTTCTCTCTCTCTCTCAGATACACACACACACACACACACACACACACACACACACAAGCATACCCATGCTCACTAAATGGAGAAAGGAAAGAATATTGAGAGAATTATTTTTCTTTTCTTTGTTTTCTTTTGAGATAGAGTCTCACTGTGTAGCCTTCAGCTGTCCTATAACCCAACAGGATGCCCTAACTCACAGACGTTGGCCTGTTTCTGCCTCCTATACATGGAAACTGCTCGTTTGTTTCCCGACTGCCCAGACCCTAATAATCACACAGAAACTATATTAAGTACAATACTGTTTGGTCAATAGTTTAGGTGTATTTCTAGCTAGCTCTTGTATCTTAAATTAACCCATTTCTGTTAATCTGTGTATCACCATGAGACTGTGGCTTATTGGACAAGGTTTTGGCATCTGTCTCCTTAGGCAGCTACATGGCATCTCCTTGACTCCACCTACTCTTTCTATATATCTCTGTTCAGATTTCCTGCCTGGCTTTTCTTTGCTAAACCATTGGCTGAAACAGTTTCATTCATTAACCAATAAGAGCAAAACATATACAGAAGGACATCGCACATCATATTATGTAAGCAGAGACTGCTCGTTTGTTTTCCAGCTGCCCAGACCTGAATAATCACACAGAAACTATACTAATTACAACATTCTTTGGCCTACTAGCTCAGGCTTCTTATTAACTAACTCACTCTTAAATTAACCCATTTCTATTATTTTGTATTTTATCACAAGTCTTGTGGTTTGTTATCTCTTGCTTCTTGGGCAGCTACATGGTGTCTCCTTGACTCCGCATTCTTTCTCTGTGTATCTCTGTTTGGATTTCCCGCCTGGCTTTACTCTGCTAAACCACTGGCCAAGGCAGCTGTATTCATCAACCAATTCAGAAGGACACCCACACCAGCCTCCCAAGAGCTGGGATTAAAGTGCGTGCCACCACACCCAGCCCAAGAATTACCTTTTTAACAGTGCTTTTTGACATGCAGACATTTTTAGTTTTTATGAAGTTCAAATACTGTTTTTCTTTAATGTCTAGCTATTTTTTGTCCCCTCATGGTTAAATCTATGGTCCACCAGAA
Source organism: Dicrostonyx torquatus (assembly GCA_028555095.1). Lineage (NCBI taxonomy): Eukaryota > Metazoa > Chordata > Mammalia > Rodentia > Cricetidae > Dicrostonyx > Dicrostonyx torquatus. Next base: position 9,765,699 of record JAQHUG010000029.1, read on the forward strand.
ATTACTGTTTATGAAAGTACTTTTGATGTGTGTATACATGGGATTTCTGTTTATGAAGGTACTTTTGATGTGTATACATGGGATTTCTGTTTATGAAGGTACTTTTGATGTGTGTATACATGGGATTTCTGTTTATGAAGGTGCTTTTGATGTGTGTATACATGGGATTGCTGTTTATGAAGGTGCTTTTGATGTGTGTATACATGGGATTTCTGTTTATGAAGGCACTTTTGATGTGTGTATACATGGGATTACAGTTTATGAAGGTGCTTTTGATGTGTGTATACATGGGATTGCTGTTTATGAAGGTACTTTTGATGTGTGTATACATGGGATTACAGTTTATGAAGGTACTTTTGATGTGTGTATACTTGGGCATGTTTGTGTGTATACGTGGCTGTGTTTGTGCACTTTAGTGTGTTGCAGCTTGGCGTCTATGGGAGCGCATGTACAAGCACATGCATAAGTACATGTGGAGGCTGAACTTTGGATGTCATGCTCAGAATTGTGGTTCATCTGCTTTGAAACAGGGTTTCTCATTGTCTGGGAGCTCACCAATGAGGAAGTCTGGCTACCCAGTGAGCCCCCCCGGGATTCTCTTGTTCATACCATGCCAGCACTGGGATTACAGGCACAGCACCATGTTCTAATTTTTAGGTGGGTTCTGGAGAATCAAACCCAGGTCCTCCTGCTTGTTTGCAGGTGCCTTACGGACTGAGCCATAGCTCCAGTCCCTAGTCAACAGCCATTGTGTGTTTCATGTTTATTCTCAGATGCCCTAGCACCAAGTTGTAGAAAGACTTGCCTTTCCCCTTTGAGTTATTCTGATGTCCTTTTGAACAGCCATTGCCCAGGTATGCATTCCTGTGTCTGGCTGGGAGTTTCCTCTTCTATTGTATGGACAAATTTGTGTACGTTTAGGCATTATCAAGATGTAGCTGTTATTTAAGCCTTAGGGAATATCTTTATGTCTGTAGACAAGTAGAACCCTTTAACTTTTTATAAGAACCTCCCACCTCCCAACCTGGTTCTAGTCTCATGTAAAGTTTAGAGTCATCTACAAATGTCTAAAAACCATTTGCTGTTAATAAAAAAAATGTCTTTGGCTATGATTTCATTGAATTTCTAGATCAATTTGGGGAAAATTAGCATTCCTATAATACTCATCTCAATATAAAGATATTGATAGTGTTGATAATATTCTTATTTTAAAATAAAAGACTATTGTATTTCTTCATTCATTTAAATCTGAAGTTTCTTTCAGCAATATTTTGTACCATAATGTTGTGAATTGTCTGATACAGATTTGATAAATTTATCCTTCAATATATATGATTTAATGTTATTTTAAGTATAATCTTAAAATGTGATTTTCTAGCTTTTTGTTCTCAATACAGAGTATGTGGGTTTTATTTGTGTTTTCATCTTAAGGGACACTGTCAATAATAGAATTGATTGTAAAATTCTGACTTAGAAGAATCTGGTGATATAATAGTTACTAACATCACAAATCCCAGACATAAATATCCCTTAGGCAGAGCGTGTACCTTCGACTTTGCAGAACTGGAACTGTCTCTGACTCCTGCCTTCAGGAGGCTTCTGTCCACGTGGTCCTGTGGTCCAGCTCTTTATCCAAGTGTGCTATTGCAGTGCTACAGGTTTTTTATGATTACATTTTAAAACACCAGATATCATACTAAATACTTTCATTTAGTGCTCATGTCCAGAGTTGTAAAAGTTTTAGGAAGTCATTGTATGCAGCAATGATCTAATTTATTTATTTATTAACTTTTATAAACATTTTATTAGTCTTCATCTTTTCTTTCCTTTTTCTTTTTCTCTTTTAAAAACAATCTTAATTTACTTGTCAATCCAAGTTCCCTCTCTAGCCTCTCCTCCTATTCCCCACCAAACCTTCTCTCCACCCTAACCCCCATCCACTCCTCAGAGAAGATGGGGCCTCCCATGTGGAGTCAACAAAGTCGGTCACATCACTTGCAGCAGGACCAAGGCCTTCCCCACAGTATCTAGGCTGAGCAAGGTATCCTTCAATAGGCTCCAAAAAGCCAATTCATGCACTAGGGATAAATGCTAGTTCTACTGCTAGTGGTCCACAGACTGCCCAAGCCTCACGACTGTCATCCTCATTCAGAGGGCCTAGTTTGGTCCTATGCAGGTTCTCCAGCTGTCAGTTTCCAGCCAGTGAGCTCCCACTAGCTCGGGTCAGCTGTTTATATGTGTATCCCCATCATGCTCTTGATCCCTTTGCTCATCTTATGGCTCCTCCCCCTCTATACCTAGACTCCAGGAGCTCAGCCCAGTTCCTAGCTGTGGATCCCTGCATCTTCTTCCATCAGTTACTGGACATAGATTCTATGATGACAAGCAAGGTATTCATCAATCTGATTATAGGGGAATAGCAGTTGAGGCACCCTCTCCACTAATAGTTAGATTCTTAGCTGGGGTCATTCTTGTGGATTCCTGGGAAGGTCCCTGGTGCCAGGTTTCTTGCTAACCCCACAATGTCTCTCCTCTATCAAGATATCTCTTTCCTTACTCTCCCTCTCTGTCCTCCCCACAACTCGACCTTCTCAGTCCCTCATGTTCTCTCCCCACCATCTTCCCTCCCCACTCCCCCTAATGCTCCCAATTTACTTAGGAGATCTTGTTTATTTCCCCTTCCCAGGGTCTCTAAGGGTCCTCTTTGTTTCCTGGCTTCTCTGGAGTTGTAAACTGTAGGCTGGTTATCCTTTTCTTTATGTCTAATATCTAATTAGGAGTGAGTTCATACCATGCTTGTCTCTCTGTGTCTGGGTTACCTCACTCAGGATGATTTTTTTTTCTAGTGCTGTGCATTTGCTTGTGAATTTCAAGATGTCTTTTTTTTCATTTTTATTTTTTTATTATTTTTTAACTGCTGAGTAATACTCCATTGTGTAAGTGTACTGCATTTTCTTTAGCCATTCTTCGGCTGAGGGGTATGTTTCCAAGTTCTGGCTATTACAAATAACAGTCTTTAACTTTTTAAAATGGACTAAGTGCAGATTGAATAATGACTCAAGGAGGAATTCTTAAAGGCCCCACAACTCTTTATGGAATATTAACTCTGTGTCACATATGCTGAATGTTCTGGGCAACTTCAGAATTACTGTGTGGAAGGAAAATTGATATTTTCCATTATTTATAGAATAATTTAACTTTAAAATTAAACTCAGATAAGACAAAACCTTTAAAAACCAGAGAAAATAAACCTGATGGTTCAAAAGTCAAACTGCCTTGTCCAGACAAGCTTGAATCATTTGTTATTTTACTCTGAGATTCACTTGTCCAGGAACTTCCACTGTAGAGGGAGAGAGATTGAAATTGGAGTTACAGGGGCCATCCTGACTGAGGAGGAACACTGACATAGAGCAGATGGGGTTATCATCCATTTGACTTAGGACCGTGTGTTTTACGTAGGTGAACTCACATAATACCAACAAGCAGAGTCTCCTACTAATAATAAGCAAGACTAGCTCTCTACACTGAGTTCGTGTGGTATGGTGCTTATGGTCATAAATAAGTCCCGGGATACAGCAGTTTATTTTAGCAATAGTCGTCCACTTTTCATTCTCAGGGATGGTATTGCTGCTTGATGCCTTTGTCAAGACATAATTTTTGTAGACCATCAGTTCCATCTGGTGATGGTTATTTGGCTTTTTTAGTTTATCCTCTGGGATAGCTTTTCATTACTAAGGGAGAGGGGCATAAATCCATTAGCAGGGATTTAGGACATTTTGAAGTAATAGCCAGAGTTGAAATTTGGCCACTGTACTTTCTGAATGTCCATTCTAATTCATCAATCTAGCATAGGTTAGTTCAGGGATGATGTCAGTTCCTTCTGTGAAGAGTTTTCCACCGTATAAAAACCTCTTTGAGGTCAGAAGTGTGCATATTTCCAAAAGGCCTTTGACCTCCTAGGATAATAATATAACTTTTGAGTCTAAGTGAAGGATTTTCCCAGTTATTGAGACTGAAGAATGTCCCCAGGGCCCAAAGAAAACCTGCGCTATGAGGAGGAAACATGGTTGTTGTTCACATCCCAACGGCAGATCTGCCACAGGAAAAGCAGAAGACAAAAGTAAGCGAAAGAAAACAAGATAGCTTCCAACAGACAATTCACACATGTCACAAAAATCCACCCTCCTGTGTCTGAAGTCACACATATGTCTCTCTATTTCTATATTTAGGCTTATCTTTGCAATATCTCTGATTGTGGGAATTATGGAGCTGTTTATTCAAATAGGCATTTGCAGATGATATGTTTCCATTGGCAACGTGTGTCATTTTAAACCGTCCAGATCACACGAGCCCTTGCTCGGTCCATTATTTCTATGATTTCGGGGTTGTCAGATTAGAGCTCAATTCCTAATTTCCTTGTAAACATAATTAGAAATACAAGGCATGAGGCAACCATACGGCAGTTCTGAGTTAAAACCATCTACATACACTCAAACTTTTACTCCTTTCATTTGAATCATTCATGTCTTATATTTAAATATATATTTAATTGCCATCAACAGTATACTTTCATATTGCGTTACACTCTCTGGAAAAGATAATGTCACACCTATATTTGTCAAGGTTTTATAAAGAATGCCACATGTCCACTACAGATGGAAGAAAGCCACTCAAACATTTTCAGAGCTGGATATATATATATATATATATATATATATATATATATATATATAGCTTGAATTTGTACATTAGTGAAGGTACTATTAACTGACACAGTGCCTACACTTCCCATAATTCACTGGCTTGTTTTAAAGGAAGCTTATTTCCCTCCTCTTTGAGTGTTCATGTTGTGTTGGGGACCCAGACTCCCTTCAGTTTGTGGGTCTGTAATATCATCTCTACTCTGGGATTGTGAAAGTCACCATACTAATGTATATCAGGCTAGAGGGCATGGAAAGACTTAAGGTGAGTGTCAAGTTGGAAGTGTTTAGAAGCCAGGCTGGGAGTTGGCATGTATCACTTTTGCTCATGCTCCATTGGTTGGAATCAATCACATGCCACATTCAACTTTGAGAGGTTGTGGACAAGCCCTCAGGCTCTGTTCCTGGGAGAACTGGTGTGTCACTGGAGACAGCCATGCCAATGTCTCAGACTCCTCAGCGAAGACACTCGGATGATGAACCGAGAGCGACGTGTGTTTATTTGAGATCAACCCCAGACTTCAGACCTGAGCTTGCTTAGTTGTTCTTTGTCTTGGAAGGAAAGGTCCTTGTGATACCGTAGTCATGGTGGGGGACAAACTGGTTCTAGGTTTATAAAGTCTGAATTGTTTGCCCCTCTCTTCTGCTAATTGCCTGAGTGATCTTAGGCCAGTCACTCTTTGGGCTTTTCCCCCCAATTAATACTTAGAACATTAAATTAGATAATTGTTAGGTTTGGACCAAGTAACATTCTGTGATTGACTGACTTTGTCTTGCCTTGATGCTTATGCTAAATCTATAATTAGATGACTGCTAAGTGGAAGGTTGGTGTGCTACTTCATAATGCAACGGTGACTGTGTCTTTCAACTTTTAAAGCTTTATTGATAAATACTTCCCACCCACAATCATATATCAGGACCATAAAAGATCTACTCTTATTCCATTGAAAGTTCCACAGTTCTCCCCCCCCCTCTCTCTGTCTGTCTCTCCCCCTCTGTGTGTGTGTGTGCGTGTGTGCGTGTGTGTGTGTGTGTGTAAAACAGAGGTTAACAGGGATAGTGCTTTGACCAATATCCACTCATTAAATCATTATAATCTCAGGTTGCTTGGATAAACTGACTCGTGACTGTCATTGGTGAGGACAGGGAATGAGCGATTGAACGTGGATGGTTCCCATTCCCAGCTGTCAAATTGCTTCTAGACAATAGATGAGATAATTTTTAACATTAAAATGTTGCCCCAAGGTCCATGCCTCCTTTCCATCCAGAGTAATCGCCAGGTACCGAATGGCGCAGTGATATTTCTTCCCTTCTCTCTAACCGCGTGTTAACACTCTCCATGGGTATATGTATGCATATGTGTATATGCATTTGAATTACCCACATGTGCTGCAATTTCTATTTCTCTTGAGCATATTGAGTTTTCTAGCACAAATACTCCCAACAGGGAAATGATTAAATACCGCTTGGTCAACTTAATTTCTCCAGACCTTATTAATCTTACCCCTGATTTTCCATCAACTTACGTTCCATGTTAATAAACTTACATTGGAGATGATCTTCAAATCCTGTCCTTTTTATAGAGTTGCAGAAAAAATATGTCTTGTCTACGATAATCACCCATTGACCTTGTAATGTCCTTTTACTTCTGGGAACAGAAACAAAAATAACCCAATGAAAAGGTTTAAGCGCCCGTTTCCTTTTGCAGGGTTAGCGTCATAATGAGAGGCTTCATCCTTCACAGTCCTCTGAGACTGGATTTTCTTCAGTCCCCCCTGGGCTCAAGAAGGTCTAGGCAAATACCCACTTCTGTGTTACATGTTTTTCTCTGAGAACTTGATGACATGTTACCAACACATATTCATTCCAACCACAGTTGTATGGAATAATATTGTCTCATCATGCGTGGGAGACCTGGGCCTTGAGAATGTAAATGTCAAATTCAATTTGTGGTGGAGAAGGCATTGTACCCAAGGCTCTGCCAAGCCAGGTTCTTTCGCTAACAGCTCCATAAGATGCCTCTGAAGCTATGGATGGGCACAGATTTAACAGGGGAGGGAGGAGGTTATTATATTGTTAAGGCACAGGGAGACAGAGAAATCTAATAAGTTTTACTTAGAAGGCCGAATGATGTACATTGTGAGACTTGCAAATGTCTCCCACTCAGAAAAGTTCCAGGCACTGAAAAGCATTGAAACTATTAACAAACAGCAAGATAGGAAATGAAAAATATTCATAGGGATTTTGAAAAATAGAAATATCTTGGTCTAAATGCCGAGTTTGAAAATGAGACATTCCCAGATTCTTTTAAATACACATCTTTATTATTGATTCTGGCCCGTGAAAACATATTTGGATGCTTTCAGTCAAATGCATTCTCTCTGTCTATCTCCCCATCAGTTAGGTCCCTGGTGAGTCCAGTCATTTGATACTTTCATCCGGACACGGTGGGCTTGCGTATTAGGCAAAAACTGCAATGTGCCTAGTGTGATGAACTGTTACAGTTTTGGAAATATTAGCTTAGGTGAGCTTTGCACGGAGCAGACATTAATAATCTTCTTTGGTGATATGAAGCAACTTTTAATGATTGATTAATAACTCTCTGATGAAATGGCGATAACAAAGAATGTGTATGTTCATTGTTGTGTATAGGCAGATAGGGAGAATCGTGATTCAAATAAAAATTACCGCACAATTAAAACACAAGCCCATGCACAAGTCAGCTGTGCCTCTAGTCCTTAAAGCCAGTGAAATCATAATGTCTAAGTCTTTTTAATTTTACCAAGAGTGCAATCTTTTATTAGAGAAGAGAAAGGAAAACTGGGGAAGTGGCTTTGTCAGGAAATGATACCCGTTAAAATATTTGCACAATAAACTCATGCAAATTAGATGTTGAAAGACTCTAGGCTGAAAACAATACGATTCTGCTCTTAGTTGGCAAGGCGGCTCAATGGTTAAGAGCACTGGCTGTTCTTCCAGAGGACCTGGGTTCAATTTCTTGCCCTCACAAAGAAGATCCCAACTGTCTGTAGCCCCTGTTCCAGAGCATCTAGTACCTTCTAGGCCCCACAGGTACCAGGTGCACACTTGGTGCCCAGGTATACTAGCAGGCAAAACACCCATACACACAAAATATAAACAAAATAAAAAGACTAATAAAAGTATCAGAAGGGTACCCTGAAGGAAACAGTACTGTTCTATCTCTCAGTTTTCTTCTCTTTCGAAGGACTGTGTTGGATGAGAAGAACAACTTTTCTGTGAACTAAGAGTTCTTTGACATAAGCACAATGTGAAGATATGGTGTAGGCCCTGGTGTCCACACAGAACACGGGGTGGTGAAGCCCCTGCAAATGTCAGAGACCAGTAAAGCTTTAAGAATGTTTATGAGATTTTTTCCAAATCCCATGGGAGGAAAGAGGATACAGACTCCAGCTGTTGGAATGATGTATAGAATTGTAAACCTTTTAGCAATTGTGTCATTGCCAAATTATAGTTTCTCTTTGATTTACTCTGCAAAGCTTTATATGGTCCAGAGGAGTTCAATATGTAACAATGAAAAAATTGAAGAGAATCATACATTGGCAATGCATTGTACTGTGTGGTTTACATAGAGTGGGGGTTCTCAGTCACTGGACCAAAACTGTTATCGCAAAACACTTATTAAATGTGTGGTTGCCTGGGTCCTACCCCTTGGGCCCAATACTTTTCACTGTTACCACCATTACAGGTGATTTCAATTCTGACTCATGTTAAAATTAGAAAATCACTGTTATAATAACCAAGTAGGACTCAAGGGAGATCCTGACCGCTCAAATCAAGAGGGACCCCAACTTCAGAGACGCTTGGCTTAGGGATGAAGGTTCTATACTCATGAACATGGATAGATTCTGAGGACCAGGACATTTGCTCTATTAGATTTTTGTATGAAACACAAATTTATACAATTTACCTTCTACTGAAAGTTTTCCTGAATGTTCTCTATGGGGCTAAGTGGTTGCAGGCTAGGAGTTTCTCTAGTCGTTGCCCCAAAGCATCCCATAGTAAAACAATAAACAGGGATCCTAGTATGCTTTTTCTTTTTCTCTTAATGCAAATCTCTCAACTGGAATTCCTCTCAATACCTTTTCTAGCTACTATTGAAGCTTCAGAAACATGAGTTGGTTTCCTTTCTTGTCATGGTATGTTTGACGGGTGTGTGTGATTGGTTGGAAAGAGAGTTTGACAACTCAGGTTTTACTCACTATTTAGAGCCCACCCCACATTTTAGAATAATGAGTACATTTGTGTTTTGTAGAAATTGAGTCTGGAGGAGAAGGCAGAAAGATGTTGAGTCTAACTAAAGAGTGTGGCGTGTAAGCATGGAGACCTGAGTTCAGAGTTCCAGCACCTACGTAAAAGCTGGGTACAGTAGCACTTGGGAGGGAGAGGCAGGAGAATTCCCAGGACCTTGTGGCCAGTCAGTCTAGCCCATTAGTGAGCTCCAGGTTTAGTGATAGACATCATCTAGAAAACTAAGGGAGAGGTACTTTTAGGGAAAACACAGGATGGTCTCCCAGATGCCCATACACACAGGTGTGAACACGCGAGATCTTGGTACCAATTTAAAATTGCTCTAAAATCAATTAGTGTATCTTATAGGTGTAATGCCTCTCTGTCTGTGTTTCTTCAGGTCATCTATGTCAGCAGTGCAGAAGGGTACAAAGAACGTGTCACTGTGCCTGCACATGGACCCACTAAGCAGCGAGTGTAGGGCAGAATCAGGAGTCTTCACTCTGCCAAGAGTAAGACTGCAGAGGGAAAGCTTGAGTGAGGCGTGGTATGGGCACAAGGACTGAGGAACCCGGGAGCGGATGATTTACCAATGACAAGGACCGTCTGCTACAAAAGTGCCCAGTGACAGCCCAGGCTCAATAGGATATGCACCATTTCCAGAAAGGACCGTGGGATGAAGACTGTTAAGAGTGACATTTCAGCCACACCGGCCCTGTCTGGCTGCTCTTGAGTGGGGTCTACGTGAAGCTCCGGCGGCTCTTACATTTGTTTAGCAAGCTGGACTTCTGTAGTCATAGCATTAATGACACTGTAGTACAGATCTCATTAATTTATCCTTGTCTTCAAGTAGACTATAAAATTCCACAGCATAGGAGCTTGCTAGTTCCCTCCCCTCTCCTTCCTTCTTCCCGTCTCATACCCCTTTTTCCTTCACCTTTCTCTTTTTCTGCCTCCCATCTTCTCCCCTCCCTTCCCATTCCCTCTCTTTCCCTCTCCTCTCTTCCCCTTTTCTTTCAACTGAGTTCCACTCCTTTCTGGAGTCTTCCTCCTCTCTGCTCTGCTCTCCCACTCCTTCCCCTCTCTCCCTCCCCGCTTTTCTCCTCTTTTCCCCTCATCCTTCTTTTTTTTAACTTTCTTCGCCTCTTTTGTCTAATATAGGGAGCTAATAAGTACATAGTTCAGGATAAATGAACAAATAAAGACAATAATAGAAACTGACTAAATTTGTCTGCTAAAACCTGAAAGGAAAAGTACTTTCAGGTTCTCACACAAGAACTCAGGCTAGTTCTGAGTTCTAGAAAAATAATCATAAAGAAAGCAGAACTTACTTTGGGGTCTCCAAGAGACAGGCTA
>JAQHUG010000029.1:9779917-9792199 GCA_028555095.1 Dicrostonyx torquatus
CCAACACTATCATATATACTCGGACACAAAGTAAGTATCAACAGATACAAGAAAATTAAAACAACTTCCTGCGTCTTTTTTGACCACTACAGATTATCACTGGGGGTCAACTACAATAGAAACACAGGAAGCTCAAAATATAGTGTCAGGATTTTTCCTTTTTTATTACTTTTTATTTTTATCTTATCATTTTCTATTTCATGTATTTAATTTTATTCATATACTTTCTTCTTTCCTTTTACTCCAAAGGTCCCTTATTTATTATGACTTCCAGTTTTAGTGTTTTTATGGGATTTCTGAATGTGTAAGTGAAAAAGTATGGCTCGGTTTCTTGTGCTTTTTCTTGGGCTTTTCTCTTTGTTTTTGCCTAGTTCCCATGTGATAGTTTTTGTTTTATCTTATATTTTACTTATTTTATTACTATCGCCTAAAAGCCTGTTCATTTTCTAATGAAAGACAGAAATGGGATGGATTTGGATGGAGGGGAAGAGGGGAGGAGTTGGAAGGAGTAGAGGCACTGGGAACTATAATCAAGATGTGTGTGTGTGTTTGTGTGTGTGTGTGTGTGTGTTGAAAACAATCTATTTTCAACTAAAGCAGGGATGGGGAGAGCATACACACCATGGCAAAGGTCCTGTGTTTCTCCTGAGAAAAGCCTAGGACTCCCAGCCAGGGTGAACTGGGGGAGAGGGCCACTGTTTGAGCAATTGTGAGCAGTGTCCCAGGTGCAGAACTCAGAACAAACAAAACTCTTAAGCCATGGGCCTTTGATTAGTAGCAGGAAGTGTTTCTTCACTGCTCCTTTTTAGTCTGACAAAGCATAGGCCTTGCTCCTGAAGCAGTGTTCACCCACGGTCTACAGATGCTTCAAAGACTCAATGATTGCAGAGAACTCAGCCTTGAGGCCTAGGGACAGGACTCAGGCATACACTGTCTAGGATCTACGGTTTCTCACGATCTCCTGGATAGGTCTGTGGTTCATCCTGCGGTCTCTTTTCCCTCACCTCCTTCCTCACATGGCCTTGCCTTCATTTCCATCAACCTTTCTTTCCTCCTTCTTGATAGGGACCACAGCTCCAAGCTGCCTGTTTGTAGCTCTCTGTCACCTTCTTGAAGGAAGGGTCCTCAAGATTTTGCCTCTCTGGCAACTTCTTGAAGGAGTGTGGCAACAGGCTTATTAGGGCCCCGACACCAACCCGCGCAGGTGGACTTATGCAATGCACTTCAAAGGGCTTGCTCAACTTGAGGCTGGAGGGCAACACAGGGGCTGGCTTCATCAGGTGCAGCCCAGAGGGGCCTGGCAGCTAACCACACAGCCTGCACTATGCAGCCTGCCCACTCAGACAGGCAGGTTGACAGGTTCATCCAGCTCACACAGTGTGCTTCTTCCCTTGTCTACCCGCAGAGCGCACTGAAGGAATCCAGGAGTCCCAGGGAGGAGGAGATGCCAACCTGTTGATTTATTCTCGGTCACATTCTTTGTTGTCACCTTCCAACTTGAAGCAACCAGGGTTGTGTCTTGTTCCCGTGGGCATGCCTGGCTCCCTTCCCTCCCTGCCACTGTGGTGTGGTCTATTGAGACAGTGCCCTGTGCCCTGACTTGCTCCTCCCATTGCTCCTCTCCCACCAAGCTCACCAGCTTACATCCCCTTTTCCCAGGAACCGCCTTTCAAGCGGAGTTAGCGTGGGTTGGATTCAGAAGCTTCCGTCTTTGTGTTTCCCACCCTTGCGGGAGCCTGGGCTATGGAAGGGCATCACCGTGTGCCTTTGTTAAATCGGAGGCTACTAAAACGGCATTGCTGTCTCTCACCTAGCTTTCATCTCCTCATTTCCTCTCTGATGTCCAGGACAGACTGGCCATAGCCTCAGACCCCGGTGGGTAGCCCTGATTGTACAGGAACGAGTCCTCGGCCACGCCACCTAATCTTTCTGCATCTTGTTTCTGATTGTAAGACACTGCGAGCACTTTTCTCGTTTGTACTTCATAGGATTGATAGGATTACATGAGACAATGTGAGCTGGCAGTAGGAAAGCGCTCTGTGTTTGGAGCACTTTCCCGGTCATCTCAGTGGAGTTCGCAACCCGCTATCGCTTAAACTCCAGCGCTCCGACTATGCGCACGCGTACGTTTTAAGAGGGCATCATTTCAAAGCTCTGGTTCTGTTAGAAGAAATAGCCAATGTCCTTTACACATGGGGTCATTTTGCACATACTGTGAGGGTTTTGAAGGAGATGTAAAAAGGGCTGCTTACTGATGATGGTGATATTGCAGTGAGTTATTCCACACCCTAGAGAGTGTCCCACATGGGGTTTAATGGATTATTTCAAGACTTTAGAATTAGGCTTATCTGACGAGTAAGAAAGAAAAAAGTAAGGGGCGAATACTGAATTTTCAATTTTTAAAATTTCCCCTCTTTGAAATGATTTTTTGGCAATTTTGGGTGTAGTAGTATAGAAAACTACAGCACCGATAAAACTTCATAAAACATTAACGTTTAATTAATTTGAGCCTTGTGGAAAACGTGCAGTCAGCTCTGATCCTTCCTACTTGACCCTGGGCCCCACGGCACTTTCTTACGGACCAGTCGGTGGCTATTACTGCTGAGTACACAGGACACCTTACTTTTACTAAGTCAATGTGGGGCTTTACATGAGGCGTTGACCAAATCCAGGATCCATTCTCTGCTTTGTAAAATAAGCACTGGATTGGACTCGGTGCTTCAGCCACAGGATAGCTTTTAGTTGTGTGTGGACACTTACATCTGTATTGAGAGAAATTCAAACTTTCCTTTCTTGGTCACGCTGGCCATACTTAGAAGACCGCCTGGAAGCCCCATGTGGCCAATGACAACTGAGTAAGACAGGTAGATTCAGCTCGTCTCCAGGGCTTCAGAAAGTTCTGCTAGACAGTAAGACTTGGTGATTTCCAAGTACTTATTTATTTTTAATAATTTTAATTTTGGCCTTCTATGCAGGAATGACTTCACTTTTGAATCACTGTCCTTCAAATGTTCCTTAAAAGATGAGCGAGGGGGCTGGAGAGATGGCTTAGAGCACTGGCTGCTCTTCCAGAGGGCCTGAGTTCAACTCCCAGCACAACTGTAACTGCAGAATCCAGCCCCTCACACAGATACACATACAAGCAAAGCACCAATAAAGTAAAAATAAATAAATTAAAAAAAAAGATGAACAGGGTCATTTTAGTTGTTAATCTGTTGGGTACCATGTTCACTAATGGCTGCCAAAGAAATACCAGTTTTGTTGAAAATACTGTATAGTTTGGTTAAACTGGTCTCAACTTCAAGTTTCTGCATCTGTCTGAAAAACGATTCTCCATTTCACTATCCACCTGCTTCTAGCCCATACCAGGTATGCCTTTCTTTGGGGATGGGGGCCGAGATTAATCTCCCTTAGCATTTTCACAATCTTATAGGAAAAACTAATCTAAATGATAAGTAGTTTCTTTTTTCTTCTTCAATCTACCATAAAATTGTCCATGTGTTTTTAAAGGCACTATTTTTACAGAACTTTTGTAAACACTCTTTTGGACTCCATCTGTTGAGTCGGCCCCAGTGCTAACAAGTATTGTGCTGAGCCCTGCCATCCTGGGTGATGCGGATGGGCTACAGAGGGAGAGGGCTTGGCAACATGCAGACCACGTACATCAAGCCACTGTCACTACTGCTGAAGACAAGCACCAGCGTCATCCCAACTCCACACAAAGCTGAAGATGGGGGTGGGGGTGGGGGAAACCCAATGTGTAGTTTCTAAGTTTGAAAGAGCAAAATCATTAAAAAAATGTAAAAGTGATTCTATAACCCCAAGATAAAGACACTGATTTAGAGATAGAGAGAGGAGAGAGAGAGAGAGAGAGAGAGAGAGAGAGAGAGAGAGAGAGAGAGAATACAGTGGTTCCTAAAATCCATTCACCAAACTCCATCACCAAGATATTGGCAATTTCTAAAACATCAAAGTCTAACCCATCGGTAACCTCTCCTAAGCATTCTTTGCCTCTCTCTGAGCAAGCCAAACCAACACTATTCTTTTTTTGTACCTCAAAGTAAATGCAACAAAACAAGCAAAGGCTGACTCCACCGGCCAGGAGAATTGGCAAGAACGTTTAGAGAAGTCCGATGACATAATCCACCCTGGCTTCAGAAACACACATCCTGACCTCCAAGCCTGCCCAGGGACTCTGCGTCTTGTCAGTTACGGATTGCTGCCCTTATTACCATGTTGCCCACGTGCTGTGAGGAGAGCCGAGAGCCTCTGCCCCTGGAGTGGGCTTGTGTCAACATTTTTATTGCAAATTCCCATTTTCTGATCATTAAAAAGCTTTCGGCACAGAAGTGAGTTTGTGAAAGTTCAAACTTTGAAAGGATTCATTTAATGGCTTAAAAATAACACTGGGGGCCACGCCCATAATTTAAAATTTTCTAGCTGGCTTTGTGGCCTGGGCTTTTTCAAAACGCATAAACTTAAAATATGAAGGGACTCAAGGCTTGGAATAGTTCCAAAGTTGGTTTTTAGTGTTTGGTGAACTGGAATGGAGTTTGTTAATGGTGAACTTTGCTTGCAGACATGAAATGGTAGGACCAATTTAGTTAGAATGCTTTCTAATGTCATCTAGAAAGTAGTGAGGTGGAGGGGTTTTTCCATACTTTCCTAATAGGGTTATGGGCCAAGAAGGAAGAGCTGGGTTTGGAACAGGCTACATATTTCTGAGACCCAAAAATAAAGGGAAAATTCAAGGGTCTCCAGGCTGAGTGAGCCGCTGTGTGGTAGACTACTCTCATGGCCCCAGGTTCGAGACTGAGTACTAGTGGGGAAACGCAGTACCTTGTTTGAAAACGGTTAAGGATTTCAAGACGAAAGCATTGAAGTATTAAAGCAAGGGAAGGGCTGGTGTGGGTAACAGGTCTTACTTAGAGACTGGTTTTAGCCTAGTTTTCTCTTTCTTCTTCCTTTATTTTATTTTTTAAAAAATGTTTAGCATCCTCTAAGGGACTAACAGTTTCTAAAACATTGCCAGCGAGCAGCATTGACTTAGGAGTCAGTTTACACATAAGTGTATGACTTCCGTGGTCCTGTGCTCTTTCATTCACAAAATACAAACACACCTGACTCCCTCCCTGAACGCTGCTTACTAGGAACTAGTGAAATACTTGAGGGAAGGTAGATTTTAAAGCTTGCAGCTTTTCGCATGTGTTTTCAAGCGGTGTCCTCAGGATAATCTCATGAAGCAATAAGGCTAAGACACCCATATATTGAGACTCTGCAATTTCCATCTGTGTGGTTGATTTTCCTGAATCTTCATAGGTCTTTTCTCATGGAAAGAGAACTGGGACTCAACCCTCTTGACATTTAATTTTGCTTTGAGTAAAAGGGAGCCAGGTAGTGCAACATTTGAACACCAAGTAGGAGGAAACCTTGGAGCAAGAAATAAAGAAAATATTGTGAAATATTTTTTTCTCATAAGTTTTGAATTGGACCAATTAAAAAAAATTCAAAAGCATTTTTTTATGAAATGTGTTCTGCTTGAGACTAATCCTGTATCCATGCTAAATTCATAGAAGTTGTGCCTGTGTTATAACTGGGCTTGTTGAAAACTTGGTAAATAAAAGCGATGGGAGGGGTTATAGGCTACCACTGAACATGGAGAAGAACTTCAGGGATGACTAGATGATAGTAGAGGCCCGTGTTTGCTTATCAAAGTCTTGTGGGTCCTGCATTTCTTAGTGTAGTCCACGGGTTGTTAATAATGTCTTTCTTTCTTTCTTTCTCCGTCCCACCCCTGCTTTTTTATTTAAGAGCTATTTTTGGTCAATTAAGTTTGGGAAAACAATGAACTTGACAAAGTTAAACAGCCTTTCCAAACACAGTTCATCTCAGTCCTTTAGTGAACCTTTGTAATTCAAGGCTCCCCAAGGAGGAGTGCAGTATTTCCAAACACATTTAACTTTAGAATATTTTAATATAATGGTATTTTATTTGTATTTTAATAGATAAATCTTGCCTGAAGGCCAGAGGCAAAGCTAAAGCCACTAGAGGTCAGGTAATGGTGTCACACACCTTTAATCCCAGTACTAAGGAGTCAAGCCTTTAATCCCAGCACTAGAGGGAATATAAAATGGGAAGAGAGAGAGAGGCTTAGTCTGCTCAGTTTGTGGTCACCCAGCCTTGATAGAGGTAAGACTTCTCTAGTGGTTTGGTTGCCTTGCTTTTCTGGTTTTCAGGTTGAACCCCAATTTCTATCTCTGAGTTTTTATTATTCATGCTACATCTTAACCCTGACCCCTATATTTTTTAAATTCAAAAAAATCTTCAAGGGCCAGTGCTCAGCAGAACACACTTTGAGTAGGATAGCTTGGATCAAAGAACCAACACCGTCGACTACAGTCTTGCAGCAGAGACTTGTGGCTCTTCAAAGACTTCTCTGGAACTGGATTATTAATACCAGGCAATATTAGCGCCTTGTAGCCTTCAGAACTGAGATAATACATTCTGTGAGGCCACCGAGTTTGTAAAGATTTTTTTATAGAAGCTCAAGAAGCTAGCACAAATCTAATCCGTAAGTCAGAACAGACAAGTGCCTTCCATCTTAGCCCCACGCAGAAAAGCTGCCATCTTTGCCAGGACTGCTCCAGGGAACAGAAAGCTGCCTCACACAGCATGTAAGATCTAGATAAGTTTAAATGAATGGACCCTATAGGGAGGCCCAAGCTGTCAGCAGTCCAGCAACTATATAAAGGGAAACAGCGTGATGAGACCAAGAGTCACTGGTTGGGTCCCTAACAATGCCACTCTTGTCCTGAGAAGATTCTCCCACGGGTCGACAAGTTGCCTGTGGGGTGAGAACCTTAAACGCTCTCAGCTGTCTCACCCCTGTCTACTGGCTCTCAAATAAGACTGGGAACATTTCCAAGCATGCTTTGTATTCTGACCCTTCTGAGTATATTCGTGGTTTGTTCTCTTTGCTCTTAGTTGAAGAGGCCATTTCTCTTCTTTGTCTTTCTGCAGCCTTTACCCTACATTGTTGCCTTAGTCATTTCTTTCTGACCTCTAATTGGGCAGCATCGTAAGGGCTTTCTTTAGCTTAGAGTGGGGAGGACTTGCGTTAAATAAACTCAACTAGCTCTCTGATGACTTGCGTGCTCATTGTGTATGAGCAGAAGTGGCTGAAATGTCAAAGAAGCTTTTGCTCAATGGCTTTCACTCTAGAGGCTTAGAGGTTATGGTGGCTTGGGAGGGCCCTTGAATTATCCTGGGTTTTGTAACCACTGTCAGCGTGACATAATAAAGTGAAAAGGTTACAGCCGATGTGTGCACGACTTCCCCTTCTGGCGACCCATAGTAGTGAACCTAGTCATCCTCAGCCTTCCCTGAAGGGGTCGAAGCGAGGGTCAGGGCTTCAGAAAGTCACTAATTGCACTTAGCAAATGCTCTATTTAGAGGCTCCTTCCTCTGTCGCACCAGTAGGGGGCCGACTGTCAGAGTGCTGAGCCAGGAGGGGGCTAGGGGCAGTTGGGGACCTCTGGGGGTGTGGAGCTTCCTCTGCCCCTCTGGCGGGGAATGGGGGCGGGGCGGGGCAAGACAGCCACTGAAGGAGAGGCTGGTGTAGAAACAACTTCCTGGTGCCTCTCCAAAGAGCGCTGCTAGGGCAGTGGGGAAGTGATTAAGAGGTGGTGAAAGGGGGGACTAGTAGAAATTTCCCCCTGGTGACTGACCCATAAATTTTGAAAACCCTGGTGATCACCCCTATTAAAAAAGCAAAAATATGGGCCACAGAGAGGTTATTCCAAGTTCATCCCGAGACACGGGGCAGCACTTGGAAGTAAACTTCTGACTCCTGATTTCTGTCCTTCAACCCAACTGCTGGAGAACTCCACCACCCCTCGCCTGTCACCCCACTCATAAATACAGGCGGACACATCCACTTCCAGAATTCCATTGCCTCCTGCTGCCATTTGCACCAACACCCATCCCCAAGCCCAGGGCAGGACCACGGGTGTGAGGCCCAGACAGTGCTTGGGACTTTGAGCGAGAAGCAAGGAAAAACAGCAGTATGGTCAGAAACAGGCCAGAGAAACAGCTGCCAAAACACCAGCATGCATAATTATGATAACAACTCCCCGAAAAGTCCCAGCTTGAGATTTCTAGGGGTCCTCTTTGCCTTATCTGTGTTGAGGCCCCTCCAAAGCAAAGCAGACCCTGCCTGGGCGCCTCCCTACAAACGTACTCCCAGTCATCATTAAAGATGACAACAGCTCTATAAACCTTTCTAGAGTTACTGTCCTATTATTAATATTTATTTGCTTCTAACATGCAGGCACCACAGACTGTCTTGCAGTGATTTAAGCCTCAATAATTAGGAAACAGGCATATCTGCAAACAGATACCCTTCAAGATGCCGTTTCCTCCTTTGAAGAAAAGACCAGAGCCTTCCCTGGGCTGCCTTTAAACATGATGGCCCCTTTCGAGAAGGTTCCAGACAGATCCCCTTGCAACGGCCCTTGCTAAAACCTTGCTGCAGTAAAACTGGTCCTAGTTAGATCAAAAGCACAGGCCAAACTCTAAAGGAATGGAGGCTAATACGAGAGAATGAGAGCCATTAAACTCTTCAAGTATGCATGAACTGGAGCGCGCGGTGCCATACACAGCGTTCTAGCCCTCAGCTGTTAGCAGGTGTGAGTCAGTCAGTTGTACAATTCATTTGTCTACCTAATTGCACCGAAGATGGGCTTTTTCCTCTGCCTATAACATCTCTAATGAGTAGGTTTTCAGTTCGATCTAACTAATTAATTCTTGTTAACTTCCTTTGCATTGCTGTTCTTTTAATTTAACCAAGAGACAGCCCAGAGTTGCGACTAGTGTTTAGTCTCAACTAGATTACACCAATTCATTAAGGCCCGTAATTGTTGGTCATATCCTTCCAAGCGGTCATTACAACCTCTGGCTTGCATATTGAATAACAGCCGTTTCCTGACTCTTGTGTGAGGGAGGAGAAAATGCTAATAAAGAAAGAATAAATGATTCTCGACTCCATTCAGGGCTGCGTAGATTTCTTTTGCAGGAGGAATCTTAGGGAGATGGCAAAACCGGCTTCTGGGGGGGGGTACCTCCACCCTGAGCGAAAACAATAAGAGCCAAGTGAAGCGTTCTGTGCTACTGTGATTACTGCATCCGTAAAGTGACTCTATGGCTGCTGTAATCAACTTCAATGAAAGCTGCCTGTTAGAGCTTCAATAATTACCCATTTCTGTTAACAGCTTGCTTTCAGTTTAGCACTTTGAGGCCAAGAGGGAAAAAAAGAAAAAAAAAACCTGGGGGCATTTTAATAAAGGATTCCACTCACATGGTATTTTGGGGGGTAAGTGCTTGTGTGTGGGCAAAAAAAAATGCGCATGTAAGTTTTTTTGTCCCTTTCTCAATAGCAGCCTCTTTCATTTCCAGCTTAGATTCGCCCTTCTGCAAAGCACAAGTTCATACAGGGTTCAGTCATGGACTGAATGTTTACGGAAGAATGCACAATAGTTTAAATAAAGTGGTGGTTTTAAATATTTTGCCCATTTCTTTAAACAAATTGCCAATCCGTAAAGTCTGTGCTAAACACATTTCAAAAGTAAAATGCCACAAGGATCTTTGACTGAAACCTCAGCATCAAGCGTTTCTCTGGGTCTTACCTCTCCTCCCCGACTCCCTGGCTTCAGATGCATTTGTTATGACTATGAATTATTTTAGGTGAGGGTGAGTTTGGGAGAAGGAAATTTGGTCAAGAGGGCTTCAAATATTTGTTCCAATGGGGGAGGGAGCAAAGGGGCGAGATGATGCTAAATTGAGCAACATCCAAGTGCTCAGGTTATGGGACTTTTAGTCACGACGTGACAGACAAAGGAAGCAGTGGGCCCACTAGAACACGACCTTTCTGCTTCTCCCAGCTCTCACTTGCAGCATTTCTGCAAGACGAACAAGTCTCGTAAACATAATAGAGACCTTGTTTCACCAAAGACAGCCAGCAAGCTCCCTGATGCACAAACGCCTTTGAGTTTTGACTCCATCACTTAATCCTCCTGTCCCTCTTCCTCATCTCCAGGCCCGCACTGCAAACAGAAAATATCAAAGCCCGACAGGAAAGCAGGAAGGATGTAGTCTTATTTCCATGTCTGCGACGTGCGGATTATTTGGGAACTCCTTACAGTTTGGACATTGTCTAGTACAAAATTGAAAGCTTACCTTTGTCCTCTGTAACAAAAACCCTAAATGTATTTAATTCAGATTCCAATGTTCTCAAGATTGTTTAGAAGAACAATAAATTCACTTGCCTTTATTATTTCATTTGATTTTTTTTCTCAAATGACTAAACGGCAAGTAAAGAAAAATCTACCGGTTTTCCATAAATTGTGATTTGAGAAAACAAAAGTTTTTTAGTTATACTTATCAATAGAAGATATTCCTATTGGCTTTTATTTTATGTACTGTTTTCTTTAAAGGTGAAATTTCAGCTCTTCAGAACTGTCCCCACACTAGCAGCAGTAAGGTCGTGTGTGAGGACGGTTTGTCTGGATGTGCATTCTCCATCAGCACCTGTGACAGCAGTAGCATATCTCCATGGTCCACGTTTCTGGGTATTATTGATGGATTAGGTGAAGAGATGTGTTTTCCTCCATTTCTCTTGATAGTTATTACACTGGCATATTTCATACATTCTTTCATCTAATTTATGTCTTCCTACTCATCTTCCTCTCCCTCCCTCCACTTTTGCTTTTATTCCTCGGTAAAGAGCCCTCCATTGGACCAGAGATCGTAGTCAGTGCTCAGAGTCGCTCTCCCTTCGGACTGTGTATGGACAATGGAGCGGTGGGAATGAGCGGGCTGGGGCCTGGCACTCAGAGTGCAGAGACTGAAATAAGCAGACTTTTTCTATTGCTACCCCGGCCTGCTGCTTCAGTAACACTCACATGTCTCTGCTGCAGAATGTAAACCGAATTCAATGTACCAATCCCCCCCCCCTTTTTTTTTGTTACCTTCCGTGTTGTGAAGTCATGATTATCTCTTAATTTGGATTTTTCTCTCCTGTTGGATATTTTATATTTTTATGAAGGGAGGAAAATAAAGCTGTATATCTGAGAATCAACTGAAAATTGGGCACCTTTTAAGGTACTTAACATTTTTTAAAAATAAGACTGTAACGAACACAACTGGAGCGTTCGTTCTTTATTTACACTTAGCTATGTAAAAGCTCTACTTACTCATGAAACAGAGAACTCAGACTTTTGATTAGCACCTCTATAAAATACACGTTATGTGAAATAGAAGATAATCAGAGTCATTGAAGAGGGTTTGAGTGGTTTTATTTTCTCATTTCCATTTAAAACAGCCACCTAAAATCTTAAGCATATATGAGCCAGATTCATACTGGAAAGGCCAACAACCCCAAAATGTTATAGTCTGTAAAAAAGGAGGCAAGATAAGTCCTTCCCATCGGTAGAAATCAGAGACTTAGGGGATGGTTCTCCATTCGGGAGTTTACAACACTATTGTATTCCTTGGTGTCCAGTTTTGTGTTTCCCTTCTTTACTAAACTCCAGTGTATCTTGCTTCCTTTCTTTTTGTGAGCTTGCACCACCCAGGTGTCTATTATAAATGATCAACATTTGATGCTATTCAAGTCTTTTAAGTCAGGACATCAAAGAAGATAAGGAAATCAGTTACGCTCTGACATGTGTATTTTTAAGACATGAAGATTGCCTTTAAACCTTTTAGCATAAAAAGGTGACTGAACAGACAGGCTCAGCTGGTATGCAGAGGTGCACTCATGCTATTCAAGCTGCATCATCAAATATCAAGAGCCCACAGACCTCTGTCTCCCATTTGCCCACTGTAACAAATACTAGTACCCAGAGTTCTGGGGACCAGGGGGCCTGGGAAGAAACTCAACTAAAATTTCAAGATCGAATTTATTCACAGTTGGTCCATCATTTGCAAATTGAAAGTGCTGGCTCAACAATCAACATCATAATCCTTGCTTAAAGGCACATAATATCTTTTTGATGTATGCCTGATCTCCATTGCTGCCTTGCAAATTAGTGAACTGTGGGGTGCCTCCTGTTTGGGATACTTTCCACAGTGCTTTGTATTTCTAACACATTCTCAGTAAGTATTTGTTTCATTTGAGACATTATTGACTTTTTTCTTATATTAGCCATAATGATTTTTTTTTTACTTTTGTTTTTTGAGATCTATTTTCTTTCAATGGGTGTATGATTAAGTGTCTGAATGTGG
>JAQHUG010000029.1:9817556-9853300 GCA_028555095.1 Dicrostonyx torquatus
TGCAGAATTGAGTGAAAATGAGTGTGTGGAGAGAAATCATAGTAGCGGAAGGAGCATCGTTACTAGTCTTTCAATGTCTCTCACTGGAAATCTAGGGGAAACATAGTAGAACATCAAGGTCTGTGTCTAGTTATCTAAAAGAATAAGCCCCCTTTCTTTCTGAATAAAGGTTTTACCATCTTCTAGGAGCAGGGGAGAGCAAGGCTTGAGGCCAGAGAGTAGCCTGGGAAGCCACACAGTGCAATTCCAGGGAGGTGGAGGAATGAACAGCCTCTTGAAACCTGGTGGGAGCAAATTTATCACCAGAACATGAGATTTCCTATCAGGCATTAAAATTCAAGAGAGCTAATTTGGGAGAATTAACAGAAAGAAACCCAGTGAGTATGGTATTGGAGGAGGGAATATTAAGCCCAGGAGAAGCTCAGGCTGCTGGAGTAGCCGCCATAATTAAAGCAGATCCTAACTGCTCTGCAGAAAGCAGGTGGAGGGTGAGACTCTCTAGCCAGCCCCATCTCCACTGGTGACTGGTGAGGCAGAGGCTCTTCATGGCAGCAGCAATGACAGCAGGAGGGATCCCTAGCAAATGTCTCACGACGCCTAGTCTTTTCCTTCTTTCTTTGAAAAAGGGAATAATGATTCTGACAAATGGGAATGAATAAGCTGAATCAAGTTGTTACCTTTGACCATTGAACAAGGCCAGGGCCAATTAGGACACTCTTATGAGCATGAGTCTGTGAAGACAGACTCTGTCTTTAAACTTTTGAAGATGAGGGGTCTGATTAAAACAAACAACAAACCTAGGAGAAAATCCTGATCCCTCTATTAAAGTTACAAGAGATGAAGAAATCATTTTGAGCAGGAACACCAATATTTGCAAAGCTAAAGTTCTGGATGACAGACATAGGGTCTTTCTTAAAGAACACATGACAAATTTCGACCCAGTGAACCCCTTGCCCCCACCATGCAGAATGGGAAGGGCATGTGGCATCTACTTGGTGGGCTCCCTTCTTTGCCATCCACTCAGGGAGTCTGAAAGGGAGCAAGAATTTTCACAGGACTGGTAGAGAAGACAGATGAACCCTTAAAGGTCATGGAGGTCATATTATAAATGAGAAAAATGTGGCATGCATAAGGAAGGGTGCAATGACTTATAAAACTGCAGGACACCCCAGGGAAGGTCTGGTGGTTCTGCTTTAATAAAATAAAACCCTTCCCTTCAACTTTTGTCAGCTGACAGCTCCTTGCAGTAGTGGGTGCCCATCACCCAAGCTTGTGGACCCACCTCATGGTCTATGAAGAATGTGCACATATCAATAGGCTGGCATTCCATATTCATGGATCAGCCATGATGTTCAGACCACTGGCTAATCCATGCCTCCAAAGGTCAGTGTTCTTAAATAAGACACTTTCACTGAGTTTACCAATCTATTCAAAGTAGAGAAATTCATAAGTAATACTGAGAGCTTATCTATATGAAATTAAAGAGTTAGATGTGATAATACTCACCTATAAACCCAACACTTGGGAGATGGAGGCAGAAGGATAAAGTGTTTAAGGCTAGCCTGGGCTACATGGGACTTCAATTAAAAAGAAAGAAAAAAGACTTGTTATAAATCTCAAAATATAATACAATAAAGTTTGTAGAAGAAAATATCATATCACTATGATTTTAAGGTAAGATTTCTTAACCAAGACACTATGATCCTAAAGTAAGATTTCTTAACCAAGATATGAAAAGTATCTCTTGTTGGAAACACATCATTAAGAGAACAAAAGAAATGAACCATAGCCTGAGGTGTTTAAGTTTTTGTATCCACACATAAGGAAATATATGGCAAGCAACTTGCATCCAGACCCTATGAAGACCATCTACAAAACAAACAAGATAAAGAAACTTTTAAAATAAAATAAAAGAAATTGGCAAAAGACTGGAACAGACATCTCAGAAAACAACATTAAAATTGCGAATATGTACAGGATCAGTTAACGGCATGATTTGTCAGCAGCGGAATAAAGAAGCCACAGTGACCCAGACCACTTGGAGTGGTCCAGCATATGATGCTGAGTGTCAACAAAGATGAAATTGTCACTTTCTATTTGCTGACTGGAGTAAAAGTGTTTCACCTGCCTTGAAAAATGAGTTCGGAGTAGAACTACAAAGCTAAACCTCCAGGCCTGTGAGATGGCTCAGTGGATAAAAATGCCACGGCATAAGCCTGATGACCTAGGTGTTATCGCTGGAACTCACTGTGGAATGAGAGAAGTCGGACCCGAAAGACGTCCTCTGACCTCCATGCATGTGCCTCCACCAGCCCCATAAACACATGCACAGAATGAAAAAAAGGGAAGGGTAGAGGAAAAACTTAAAATGAAAATTTAAAATCAAAGACACACACACACACACACAGCTTTTCAGAGTATGGGGAATGGCAACAGACAAAATGAAAAGCAATTGCCTATTTCAAAGGCTATGTCAGGACATGGTAGACTCTTTGGACAAAGTTAATAGTTTAGGAAGATTAACTTTGTAGGCATATACAGAAACACACAAACAAACAAAAATTTTGAGGGTAAAAGGGGACAAAGAAGTCATTAAAAAATGGTCATCAAAATCTACCAATGAAGCAATAATCACGGCACAATAAAATGTCAGTTCTGATGTTTCAATCAGTTATTTGACTTCGCACTTGAATTTATTTTCAAAGGTGTGTCTCTTGCTATTACCCTCACTCTGGTCCCTGTTGTACAAGAAGGCCTGCTTGGGGGACCATACCCTCTAAAAGAGGATGAGATTATTCCACATTATTGCCAGGAGATGTCACTGTTGAAAACTGAGCCTGTTGTGTAGAGATGTGGTGTGGTGTGGTCCCTGTCCTTTCCCTGGGGAATCAAGGTTACAGTTTAATTCAGATATATTTGATGTGGGATTTCCCTCTGTATGCTGTGAATACCACTGGTGAATAAAGAAACTGCTTTGGCCTGTTGATAAGGCAGAACTTAGGCAGGGAAAACTAAACTGAATGCTGGGAGAAAGAAGGGCGGAGTTAGACAGAAACCATGTAGCTGCCAGAGACAGACACCAGAACTTTAGCTGGTAAGCCACAGCGATGTGGCAATACACAGATTAATGGAGATGGATTAAATTAATATGTAAGAGCTAGCCGATAATAAGTTAGAGCTAATAGGCCAAGCAGTGATTTAAATAATATAGTCTCTGTGTGATTATTTTGGGGCTGAGTAGCCAGGAACTAACTAGCAGCCTTCCTCCAACATACATTTGCTTGGCTAGTTTTATTTTAGATTTCAAGACTATTTCATGATGGGCTGCTGTGAAACAATCTTTATACATGTAAATATGCATTCCTCCCATTGATTAATAAATGAGCTGACTGGCCAATAGCTGTGCAGGTAGAAGTTAGGTTGGATTTACAGACAAAAAGAGAGCATAAAGAGGAAGGAGGGAAGAGTCTCAGGAGTCTTGAGGAGACACAGAGAGAAACAATATGAACTTGTCATATTGAAAAAAAGGTACTGTCATATGGCAGAACATATCTAGAAGATATGGGTTAATTTAAAATGTAAGATTTAGTTAGTAACAAGCCTGAGCTATCAGCCAAGCATTTGCAATTAATACTAAATCTTTGTGTGGTTATTTGGGAACTGGCTAGTAGGACAGAAAGTCTGCCTTCAGTGGGTAGATATGGCCTTCCTGTTGTCACAGGCTAAATTGGAACGAGTTTTCTAATCCAACTTTGCAATAGGTAGGGTGTGTAGGGAAAGTGAGTTACCTTAAACTTAAGCCATAGAAAGACCCCTGGCAGGGAGGGGAGATTTTGGAGGTGAGCCTCATGGAGCTGAAGCCACAGACAGATCTAGTACCTACTGGTTTGTTTTCTCTTGGAACTGCTGGGGCCTCTTATCACTGGACACTGCAGTTAACCACAGTCCAATGTGAAGCTACCTGCTATCTTGAGTAGTAGCGAGACAGAGAGCCTTGGTCTTCAAAGAGCGGCTCAACTCGACTTCCAGAACACTCGGTATTAGAGGATCTCACAAGATGACTTCCTGTTTAAGTCACTTTAAGGTCTCACCAGGGCCTTTCACCTGATGAGCATCTGCCTTTTCCTCGCTACTTCTCAACGAGGAGGGTCGCACACATGTACAGCTTCCATGAAACAACTCTGGTCCAAGATTATTTGACACTTTCACCCAAGGGCAGAGAAATAACTAAAATCATTTCTAAAATTCCACCTCATCAGGTTAACAGAGTGTTCTATAAGTACACCAACAATGAAATAGATGTGCTAAAAATGTATGAAAAAGATAAAAAAATGAGCAACCCAACCCAAACACATTTACTTCCATTAAATATGTGGTAAGTCACTAAATATACTTTTTGAACCATATGGCAAAACAACAGGTGGTATTTTTTTATCATGGAAAATATCCAGTTAATATTTAAACATGGATATTTATAGGACCAAACTAAAAACAAGCCATGGATGACTGTGTATAGATGTTGTAATGCGATAAAAGCTAGACTTGGCACTGAAGAGACTGAGTTCAAATCCTTTTTCTTCTGTAGATTAGTGGTGGATGTGTTAGCGTATGCTAACCCATCTAGCTTTCCCACAAAGTGCTGTCAGGCTAACCCAATAGTGAAAGTCAATGCTTGCCAAGTCAAACCTGACTGGAGATGACGCAGAAGGATAATTTTTGCTTTTCTTTTGTGATGGTCATGAAGTTAGCATCAAGTTCTCATTTGTTGGTTCATCAATATGTATTGGAGATTTTTGGGAAACTAAGGAAGCCAGATAAGGAAGGACTAAAGTTGGGAATTGAATGGTAAGGTTCTGTCCTCATACGCTCTGCTTCCAGTAGGTGGTAGTCACTCCGGGTTCCCATCAGTACATTCTTCAGAGACAATGAGAATAGACCTGCAGTCGTGGGGGCTTGGGTAGTAGTAATCAGAGATCTCTTTCTTTAAAGGGCTGGGCTACAGTGTTTGCACACATTTCAACAACAGAAAGAAAAAAAATGTGAAGAAGAAGAGATTGAACAAAGCTGTGCTCAATGATGGCAGGGGCTGGGAATGGGGAGTGCTAGAAGCCTTCAAGTGGCCTGGGGTATGGAGATTAATGGAGAATAGGAAGACCCATAAAATTAAGTTGGAATGAGCATTAAGGCAAAGAATTAAACTTTGGCTACATCACAGTTTGATTTTAAGCAACACAATGACTCCCGTGATAATGGAAATTGCATTTTGGAGTAAGACAATGTAGAATAGAAAGATGTAAAGGGCGAATGGTGATTATTTCCCAGAACCCCACATATGATATGACTTCCTGCCAAATGTGGCTTTGGGAGGCTGTTCCAGCTTTTTTTCCAAAAGTTTTTGTTGTATGTTTTGTTTCCTTTTAAAGTTTGGCTTCTAACTCTTAATCTTCCTACATCCAAGTCCAACTCTTTGAGTCATAAACCACCGTACACTCAGCTCGAAAGGAAGCTTCTAGTTAGAAACACAAACAATTGTTTCTTTTCTCCAGATATCATTACATGGATTGGCTAAAGGATCAGGAGGAAGTCCGAGACTCTGGTGTGTCAAACATTTTCACGTTGGCTCTAAGGAAGACTATTAGGGCAAAGCATCTTCTACCTTCCCAAACGTGCACCTTTCTTTCACTCATGATCAATCCGTGTCAGCGATGAGGAAAAAGCTTCTTTTTTCTTGATTTGACACTTGGCATTGTCAGTGTATAGAAGATGGCCTTTTAACATGCTGACCTCCCTCCCAGGTAGTTGACCTCTAACCTCTGGTAGCCACCCTCCTACAGTTATTATGGAACTCATCATCACCATGACTACAACCCTGGGGACAGTTCCTTTTCATGCCTTCTGCATTCTGTCAGCTCTTACACAGCTGAGTCACCTGGGCTCCTCTATACAACAAATATTTAACCTCTTGGGAACTCTAATTCGTACGCTAACCTACCTTTTCAATGTCCCTCCCTCTTCCTAGATCACCATAGTCCCTCATTTTCTCACTGAGATCCCATGTTTGGTTACTGCAGTCACTTTGTGACTCATGCCTTTCCCTTTATGCTCATCTCTAGCTCTCCACTTTTTTAAAAAATGCAAAAAATTTTTAAATGTTTTAAATTTAAATATTCTAAAAAGAATATCATTTTTAAATTTTACCAAGGTCAATCAATTACTTGTTCAAATACTGTAGTCTTTATTCAAGCTCTTAGCCACAATGAGAATCTAAACTAACCCAGCATCCTCATTTAGGGCTAGAGAGTCTCTGATACTTTTCAAGGAAATGTAAATAAAAACATCTCTTTATTTTTTTTTTTTTAGAAGAAGCAATTCCTAGTGTAGAGTTGTATCAATCCCATTGATGAAGGTCACTTAAGTATAGTCCATGATAAGCTGGGCAGTGTACGCCTTTAGTCCCAGCACTCGAGAGGCAGAGGCAGGCAGATCTCTGTGAGTTCGAGGCCAGCCTGGTCTACAGACCTAGTTCCAGGACAGGCTCCAAAAGCTACAGAGAAACCTTGTCTCAAAAAAACAAAAAAAGAAAAGAAAAAAAAGTATAGTCCACAATAAAACAAATCTGATACACATGGAAACAGGCCCAAATGAATAAAGACCAATTCAAACTACAAACAAAGGTGTGTTCTCCCAAGGACTTCAAATACCCAATCGTAGGTAGATAACAGAAAAGAACTATATAATATATATATTTTTTTTTCAAGAAAATAAAACAAATATGAACCTGACCCTGGAAATTTTTGAAAGTTGGGTTGGAAGTTCAAATGCAACATTTAAGGAAGAAATTATTAGTGCAATTAGAAATATATCAATGAAAGGAGAAAACACTGGAAGATAGAGCTAAATAGCTTTGAAAATTTATTTGCTCATGTGTGTATATTTGTGTATGTGTCTGTATGGTATATGCATACATGTATGTATTGGTACCCATAGACCAGAAGAGGGCAGCAGATGTCCTTCTTTATCATGCCGCCTACACCTTTGAGGCAGGGTCTTATCCCCAACCTGGGGCTCTGTTCCCAACTAGCCTGGAACCTAGCAGTGCTTAGTCATCTTTCTGTGTCTGCTCCCTTTGGAGCTGGGGTTACAAGCATTTTCAGGGTTGGTCAGCTTGCTATGTTAGTGCTGGGATCCAAAATCTAGTTTTTATAACTTAGAGCAAGCACACTTTAACTTCTGGGCCTCTCTCCAGCTACTATATAACGATTTAAGAATCTCATCTAGAAACACAGGTAGTTAAAAAAAGAAATATGAGAAAGAATTTAAACAATAGGGAAAATGTAATAAGAAGGTATAGTAGACATCTAGCAGGAGTCATAAAGAGAAAAGAAATAGAACAAAGAGTGTGACAATCAAAGAGTTCCTGGAGCTTGTAAGGAAGATGAGTTCACACAGCAGGAAAAAATAATGACATCTTGAATTTTGCAGGCAAATGGATGGATCTAGGAAACATCATTTTGAGTGAGGTAACCCAGACCCAGAAAGACAATTATCACATGTACTCACTCATAAGTGGTTTTTAAATATAAAGCAAAGAAAAACCAGTCTACAAACCACAACCCCAGAGAAGCTAGACAACAATAGGACCCTAAGGGAGACATACATGGATCTAATCTACATAGGAAGTAGAAAAAGACAAGATCTCCTGAGTACATTGGGACCATGGAACAGGGTTGAAGGGGAGGGGAGAAGCAGGGAGGGGAGCAGAGGAAAATGTAGAGATCAATAAAAATCAATAAAAAATTTAAAAAAAAGAAAAAAGAAGAAAGATGAATCCAGTGATGAGGGAAACAGTTCACCCAGTATAAGAGTGAAGATGATCACAGATAGGAGATTCTAGGTCACTTGAGACAAAGAAAAATCTTTCCAGTAGCCAGAGAGAAAAGCAAACACAAGGAGAAGACAGTTGTACCAACAGCAGACTTTTCCCTAGTGATAATTTTGTGATCAAATATCAAGACCCAAATATTCTAAGGGTTGAAAGAAAAATGGCCATACACATTCTCAATATACCCACCAATGTGTCCTGAGCTACGTGTCTCTGAAAAAAAGAGGAGACAATCACTGCTTGTAGGGTATGGAGACACTTGTTTATATCTTTTATCATAAATACGTCCATGGAGGAACTTCTAAAGATTATATCTGGTGTAAAAAATATATAAAAATCAACTAAACAGCAATAGCTGTAAAGATGCAAAAATGATGTTTGTTTTTTTTTTTTTTGCCCCATAAGCAACTTAAGAAGCACGGTGTCTAGTTGATTTAAAAATAAAATTTAATTTGCAAAATAAAAAAGAGATGAAATTAAAGTACCAGGCATTGCTGGAAGTCTTGCTCCAGACAGATTCTATGACCTGGCATGGAAGTGTGAAGCTGGCACCAAGATGAGACTGTAACCACCTGTTGTTCAAACAAGTAGCCCTGGATAGCCTGGGCTATCTTTACTTATACAGTTTCAATGGTTTGTTTGAACAGTTTTAGAGTTTTGCTTCATAAGTTTCTAAAAATGGTTACAGCAATTACCAGTTCATTGATTTTTCCCTTTTTGTCTCCCAACTCTCGCACCAGTGGCCATTGCCTTTTCTGTCTGTATCTCTACTGCTAGAATCATAAATAGCCTTGTAAACTACAAAGGATCTTTTCTAACTACGCACACCTAAAGGTAGAAGAGTGTGCCCAGCTGGCAGCACATGTGGCTATAGTGGTTTGCAGGGTGAGAGACAGGTTTGTCTCTTGTGGTTAATATTCACATGTTACATGGTAGGGTCTGAGTTTTCATGATCGACTCACCAGTCAAAGCTAGATCAGTCCATTCTACATTTTGTACTACTCTATCTCCTCTGTGGATATACTAGTTTTTTTTTCATTTATCCTATATACAACATAACTTGGAAACTTATTTTTAATAGTTGGCATTGCTTGTCCCTTGGCCTTATGTCTATCTCTCTTCTTAGGGTATTGGTCCAGTTATTAGAAATGAGGGATCTGTGGGTTTCAATGATTCTGCTTTATTCCCTGTTTCTAGACTTTCCCCATTAACTCCTGATACCACGTACTTAATAACATTTCTCAAAGACTCTTGTTAAACCATTCTTCCATGAATAGTTATGCATATATGTAATATTAAACTTCATGAGCTACTATGACTCATTCAGGCTAGCACGGTGAAAGAAGGGAGAACACATAGCACATATGCTCCCAGGGTCGTGCCAGAATCATGCAGCAAACTGTCGTCAGGTCCTTGCCAAGTGAGTCAGGGTCTCTAGGGTCTTACCACAAGGAGAGCCATTTGTGCTATTCTTAGGCCTTGGTCCCCAAAGAAGTCACATGTCTCCTGCCAAGGCATTACTGGTATGTAAGTCAGACATAGGGCTGGTTAGAGTACGTACTGTAAGCTCTTAATTAAAATTAAAACATTTTAACATTTATATTTCAATAAATTATCATGTGTGGAAATTTCTAAGAGTGATTTATCAATTACAGAAACGGGACACATAACTTTAAACCAGCTTCAAGTGGTCTGTATAATAAATAAACCCGCAATCAATGATAAGAAACCAAAGATATAGATAGTACAAGAGTAGAAATTGAGCCTAAAATATCATTACTTATAATAAATGCAAACAAGTTAAGTATGTAATTAATCAGAGTTTGTAATATTGGGTAAAACCCCAAATCTAAGGGTATGTTATAAGAGGCAACAACCAAAATCTAGAGATACAGAAAAGTTGAAGCTTAAGGCTAAAAAAGGAATAGAAAGATGTTCTCTTTAGCAAATGTGGAGGAATTATGTTAAGAACAAACAAACCGTAACAACAACAACAACAACAAAAAGAGTGGGTGAAATTACTGACCTCATTGTAAGAATTTCAGCTCGCCCAGATTAGGACGATATAGCCATTCTGAGTTTAACCTGACCCAGTAAAATTGCATAAAGATGTGAAAAGATAGGAAAATTGTGAGCCTGAGCCCTGCCTTTGCCAAGTAGTGAGTTTCAAGACCATGAACCTTATTTTAAGGTCCTACTTCAGCAGTGGGGACATGCAGGAAGGAAGAACCCTAGAGTTACAAGAATGAATGGAGAGAATTCTTATCTTGGTGGAAAATTGGAACCCGTCCAAAGACTCATAGATGAGGATGTAGAAGAATTGAGATCTATTTTTAGAACCTACAAACATAAATCTATAAACTCCAACCTTAAAATTTACAATATATACTATATTCAAGCACATGAGGTTTCATAAGAAGGATAAAAAGTAAATCACAAAATATTTTAGAAACTGCTACTGCACAGAATATAATGTCTTAATACACTGAAGTTAGCATAAAAGCACGTAACAGAATGAATTAAAATTACTACATTTTGGAAATTAATAAGATGCCCTGCTAATCACTCATTCATAGATCAAAGAAATATCATAATTAAAACAAATAAAGTTCACTTGTAACTGAGTTAAACTAGCAATATTATATATCAAAACTTATGAGATGTGGGAAAAAACAGACTGAGAAAACCATTTACAACACAAAATGACTATACTGGAAAAGAAGCTAAAAATTAATGACATAAATAGCCAACTTAATAAGACCTCAAATAATTGAATCTCAGGACAATTTGATATTTTCATTGGAAATTACCAAGAGCTTTTATTCATGTGGATCATAACTATTAATATTTATAGGATTAGAAGTTATAATTTTATGTCATTTATTAACTCATTTAAAACAGTAAGCTGATTATATATTAACGTTATGTTTTAATAAAATTATTTCTCTCTGAAAAAAAGATAGCATTGGCTTGATTTTACATTATTAGAAATCTAATCAACCTTCTGTGATTTTCTGGTTTGAAGTATATGAAAAACACCTGACCTCATATAGGCATACTTTGGGAAAATAGCCTTTCTTTTCATAGGAATGCGAATACTGTCCTTTGATACTCAGCCAAGACTCTACCAGAGGCAGGCTCTCACAGGTTAACAGCAAGCCTGGAATCTGAAACTACATCAGTTGCTCTTTCATGCTCTATCACACTAAGATCCCTTGATATATTTTGCATTTTGAATGAAGGCCTTACCCATGTGGAATTTTCTAATATCACTTGTTGATCGTCTGCAGAATGTTTATACACTGAGTTTCACAGCTCTCTTAAACGTTGACATATTTCATCATACTACATAGAAAACCCCACATTTGTAGCCACTCATCTCATGAAACACCCTGGATGAATTGGGAAGCGGTCAAATTCAGAGAGTAGTAAAATATAAATTCTGAATTTCATTGAAAGTTCATATTTTAATTGTGTTAATAAATAATTTAGCTATATGCATTGAAGTGATAGCTATGATTTATGTAATTTGATAAACTCTCTAATATACCAAGCTGAATAGTCATAGTTTCTATTACTAGTTCTTTGAAGTAACAGTTTTCTTAGGAAAATGGCTAGTTCAGCTGGCAACTCAAAGTCACAGAAGTGATTTTTCTGAAAACTACCATCATATGTTAAAACAGAGCACAAGTGCTTTATGAGAAAATCTCAACTCATTAGACATTATTAAACAGACATGTAAATATGGATCAAGTCTTAGTAAAAATGCTGTTTTCATTATTTTATTAAAAACAAATTAATTTTATTATTATATTTATGTTGTATATGGCAATGTGCATGCCATACATACATGTGGGGGTCAGAGGAAATGTTTGGGAGTCACCAGGCTTGGTGGAAGTCACTTTTTACTCCCAGATCCATCTTGCCAGTGAGGACATTCTTAAGTGAACAGACCTTCAGTCTACAGTCTACAGTAGTGGTGCAAACTGAACACTGTCTTGAGTTGCTGAGGTATCACTCATTGAATCCATCCTTGGTTTCAGATTAGCACTTCCAGGTTTCATAGCAAAAGCATTAAATAGCATCCTAGAATTTTATTAAAAATAGTTTTACTTTTGTTGTATCCCTAAAAGTCTTTTGTGACTCCACAGAACTCTATAGATTACATCCTTAAAACTCAAGAGTTAGGAACCAGGCTGTGGTGGCGTACGCCTTTAATCCCAGCAACTGAGGCAGAGGCAGGTGAATCTCTGTGAGTTCAAGGCCAGCCTGGTCTACAAGAGCAAAAACTACAGAGAAACCCTTTTTCAAAACAAAATAAAAGAAAAAAAAACAAAGAAAAAAAACACCCCCTTCAAACAACAACAACAACAAAAAACTCAAGAGTGAGTCCATTGCTTTAGAATTTTTTTTTTGAGGTAGGGTTTTACGTAGGCTAGACTGGCCTCAAACATGGGTTACATAATTGAAGTTGACCCTTAATTCATAATCCTCCTGCCTTTGCTTCCCCAGTTCTGATATTACAGGCATGTGCCATCACATGGGGATTTACCCTTATTTTTGTAAATAAAGTTTTATTGAATACAATCATGTCTATTCCTATAAATATTGTCTATGGCAATATTCCTGCAGCAGTGGCACAAACAGTGTAGTTGAAATGAAAGTAATCTGGCTCAGAAAGCCAAAACTATTAAAGTATTACTATTCTGAATCCATTAAGAATTTTTACAATGTTAATAAGAAAAAGTCAATCAAATTGGAAATGGGTAAAATAATTGAACTAGCTTATCACAGATGGAAAAAAATGCTCAAAATCATTAGTGATCAAAAAATAAAAATGAAATCTATGATAAATTATAATTCCTACATACTAGATTGGTTAAAATTAAGAAGTCTTAAATACCAACTGTTAGTGAGAATGTGGTAAAACAAACAGATATGGTAAAACTATACAGACTAAAAATTGTTGGGCAACTGTGGGCTCTGACATCCACCAGCCTGGGAAGGCCATGGCTTGAATATAGCTTGGAAGCTGGAAAGCTAGCAACTTAGAAACACAAAAGGCAAAAGGCTTGGCTCCAGCCTTCCTTTTTACATGTAGATTGCCCAGGAAGGAGTTGCTGGCTCCAAAGCTGGTGAGATATGCAAATGTATGGATGAAAGGTGTGGTGTCCCCAGAAAAGGAATGTGAATAGAGAATTCCTGAGGGTGGAGGAGCAATTCAGGTTTGGGCAGAGCTTGGGGGAGAGAAATAAACGCAAGGTCATGCTGTAAAGGACAAGAAGTCCTGAGCTGCCTTTGAACGATGATGGTGTGAAAGAGTCTGTTTCTTCCACGCACCTCCGAGAACACATTTAGGGAAAAGCACCAGTTTCTATGTTGGGGCGACGGTCCCCGACAGGCAACTTTAATTGTAGAAAACTACAATGTGAAATGAGGCATTTTCATTCTTTAGACCTGAGATTCTTGGCTTCAGAGCTTTCAGCTTGGATATAATGACACACCAATGCATTGAAAAGTCATAGGAGTGCTGCTTGAGTTATTGACCAGGGCTTGGGCTAGCATGTAGTAAAAGAGGGCCTGCTTTTTGTCCCAGCCACCCAACTAGCTTACACTCCAAATAACCACACCATAATTATATTAATTAAACACTGTAAGGAAGGAGCGACAGGCTGCCCCTTGTTTGTCCAGGTCCCGTAGTAGGGAGGAGCGAGCCCTTTGTTTTGTAATCTGTAGTAAGAGGCATGGGCTGTGTTCTCAGTGCCCAGCTAGCTTAACTCCCAAAATAATTACACAGAAACTGTATTCATTGAAATACTGCCTGGACCATTATCTCCAGCCCCTTATTGGCTAACTCTCACATCTTGATCTAACCCATCTCCATTAATGTGTATCACCACTTGACTGTGGCTTACTGGAATGAGTCTAACCAGCATCCATCTCAGGCAGGAGAATCATGGTGACTGCCACACTGCCTTCTTCTCAGCATTCCTTTCTGTCTACTCCGCCTACCTGATTTCTGCCCTATCAAAAGGCCAAGGCAGTTTTCTTTATTCAACCATTGAAAGCAATACAAATACAAAAGGATCTCCTACACCACTAGAGAGTGACACCCTGCAAATAGATTGGGAGGCACCACCTGAGAGAAGTCTTAGTACAATGAGGCGATGTTTAAAGAGTGTTCATAATCTCTTAACTAGGTGTGGTAATAATAGAGTGCTCATAAAAATTTTTGCCTCCTAGATTAACCTCATGCCCCTGATAGGCTGTAATTTGCTGTTAGAAAGGCGCAGAGATTGCCAGTTGGTGTGTGTAGTGTATGTTTGTGTTTGTGTGCACATTCCTGTTCTTGTGGGAAGCCAGAGGTTGACATCAGTTTTCCTCTACTGTGCACCACCTTCAGTTTTGAGACAGAGACTCCTACTGAACCCAGAACTCACCAGTTGGCCAGACTGGCTAGTCAATGAGCTCCAGGAATCCTATGCCTCCCTTCAAAGAGCTAAGGCACCACATTCAACTTTTACATGGATGTTTGGGATCTCAACTCAGGTCATCATTTTTGTATGTGGCAGGTACTGTGTCTGCCCCTTGACCATGTCTTACAGAGAGGCAATTGAGACTTAAGGAAGAGAATGGTTTTGAAAAGTACCATGCATTTATATGTTTTAAAGAAACACACATAAAACTACTTTTAAATGCAACCTAGTTGCTCAGTGTTCTGGTATAAATAAGGATAGGTCCCCATAGGCTCATATATATTAATGCTTGGTCATTAAGGAGTAATACTATTTGACAGGGATTAGGAGGTGTGGCCTTGGTGGAGGAAGTGTGTCACTGGGAATGAGTTTTCAGGTTTCAAATGGTCAAGCCAGAGGCAGTGTCTCTCTCTTTCTTCTGCCTATGGATCCAGATATAGAATTCTCAGCTCCATCTCTAGCACCACGTCTGCTTTTATGCCACTGTCCTTCTTGCCACAATGACAATGGAAGAAACCTCTGAACTGTAAGCTATCCCTAGTTAAATGGATTTTTTTAAAATAAGAGTTACCATGGTCACAGTGTCTCTTCGCAACAATGGAACATTGAATATAGCACACAGCTATCTTTTCATATTTTAACTGTGTGACCTCTTCTCATACACCCACCATGTTAGACTATTTAAGGTGATCAGGTCAAGCTTGTGGAATTTATTCTGAATGAGCCATGCTAAATGTCATGTACTATCTTGTTCTTGATATATCTCTGAATTTCAATCCAAGTATTAAAGTTAATTTTATTGTACTCCATACTGTAGTCATCCACAGCCAGACCACAGGAAGGCTTTGCCATCTCTCTGATGAGCTGTATTGAGTCCTTGACACAACTGTGCCCATAACGACAATACACATTCACACAGGACTTCATCTTCTATTTATACATTCCCTCAAAGTTTACTCAGATCTCCACATACAACAGTTTCTGGTCTGTGACTTTACACATTTATTCAATTACTTAAGCTAAAGTTAAAAAACTTTAACTTTAAACTTGGATGTTCAAACAAAAGTTTGTATTTGTATTCTCTGATGAAGCCCACAATCTACTGGTGAAACATCAGAAAAAAAGAAAAAACTAGATTTTCTTTCTTCAAACATACATCTTCCCAGATTCATGGAGAGTTGGTTAGATGCACAGGGCGCCATCTTCTAAAGAATGGCCAGAGTAATTTCTCTGCTTAGCTTCTGATGAGACTTTTAGTGTGAATTCATGTGTAAACCAGAATAACTCACAGGTGGGTTTCTGTCTTAGTTACTGCCCTCATTATCATGATTATCATCAGCAATTATACTGTTATTTTAAATCAAATATAGATTAATTTTTTGCTTTCCAGCTGCTGTGAGGAGTCCAGAGAAAGCTCAGGGCCTGTCACAAAGAAGGGAATAAAATGATCAGTTGGTAGACAGGCACAGGTGTTGGGACTCCACTTGCCCGGGGGGAGATGTCAAGTTACACTGCTCAGCATGTCTGCATCAGAAAGAATGAAAAATGGCCATTCAATTAGGGGAACCCCATTACTGCTGTTTTTATAAATGGATGTGGTGTCAAAGTGTCTTCTATGCTCTTATGTTTACACTTGCAGGTTTGTGCTTTGCTCTCAGCTTTCCTCAGAGAACCTTATATTATGTAGCAGGCAGAAGTTAATGCAGAAACTCGGAACTGGCCCTAGTACTGCAAATAAGTGACTCATGCATGGCCCTTCATGAGACATCTATATCATCCCCTCCAAAGTCATGTGAGAAGAGGTAGAAAGAATGTGACAACCAGAAGAGGAAGAGCTGTGCTGAGCAAAGATGTCTTCTAGATATAACATGGCCAACATGTCCATGAACATGCAGCAGGCAGAGTTAGCCTCATAAGACCTGCATGAATTGGGTCTATCAACATTTCATCATAAATGGAAGAGGGTCATGAGAACCCAGCCCTCTCTGAGAAACTTACTAGCTCCTGGGGAAAGATGCCATTTTCTTTGGTGGTATAGCCAATGATAAGTTGGCATGCTGCAGTAAATAAGTTCCAAGTTACTCTTGTATAGTGTAAAGATTTGTTACTTGTATTGGTTTAATAAAACACTGATTGGCCAGTAGCCAGGCAGGAAGTATAGGTGGCATGACCAGACTAAGAGAATTCTGGGAAAAGGAAAGGCAGAGACATAGTCACCAGCCAGACACAGAGGAAGCAAGATGAGAATGCCTTACTGAAAAAAGGTACCAAGTCACATGGTTAAACATAGATGGGAACTATGGGGTTAATTTCAATTGTAAGAGCTAGTTAGTAATAAACCTGAGCAATAGGCCAAAGAGTTGTAATTAATATAAACCTCTGTGTGTTTCTTTGGGACTGAAGGGATGCAGGACCATGGAGGACAGAAACTTCCATCTACACCAAGTCATATTCATTTAAACACTCTAGTTAAAAATCAGTGGACCACCAAAGCAAAGAAAGTACAATAAAGGCAGGTCATAAAGGTGGAAGGATGATTTGTTGGGAAGCAAGATTTTGGTGGGGAGAGGGAGGGGATCAAAGAGGGTAAAGTGGAGGTGAAAATGACCAAAACTCATTAAAGACATGTGTGAACCTCTGGAAGCATACCACGTGTACAGGAAACAGTTTATGTGATGGAAGTCTTGCAGGTTTAGCCACGGAGAGCCAGCTGAGCATTGTGGATACTTTCCATTTAGCAACTTTTCTATACATTTATATTCATTTTTATGTGACATGCATTCTCATATTATTGTTTTAGAGAAGCCTTAAGGGATGTCAAGGAACCTCACTCCAGAGATGAGAAATCAGAAGGAAGTGAGGTCAGATTTCCTCTCTAGGTCTTATAACTTGGAACAGTCAAAGTCAATTCCCAAGTCATGTGACCTCTTAAATTTTAATTATTTCCTAATTGACTTTGCAAAACAATGAGGTCTCTGTCTTGATCATTGTCTTCCATTAATCTTAGCAACTTGGAAGTCTCTTATCTCTATGAGGCAAAGTCTCTTTGGAGTGATCCTAGCTCATAGTAAACCTTAATGAACTATCCCTTCTCTTCCAGCAAATTGTAGCCATCCCTGAACCACAAAGACAGTGCCAAAAAATGACTCATATCAGTAATGACCTTGTGAAGAGTTTGATTACTCTTAGCTCATGCTCCAATACTTTTCCTATCTTCTGCATTTATCATACTTCAGCATGACAACCAGCTAGGGGAAAAGTCTTCGTTTACCAAGCATGACGAGACTCTCAGCACATTCTTAAGATGAGACATATTTGATTAATACATTTTAAGACTTTATTGGCTTTATGCTAGTATTAGAGTCACAGTTTCATTGTGACATTTCCAAGCAGGCTTTGCATTTTCTCTCTCTGCTGCCAGTTTTCTCCCCCATTTCCATCCTCCCTCCTGTGGTTCCCTTCCTTTTTACACCTGCTCTCATGCCATATGATACCAATACTTTCTAAAGACTTGGAAACAAAATTTTCCCCTTACTGTACAATCAAAATTCTACATTCTCTGTACACTATAATGAACTGTTTCCCAATATTGTGGTCCTTTGGTTGTATTATGACTTTTTGTCCCTTGCACTTTGATCGTAGAGTTAACGTGTACCAAAGAAGAATATACTAAGTACTATTGTTCACTCAGGAATTGAAGGGGCATACAAAACATCATAAAACAAGTCTTAAGCATACATATTAAAAATGCATAGAATATCCAGGACTAG
The DNA here is from genome assembly GCA_028555095.1 of Dicrostonyx torquatus. Classification (NCBI taxonomy): domain Eukaryota; kingdom Metazoa; phylum Chordata; class Mammalia; order Rodentia; family Cricetidae; genus Dicrostonyx; species Dicrostonyx torquatus. Next base: position 9,835,685 of record JAQHUG010000029.1, read on the forward strand.
ACTTGCAGTTTGGGAAACCTGAGAGGGGACATTTATGTCACAGTAGAATTAAGTAGGGAGAAGCCAAACCAGGCAGTTGGCTTGGGCTGAAAGTTTCCATCTGCTGGTGTCACACTGACATAGGTGTGTCCTCTGTGATCATTCATAAGGATGTTAGAGCAACCGTCTCAGAACTGATGGCAGTGGAGGTGATGACAGACAGCTGTCATGGTATTGGTACCATGCTTCCTTTACCAGCTTCCGAACACAGGGCCATAGACCACCCCACGGGGAAATCTCAGAATGAGCAACGGAAGATGGGAAGATTAAACCACGATGATAAAAACCACCAATGATTTGAATTTGTTCCTTTTCATCCTTCTATGGCATCTTCTCCCCATTCATTGTTATTTTTTTGTTAGTCTTAGAATTGTGGGTTTTTTTTTTTTGAGTGCTAACTTGGCCAAGTCAGTGTATGTTATTATATGTTATGTTGGTGCGTGTCCCAGTGTGTAGGACCTGTCCGTTTAGGCTGGGTCTCTTCTGTTCAGACACTTGATGTTTCTAAGAATTTCTTGATGGAAGAAACAGCTTTCACTATACTGTCTGAGTTCCAGAAATGCAAGTCTTATATTCCATCCCTGCCCAGCAAAAGCTTTTGGGATTGAGAGCAAGGGATTGGAGCTAAAAGACACGCATCCAGCCACACCGAAGATCCATTCTGAATGACATGAGAAAAACAAATCTCCATGCAAATCAAAAAGTAACAAACAAAACGAAGCCCCAAGGATGAAATAATTCCTCAATCCAAAATCACTTTGGTTGAAATATGTACTGATACCTGCGTTTGCAAGAGCAGAAATAGGAGCCTGAAAAAGAATGAGAGTCCCCGCCAACAAATAAATCTTGACTACCGTTCGTACTACTCAGAAGTTTTCCAGATGAGATTTAAACGTACATTTTGTGAGCATGTGAAATGACAGATATTTAGGCTGGTCCACCTACACCCAGCCCTTCCACCACCATCATTTTTACCTGGTCTCTTCAGCCACATGCGTGCCATGAGTACATTGTAATCTAGGGTAATCCCGAGGAATTAGGCAAGCGCCATTCTGTTTCCTTCCTGTCCTTCAGGTGGGAAAGGTGCCCTTTTTGTTAGAGCAGACTCCTCATGAAAGCAAACAAAACAGAACAGAAAACAAGCAAGCAAAACCCAGACACCTCCCAAAACTTCTAGTGCCTGAAATCTAGAAGCACCTCAGGGAAGAGCGACTTCAGTGGGCAGAAAAAGAAAAATGTGACTTTGCTAAACTGCAAATTTTGAGAAACCTTTGCTTTTAGGAAGACACAGAGCCAGAATGGTCTTATACTAACTGCTGTTTGCAATGGTTAGAGGGCACAGGGCCTTAAGGGAGGGTGTCAGGGTGGCTATCTGAAGTTGTTAGGGTTGCTGAACTGGTTAGCTGGTGGAGCACGTGGTGCCCAGGAACCTGTCCTGAGGACAGCTCCCTCCCCCGGACCCCCTCAAAGGCTGAGGTCAAGCCTTTTGCAGACTCTGCAGCAGTAAGTGATGAACAAAACTAAGTTGTAACTGGTGGACAGCTGCGGCGCTGACGGCCTTGTCTCTGATTCGCTGACCTTGGTCTGTAGCATAGCTGGGGAATCTGTGGGACTGGACAAACTGTAAATGGGTTGCGGGGAGTTTCCTGTTTTCATTCAGATGTGTACAAATTACCTCAACATGCCCCCCTCTTTTTCCCCCCCCAGAAAACACTGAGGTCTGAAAGAAACTCTTGTTACACTGTTGCCACTTAGGTTTCACTGAGCCTGCATTATCTACTCACAGCCTTAATGACTTCCTGCTGAGAGAGGTTCTGTAGCCGTCTTGGCAGCAGGGCTAAGAATAGCATTAAATGCAAGGTTATCTAGGCATTACACCCACTGTAACATGCAATTAACTCTCCTCTTCCATTTTCATTACACAATTATTCATTAATGTCAATTTAATTTTATGCATTGTTCTACATGACCGAAGGCTGATTACGGGCCTTTTCACTCCAATATCCCAAGTTAACTGGTGCCAGCCACACTCAGGGCTGCCTAATTGCAATTTAGCTCAGACAATTCCTCCCATTTTTGCCCTCCAGTAATGGAACAACAGATCATGGCCAGGTAAAGATTTTAAGGTGGAAATAAAGCCCACACTACACAAACGCTAAAGTTCACACAAGGGTTCTTCTCCTCCCCCCCTTCCAGTTAATGGAATAAAGACTTTCTGGGAGAAAAATAAATGAAGAAAGTTTTTCCTTTGTTATTATTTTTATCTTCTTTTTAAAGCATGAAGGTCTTGAGAATTGTTGCTTAGTAGTTTTACCATCACTACCCATGTGGCAACGGACTCCAGGTCTGAGGACCACACTGGACTCCCTCACTTCAGCGACACCACTGGGATAGAAGGTCACCCTGTCCAGACCCAGGAACTGTGAACTCCAATATGGAGTCGACGGGAACACTGGCCATAAATGTGCACAAGCTTCATTCTTCTCCCTCACAGGAGGAATACCTGTTTATGTTGTTGCTACTTCAGAGGGCTCTGGAGTTCAGCCTTTCTGGTCATTTGAGGGCTTTCTGAGCAGCCCCAGGAGGTAGCCAGGGAAAGAACCTTGCTTTGCTTCAAAGCTTTTCACTGTTTCTTTCTCCACATCCGGTTAAGTTCAGGGGACCTCCACCTTCAAATCCTTGCAGGGGATGCAGACCGGAAGTCTGACTGTAATCCTTGCCCTTCTCGGTGTCCGGGGAACTCGCGTCATTGTTTCCTCTGCACAAACAGCGAGCATCAGCTTTTCTAGTTTTAGGGAAAAAAAAATTAGCAGATCATTGCCAAAAAATGAAGATTAAAAGAACTATTAATGAGGACGCTCGCTCACCTGTTCTCGGCCTTCCGTTGGCAGTGACTGCTAAGTCTAGGGGAAGGCGAGTCTGGGATAAGGAAACCTGCAGGAGCACGGCAGAGAGCACATCTCTGTGTCCTCTCCCACAATGAGTTACTGGGTTTGTTCAGAGTTCAGAGCTAACTTCTTTGCAGGCTCCAAATAGTCCCAATAATGAGTAGACAGATGTGGTTAAGAGACGAATGATGCCCAGGGCTAGGCAGCCAGATCCCTTTTCTAAAGCGACAATTAAGCAAACAAGGTACAAACAGGCATTGTAGCACCTCCCTCCTTGCCACTGTGGCCCGAGCTGTGTCAGCAATTCCATTTGAAATCTCTCCTTTTCAGGGTCTTTTGAACTCAGCCATAAAAATTAGTTCCAAGTGAAAACTTGGCATGCAAAGTTTCAGCCTCAGAATGAACTTTTTTTCTTCTTCACAAATTGTCAAAAAGGGGGGAGGGGGAGGACCAGTCCAATGGCTATTTTTACCTTTTTTTTTTTTTAACTGCACAGAAATAGAAAACAGAAATGCACTGTACTGCTTGTGCACATTGGAACTCTGACAAAAACATTTATAGGCCATTATGAGGCATGAATGTTCTTGAATTACTGTGGGCTTCTTAGCCGATGATTTTATAAGGCTAGGCCTCATCAGGGGTCGTAAGGTGGTTTCTCAGAGAATAGGCTCTGTGGTACCCTGTCTCTTCCATCAGCTGGAACAGACCTGCCTTATCAACAGGCGAGATGGTCCAAGTGCACATTACAGTGAGTTTTTGTGGTCTGTTTGCTCAGAACTCCCTTGCCCGTAAGTGTTCGTCAGTATAAATACGGTCCTAGACCGTGGAGCCTGGAGGCAGCTTCTACCAAAGCCATGGATGCTAACCTCCTCCAGTGCGGAGGGAATCAGTTATGTATCAGTTTATAAACTCCTCCTTGGACAGCAATGGGCCACGATGCTCCTCATTGTAACTCTAGGGGAGAGTGAAACAACTTTAAATAGCAGCACTCAAAAACTAAGTGGTCGTGATTCAGGCAGAGCTGTGCAAGTCTGGTGGCACAGACCAACAGTGGTGAGAGAATCACGCTTGTGGCTAATTGTGACTCATCCCGTTGTTCAAGATTTATGGAAGAGGTCCGGGACAAGCCCGAGAGGTTTGGACACCAGACAGGCTGTGACAAGGTGCTACGACCTGACAGGTTAATGATAGTGGCAATGAATTAAAAGCGAGGCTCCCTCTAAGTTTCAGGACTTACCATTCATCAAAACCATAATGAAAAAGCTTTCATTGCTATTATTTTGCCATCATTATTCCCACCCCTTTTTGCTCGCAGTGCTGGGTTAAGTTTCATAGAGACCATAACTAGTAAGTTTACGCCTCCCCCTTTGATTGTACACTTAATTTATATGTTACTAATAGCTAACTGCTGTGCAAAGCCTTTTTGATTCATGCTCTGTTTGCTTTCCTTCTGTGAGGTTTATGGTCAGGGGACCTAATTTGCTGGCTTCATTATAAGCTGCATTTTGGGCAAAATATGAACTAATGGGGTTGCATTTAGGCTCTCAACTTGGCCTCAGAAGTCAAAGCAAGGCTTTGTAACAAAGAGGTATTTAACGGTGCCATTGGAGCATTGAGCTTCCTGAAGTTCACATATGATTAGAAGCTAAATATCTAAAAATCCATTTATTTGCTTAATAACAGTGCCAAATTGGACCCGTCTGTGGTTAGTGCATTATAAAACCACGAAAGGGCTCTTTGGAGGTACTGGGCATGTGATTACTAACTTCATGGATTTCAGCTAACACCATTCAAATCAATTCGAGTCAAATCAGCTTGGGGACCACGCCCCTAGCCCAGTAGTACCCTGGATCAGATCTGCATCTGTGCAGTGTCCCCTGCTGTCTTCTATGGTCACGAGCCTCACAGGACAGTTTGGTTATGTGAGTACGAGAGTGCCCTCACTCCAGCCTCCATTCTTTGATGGACAGGATATGCGTATGCCCCCTTCAATTGCACCATGAGTGCACCATAGAGTACTTTTTACACACAGGGGTTGATGATGGTTGGGCATGCTAAGACATGCCTAGGTATGTCATCTGACAAAATTACCTTACTAAGTAATCATTGTCAAATCCCCCAGTCTGGATGGGGAAGCTGAGGCACACAGAGTTACTAGTCTTGACAGGAGTCACACCTTGCAAGGACTGGGACTACTTTCATCCTGAGGCATGTCAACAAGCTTGACTCTGCGACCAGGCCTCATGGTGTGTTGAGTGACCACACTGTAAAGCCTGCTTCTTGAGACTGTTTGGAGCTGGTTGAGCAGGTGAGCTCCCCCATCTACACTGGACACAGCTGTGAACTAAAGGGCAGACAATGTGGGACTAAGAAGGAAAGGTTTGGTCCAGATAATAGATACCCGTTCCGTGAGCCAATCAGGAAGACCCCTGGAAGAGGGGTGACAGTTTCGAGATTTGAAGGATCTGAAGGCCTTGCATTGCTGAGTAGGAGGTAATGGTCCCGTCTGTTGTATGGAGGGGAAGGAAGGAAGGATGAAGTTCGCAAACCTGGGGAAGGAAACAGGAGAGGCCACCTAGGCTAAGCGAAGACCTTGAGAACCAGTGGAGAAGCAGAAATGTCTCAAAGAAAACAGCGATTGTTCGTTAAGCCCCAGCTTAGGAGAACATCTTTGTGTTTGTTCGGGAGCCTGGGAATGGATATTTTCAGAACAGCCTCACACTCTTGCCTGGGATCCAGCCCTAGCACATCTCCTGGTAAGGCAGGGGCTGCTCCTTCCTGAGGCCTTCGGCAGAGTGAGCCTACTTCCCTGAGAAGGCTTCCAAGCGTAAGGGTCTGGAGGATGTGAGCAGTTCTTTGTCTGCGTTTACCTGGGGCTGCTGCCTCAGACCTCATGGCTGGCAGTCTTCCAAACTGACAACCACGAAACATGCGTATCTGGGATGAAGAATTAAGCCTGGGGTTGAGGAGAGAACTCAGCGGGTGAATGTTTGCTATGTCACGGTAGGTCTTGAGTTCAATCCCCAGAACACATGTCGCAAGCTGGGCATGGTGGTGTATATCTGTAATTCCAGTGCTGGGGATTACAGGGCAAGGGGCTCCCTGAGGCTGATTGGCCAGCTAGCCTAATTGAACTGATGAGTTTAAAAATCAGTAATAGACTCTGCCTTCCCATGTAAAGGAGAAGATGAAGAGAATTGAGAAAGTCACTCTATTTGGACCTCTGGTCTGTACAAGCTTGCATACATGTGTGCACATACATACAAACACACATCTACATTTACACACATACACACACGTGTGTACACACACACACACACACGCACACACACAATAGTTTATCACATAATAAAGATCCAGAGTATTTGGTGGTGCACACCTTTAATCCCAGCACTTTGGAGGCAAAGGCCGATGGATCCTTGAGTTTGAAGCCAACCTGGTCTACAGAGTGAGTTCCAGGACAGCCAGGGCTACAGGATTACATAGAGAAACTCTGTCTCAAAAAATAAAACAAACAAACAAACAAGAAGGCCCAGAGTATTCAACTCAATTTGATAATTCTGATTCTTACCCCATCTCTCCCCAAGAGCACTTGACCAGTCTCTCAGCATCTCATAAAATCTGGTTCAGAAGGTAATGTGTTCTGAAAGTCTGAATTGGCATCCAGGTCCTAATGAGGCATTACATCATAAACAGTCATTAGGATGTCTGGATGCAACCACGCTTAGGAAAAGACGTCTCAGTTTGGAGTTCACCCAAAATATTCATGTTTGGTTGAGTTCTCTCTGCCAAGCATTGTAGATTCTTAGGAGAAATTATTTCAGAGGCCACAGCTGGTCCTGGCCTACCCCAGACAGGTGATCCTTGACACAGGAAGGCATCTCAAGGAAGTCACTAGTGCCTGAGGTGTTATGTTCTCAAGGTATCATATCAGTTTGTTTCTGTAAGTAAGGAACTTTTAAATTTTTTACACACCGTAGTGACCTGGAATTTCATCTTCGGAGCTACACCCCTTTCCTTAGGACTTGTCTCCTCAGAAAAAGAAGGAAACCCTGAGCCCAGAGAAGTGTGGGACTTGCCAATACCAGAAGCAGACATTCACCTTCCATTCCTGTGCTCCCCCAGCTCAGAGTGCTCTTTCCTGATATATCTTGGAGGCTGTGCAGATTATGAAGCCTAATTAGACAGAGTTCTCCTCGGTGAGGATAATTAACATGTACCAGCTTTGAGTCAGAGACCCCAGGCTACCATCCAAACTCTCACTATCTGAGAGACCTGCAATGAGTCATGTAACTTTTCAGATTCCCAATTTCCTCAACGCGTGTAGTAACAGTCCCTCATGACCCAAGCCTTTAAGAGTATCAAACGAGACAACTCATGGGAACTTTCTTAAATGGACTATAAAACACTCTTCAAACCTTGCTGTAAATAAGAGGGAAAATACGATTTTTAAAATGTGATAATGTTTGTATTGACATAGTTTATATCTGTGTATAATATTTCTCCTCCCACTACCCCCTAAAATGCAAAACAAACAAGAAATTGGTTTTCGAAAAGACTGCATTCCTGCCAACTTTTTATATTCTAAATTGAGTGCAGTTGGAAGGTTACAAGGCACAAGAACCGGCACACTCTAAATCATTCCTCTTAAAATAGACCAACATGTTCACAGTGGTTGCTTTAAGGTACTAGGAACGTTGGGAAAAACTTTCAATTTTCCCCCTTCCACATTCTCAATTATCGATCCATAGTGGTGTTACCATTAGGCAAAAAGCATTTAAAAATAAATCTTGTGGTCTGCTTGTAAAGGTCCCTACTCAATAGCAATGCCAACCGCTACAGTATACACTGCTTGCTATTTGACGTAGGGTTTACATACCATGATTTTTTTTTTGCATGAGTGTATGTATGTGAGTGTGTGCATACGTGTGCAGGTGCATGTGGAGGACAGCCTTAAATGTCATTCCTCAGTCACTTTCACCTTATTGTGTGGTGACAGGATTTGTAGCTGACCTGAACCTCATCATGTAGGCCTAGTTGGTTGTCCAACTGGCCCTGGGGTCTTCCTGTAACAAGTTCTCCAGCATTGAAATTACAAACGTGTGCCCCCATGGCAGCGTCTTGTGTGGGTTGTGAATATCAAATCCAGATCTTCTGTACTGACTGAGTCATGGTTCCACTCTTGAGGGACATATCTGCCTCCTCGTTTTGAACAGAACTTCAGCATGATGTATATTCTGGCTTCATTTGCTGATAGCCCGAGGCTTGCAGAAACTAGATTACTTTCTCGCGATTACATGGTGAGATCTCAGCATCTCCCTGGGCCCAGAGATTTCATGGTTGTTTTCTGTGACATAGGGTGCTGCTGGTTTGACATTGATCCCTTGTGCTTCCTCTCTCTGTGTACTGATGTGCTCTGGCTATGAGATGCCCTGTGACCTCATCGTCCAATCTTGCTGCAATGGATAGAGGACTGACCTCTTGTCGGAGAGGAGAACCGGGTTCCAGATCTAACTGACCATTACTAGCTAGGGGATGATGTCACACCAGTCTTTTGGCCACTCTGGAGCCTGTGGTTTTTCCATCAATACAAAGAAGACCGTGCATTAAATAAATGGCCTCCACATTAGCTTGAGCTGCAGACCTCACCCCTCTTCTAAGGAGTGATTTTAGTTGGCTGGACCATATGTCCAGGTCTCTTTGGACTTCAAGATCTAGGAAAAGTGAATGTAGCTTCAGGCCAGTCTGTATAGTTTAACGTATCTGGGATCTAATGGGCCCCATTTTCCCTGGCTATAGATTGCCATGCCTTTTCTGTGCTTTCTTGACTAACCTTTAGTTCTTTGTCTTAATTCCCATGAAAAACAAAACAAAAATGAATGAAAAGCAAAAGTTAAGCCCTTGTGGCCTTATGAGTGTGGATGGAGCTCTTTTGGCATGTCGGTGGGAATTACAAGAAACTAGCTAAGCCCCTTCTGATGGGTGCGCTGTGTGTTGCTCTTTCTTTCTTTCTTTCTTTCTTTCTTTCTTTCTTTCTTTCTTTCTTTCTTTCTTTCTTTCTTTCTTTCTTTCTTTCTTTCTTTTTTTGGTTAGGCTCTGGTCTTGTCCCTTCTGTTTCCTTTCTTTTCCTAAAAAGAAAATGGCCTTCTTGAAGAGTTTTCATATTAGGTGATGATATTCTTTTTCTTTTTGTTGGGCATTTTGTGTACAGTGTTGTTAGAGAGTGGTGCTCTCTGGTGGGGGTGCTGAGGCCAGTTGTCATTACCCATGTGCTGTGTTGAGACATGGCCGTACTATGTAGCTCAGCTGGCTGTAAAGTTATGAGGTCCTGGGAAGACCTCAGACTTGAGTCCTCTTGACCTAGAGTTACAAGAGCTGACATGACCGATGTGTGCCACATGCATGACTCAACGCCTTCCTCTCTGCGGCAGTTTAGCTCTACGAGAACTCAATTTGGAAATCCACCTTTATTTTTTAAGGGGTAAAAGGGTCTAGAAATTCTTCCTTCCCTGACTCTTTCCAAAGACAATACACACTTTCTGGTTGAGATTGCACTGTACTCACTGTAGATGCCAGATGCAGCATCTTCAGACACCTTTGTGAAAACATCTGTCCAACTACAAGGACTGGAAGGAAAGGTATACATCCATCCTATGCACAGATACTTGCCAATGGGTGTAGAATGACTCTTGTGGATAAGACTATGTGATTGTGTGCATCCTCAGTTAAAGAGAATATCTACATGAAGGAAATGTGTCCACATCAGCAAGGAAGCAAGCCAAGCCACTGTGCTGAGCATGGGGAGACCAGAGAGTGGCATCTTGCCCTCTCTCATTGCCTTGGGAGATGTCGGTAACACAGTAGTTTTTTGTGGTGATGAGCAGGAATTTCTCGGAGGCTTCCTCTGTAAGCTTTTTGTTTTCAGCCCAGTTGGCCATTGCATTTACTTCAGTTTGAGAAGACCATGTTGGGATTAGTGTTGGGCATAAGGAAATGGTGATTCTTGATCCGCTTTGAATGCTCCAACAGCTCACCAAGGATCCCCTGCAGCTGTTGGAGGACATGTAATGGCATTAGGCACTGAGCTGAAGCAGAGTCTGGTGCCAGGCCTTTCTGGCAGCATCTGCCATTCTAGTGATTCTCCCACTGAGCCAGCTACCATTAGTGACTGAGCTAGGGACAGGGCCCTTCAGTAGGTCCCACACCGGAGTGGAACCCTGGGTTTCTGTACAAGGAAACAGAGATAGACGCTTCTGGACTCCAGAATTATCGCACTCAAAATTCCATCCCCACTACTTGGAGTTGAATGCTCATCAGAGCAGTCTGTTATGTAACCTTTACCTAGCTCTGCATGCCTACTCTATCCACGCTAGGCTCTGGAAACCAAAGAGCATGTATTTCAAGGCTCCCAGTGAGTCTTTGGGTGTAGAACGCTTGTTTTCACTCACATCCTCATTTGACTTGGTGTGTGTATAGATTCTGGACATATTGGTCATTGCCCTAATTCCTTTTTTATTGGAACTGACAAATATGAAAAATTACTATGATTATACTTTAGGGTGAATTACCAAGTTCTTTTAAATCATTAATAAAAACCATTCACATTTTCTAATCTCATACACATAATTAGGTCTGGGGGTGTGGCTCAGAGGTAGGAGAGCACTTGCTTGGTTTGTGCAAAGCTCTGCATTTAATCTCCAGATTAAGCACACCCACAATATCATAACATAGCACATGCACACGTATGCATACACATACATACGTGTGCATGTGTACACACACACAAACACACACACCACTGCCACCAACAATGAAAACAAACAAAAATCATTAAAAATACCAACTCAACCTCTTATATGTATTGTTTTATTGCTCTCATTTTTTTCCTGTCTCTATACCTAAACATATTTACACAGGAAAAGATTAAGTCACAACATAGTTCTGTAGAAGCACAAGGATACTTTTAGGCTGGCTATTGAAAGGAAATTTCACAATTTCTGTGCAGATTAAATGTATCAATTATCACTTTTCTTAGTGAAAAGAAGTACCCCAATGGGAGCAGCTAAAGACAATAGGGTTGAATTTGGTTTGTAGTTGGAGGGTGTAGCCCATCATGGCAGGCAAGACATGGCAGCAAGTGTCTCATTTGTAGTTGGATCAGGAGGTAAAGATGGGACATCATCAGTGACCACAGACTTTCCCTTTTCATTCAGTCTAGGTCCAGAGTCCATGTGGAGGTGACATGCACATTTGGGGTAAGCATCCCCTCCTCATTTAAGCCTCCATGGAAATGCTCTCACGGACGGGCCTAGAGGTAGATCCTGGGCGATTCCAAATCTCGTCAAGTTACCAGTGACCATTACATTGCAGTAGATTAGTGTTCAGTCAAGTGCTGCTGTGCACAGATGTGAGGATGTGGGTGCAGCTTGCACAGTGCTTACCCACTAACGAGCAGGGGCTGCTCCAGTGATTCCCACTGTTAAGCGTGTTCAGTGATGCTGAACTCACAGGCACTTGTGAAGGTCAAGTGCTCAAGTTCCTTACCATAAGAAGCAGTTCCACAGAGATCAGGACAAAATCATACTCTTCGTGAAATCCCACTACAAAGAAAATTAGTCAACCCTTCTCTTATACATTAATTGATCCCTCTCATTCAAAGACATGTATTAAGAACCTTCATTGGGGTTTTAGAGTATGCATAAATAGCATTACCTTTTCCAGGCTTGTGTTTAGAACTATTTCAAAGATAGACAGATAGTCATGGATATAGAGATCAATAGATCACCTTTATTACAGATAGAGTTGATTGGAAAAGTAACCACACAGACATTCTAACATAATCAGCATGTTCTCAGTTAAATTTATCGCCCAATTTTCTTACCAAGCTTTTGGCACAGTGGAGAAAGAATGTGGATTCTAAAGGAGGGCTGACTCCTTCCCATGTGTTTCATGTTTCTTTTGCCACATTGTCAGGAAGTTTCTCTTCCTGTAGGGAGGGGGTCTTTAGACCGGAAGAGAGTGGACATGGAGCCTGTGAGAAGGCCTTCACTAGCATTTCCTGAGGGAATTTAAGGAGGAGATAGGTGAGTTTTCCTCCCAGTGTCAGGCAGGTGTGTTAGACAGAAGTAGTGTGAGAATGGATTTTTAAAAAAAGAACAGAATAGAGGCCTTGAAGCATCTGTTTCAGCACAATGGACTGAGAGCTAAAATGAGGAGCAGATGGTTGTGTTGCACAAGCAGCGTGGATTGAGTAGGCATACTCATAATGGAAGTGTGATGTCATGTGACCCACTAAGTGCCACACTTCCCCTTCCACTAAACTATATTCCAAGTAGACCTTGCATATATCCCCAAACACACACGGTAATAAGAAGTCCCATTCTATAAGAACTCCAGGGACAGGGACCAAGGTGGTATGAAAGCAATTCTTCAAATCATGGCTTCTTGAACGGGCAGCAATGGCAGCACGTTTACAGGGAAGGTGGTCAGGGAGCATTCTCATCACAGGTAAGCTTGGTTTATTAGCCCATTAGCTCTGGGTTCTGCAGACATGACACTTTTCATTTTGCAGTGATCTGGAGCCTTGTATCCCTCTCCCCACTGACCTGCCTTCTCCCCATCTTTCTGCCAAGGAAACCAAAGAGAATGCCTGACAATGGAGCGACATGCAGATCTCTTCTGTAAATATGACATGTTGTAGTCCCATGCGCATGCAGAGTGTAGGATTCAAGGCAGGAGGGTCTAGATCGAATCCCCCCTCTGCTATTCAATTGGCTCTGTTACTTGGGGCACGACTTTAAGACTCTTTGATATTAATAAGAGTAGCAATGCTTAGCAACTTAAGCAGGAGATGAAGGTAGATGAAGCACGTGGAAACACTCTGAAAAAATGATTATCGACATAGTTATTTTCTGATGATACACTGGTGGTGTGCCAAGATGAAGAAGAGGTTCAACCACTGTGCACATCTGCTTTCCTCTCCCTGAACTATCCTACATACCCCATTACATACATAATGTCTTTGTCCTAGAAACACACATGAAAAGTGGCATGAAGGGCATTGAAACATTGTGTTTCTGAACAATACATTTTACCTGTTGATATGCACAGTGATGGTATTGGACCAAGAAGACTTGGTTTCTAAACATTAAATATTAGACCTTGCCTCAACCAGGTCATGGCTGTAATTGAGATGGGCCTCTGAAAAGACTATATCCACTTCAGGTCAAGTCTGAGTTTCTATGTCCATGACTGTGTGGGGGAATAAAAGGAAAAAGGAGGAGGCTAGGGAAATGGTTCATCTGTTTAGCACAGTGCTCGCTGTGCAAACTTGAGTACCCGGGTTTGATCCCCAGAAACTATGTGAAAAGACTGGATGCAGTGACGTGCTCTTGGGATCCCAGCAGTGGAGATGCAGAGAGAGGTGGATCCTGTGGGCCTTGCTAACCACCCAACCCAGCCACTTTGGTAAAAACTGAGAGGCCCTATCTCAAAACACAAGACAAATGACACCTGAGCAGCATGCAAGGTTGACCTCCATAAACAATGTTTGCCCAGAACTGCACATTCATGGTGTGTATACAGACATACATGCTCATGGATATGCAAAAGAAAAGAGATTCAGCGGTGGTATGTGAAAAGCCAAGGGCTAGAAATATCTCCTCACTTCGCAGTCTTTCCAAACATGTCCACCCCAAGCTCCAGGCATCTAGACTGTAGCAGAGTTCTCAGAAGAAAACATTACATTTTAGGTCTAGTGCGTCTGTTCCCTAACTTCCACTGAAATAAACAAAACAAAAAGGAAAACAAATAAAACACAAGAACAAAACCATCTAGTTCAAGTCGCAAACTAATTCTCCTGGTTAGGAATGTGGATAAAGAGAATTAAAAAAAATATCAAAGGAATCACTGAAAAATTATGAAAGTCCAACTGAATAAGGGCATCTCAGGTTTTGAAATCTTCCCTATATATTTCTTTCAGCTACAGACTTTAAGAAAGAAGGAGTTTGGAGGACATTTGGCTGGTCAATTGGATTTACTCTAACAAGTACATTTTGAGTACCTCTGTGTGTCAGCCTGGGGACACAGAAATGAAAGCTCTCAGGCTCTTCACTCCAGATGATCACACACAGCTTAGCCTGAAAATGGGGTTGTGGCTTTTGCGGGGTAAAGTGAGCAGGAAAGGCCTGCTGTGTACAGGATTGGCCAGTGCTATGAAGGGGAAGGCGTAAGGTAAATTCTTGTCCAAGGCTACTGGCCTGCTCCTATAGACCCATTGGGATGCTTGTTAGGATGGAGGAGGACGAACCTGCTACAGACAAGGAGAGACTGGGACCCAAGCTACTCATAAAGACTGGGATCCCCAGCTACAGAGAGAGACTGGGACCCCCAGCTATAGAAAGAGACTGTGATCCCCAGCTATAGATAAGGAGAACTACGATCCCCAGCCACAGATAGAGAACTAGAATCCCCAACTACAGAGAGAGACTGGGATCCCTACAAATTATGGACACGTTTATGGGGAACAGGATGATAGTTCAATGCATGTATTATAATCAAATTAGTAAATAGCATGTCTACATCCTTAAAAATCTGCAATTTCCTATGCTTAGAAGCTTTGGACTATAAATATATAACACTCAATGCAGATGAAAACAATATCAGTGTTTGGAGGTTCTTTACGGAGTGGATGGGGCTTACAGTCATTCTAGAAAATATTCATTTTCTTCTCCCAGTTGCTGAAAAAACCAGAACAAAAGAAATGGTGATGGAATGGGGATGATGCTATGAAGATGTTACAGGGGTGGAATGACTGGAATTTGATTGGAGGAGGACTTTCACGTTGATGACCCTGGGGAGGGAGAAGATAATGAAGCTGTTAACGGAGGAGTGAACCACAGGAGGAGAGAGATTAATTAATTGTATTTTAGATAAATGGAACTTGGGGAGTTTATGGCATATTTTGGTCCTACCGCCTTCCAAATAAGTAAGCAAGGAGATCATTTTGGGGCAGAGGGCTAGCTTGGAGTGTCATCATCATAGAGGGAACAGGAAGGTCAAGAGAGTGGTGGGAGCTTTTGGAGGTACTGAGCAGTGTGGGGAAATCAAAGCCCAGCATAGCTATGGGTAGAATAGGGAGAGGAAGAGTCATGGGATAGCCAATGAGGAGCAGATGGGAGGAGGAATCAGAAGAGAACACACCAAGGGTGTAAATGGGGAGATCTGGGGACATTTCCAGAAAGAAGCAGTTATGGTGGTAGTATTAAACAGATGGGAAAATAAGAACAAAACTCTTTTTTTTTGTTTTTTTTTAAATTTTATTGAGCTCCACATTTTTCTTTGCTCCCCTTCCTGCTTTTTCCCTCCCTTTCAACCCTCTTCCATGGTCCCCATGCTCCCAATTTACTCAGGAGATCTTGTCTGTTTCTACTTCCCATGTGGATTAGATCCATGTATGTTTCTCTTAGGGTCTTCACTGTTGTCTAAGTTCTCTGGGATTGTAATTTGTAGCCTGTTTTTCTTTGCTTTATGTTTAAAAGCCACTTATGAGTGAGTACATATGATATTTGTCTTTCTGGGTCTGGGTTACCTCACTCAATATGATGTTTTCTAGCTCCATCCATTTGCCTGTAAATTTCAAAATATCGTTGTGTTTTTCTGATGTGTAGTACTCCATTGTGTAAATGTACCACATTTTCCTTATCTGTTCTTTAGTCAAGGGGCATTTAGGTTGTTTCCAGGTTCTAGGTATGACAAATTATGAACATAGTTAAGCACATGTCCTTGTGGCACAGTTGAGCATCCTTTGGATATATACCCAAAAGTGGTATTTCTGGGTCTTGTGAAAGGTTGCTTCCTAATTTTCTGAGAAATTGCCATACTGATATACAAAGAAGCTGTACCAGCTTGCACTCCCACCAGCAATGCAGGAGTGTTACCCTTACCCCACAACCTCTCCAGCATAAGTTGTCATCAGTGTTTTTGATCTTGGCGGTTCTTACAGGTATAAGATGAAATCTCAGAGTTGTTTTGAATTGTATTTCTCTGATGGCTAAGAATGTTGAGCATTTCCTTCAGTGTCAATTTTGCTGGTATCCCACCAACCTTTTGTCCTCTCCACACCTGCCAACTACTCAGTGATGACTCCAATCCATGAAGGAGACATTCATAACTACTAAGCTGTCTTTGCATTTAGGGTGAGGTATTTTTGGAAAATATGCTATGAACTAAGAATGACTGAGAGAAGGATTTTGTACTGACTCAGGCCCTGTGCCCAACTCTTTATAGGCCTGAACACAAACTCCACATTGAGTTAATTAATTATAAATGATAACCATGTATAATATAAGCCTTTTCAACTATACATAATTAAACAGGGTGATACAAAAACCAGTTGCATAAATTATATTTAATATGAGAGAATAGCATAAATATTAAACAAAGTTATTGTTTTATTTCCCAACATTCTTTCACATTGGCAGATGATAGGAATTTGAGCAACCTAGAATGAGAAGGAATATTCTGGAGGAAATTACAGCTATTTATGAGAATACTTTGGAGGCCATTGGCACTGCTTAGTCCCTTGTTGAGAAAATAATGACTACATTTTCTGTCTTCTTTTTCTGATAAAAAGCCTATGAGGCAAGAGTTGGGGCTCAAGGTACTGCCTATGCAGCAAGCACCAAGGTTTCCTCTAGTCCTGGTCACCATCTCACCAAGATAAGCCCCTACACATCCTGGGCTTGCTCAGGGAATATAAAATTTGAGCTACATAGAGAGCACCGTTAGGTGTTGATTTTCTTTTTCCTCTTGTAACTCTGTTCAGTGTGACTCCCCCACCCTCAAGCCTTGGCTTGAGTTTAGTAAATCTCAGCAGTCACTAATGGTTTTACCTCGTTGAGGGGAATTTGGACCAGTTATGCTCTGCATGGTTTTATAGAAATGAGACAGGCATTATAAAGAGCATGGAGAATTTCCCAACTGCAGTAGCAACTATTTATTTGTTTAGGGCTTTGGAGTTCATACATGATGTGACTTCCTGTGTATTAGCTCACTGTGATCTGAGTGTGTTCTCACATGTAATATAATGGAGGGTGTAGTGTGGTCTTGAAAACTGTAGATGAAGACTGAGGGTCAAAGAGTCCCTGTGTTTTCCTGTGTGTCACATGAGGTCGTATGCTTTTCCTATGTCACATGAGGTCATATGCTTTCCCGTGTGTCACATGAGGTCTTATGCTTTCCTGTGTGTCACATGAGGCCATATGTTTTCCCATGTGTCACACAAGGCCCTATGCTTTTCCTGTGTCACATGAGGCTGTATGCTTTCCCGTGTGTCACATGAGGCCATATGCTTTTCCCGTGTGTCACATGAGGTCGTATGCTTTTCCTGTGTCACATGAGGTCTTATGCTTTCCCATGTGTCACATGAGGCCCTATGCTTTTCCCGTGTGTCACATGAGGTCGTATGCTTTTCCTGTGTCACATGAAGTCGTATGCTTTCCTGTGTGTCACATGAGGCCCTATGCTTTTCCTGTGTCACATGAGGTCGTATGCTTTTCCTGTGTCACATGAGGCCCTATGCTTTCCCGTGTGTCACATGAGGTCGTATGCTTTCCCGTGTGTCACATGAGGTCTTATGCTTTCCTGTGTGTCACATGAGACCCTATGCTTTTCCTGTGTCACATGAGGT
>JAQHUG010000029.1:9872435-9886382 GCA_028555095.1 Dicrostonyx torquatus
CCTTCCTTCCTTCCTTCCTTCTTTCCTTCCTTCCTTCCTTCCTTCCTTCTTTCCTTCCTTCCTTCCTTCTTTCCTTCCTTCCTTCCTTCCTTCTTTTTTTCTTCCTTCCTTCCTCCCTACCCCCATTGCGCCCCCTCTTTCTCTCTCTCTTTTGTTCCTTCAGGAAAGTATCTTCAGTACTCAGAACAGGATGGCCTCATGGTTAGAGGCTAATTTGATGTTGATTTGATGAAAAGGCTCTAAGTAAGTGGGGGCTACTTGGTTGATACAGCTAAAAGAAAATACGCAGAAAGGAAGCCCAGGAGGAAAACCATGCCACCTACTTATTCTGTGCCAGGCCAGGGTTAGGTAAAAATGGATACTGGAGAAGGAAAAGAAAGGAAAGAGAAGGGCAGGGCAGGGCAGAGCAAGGCAGGGCAGAGCAGGGCAGGGCAGGGCAGGGCAGGACAGGACAGCACAGGACAGCACAGCACAGGACAGAACAGCACAGGACAGCACAGCACAGGACAGGACGGCACAAGACACCCAGCTGAGAGTCCCCTAGAGTCTAGTATCTAAGTGTGGAAAGTAGGGCTGGGTACTTCAGAAAGGGGGAAATCCTGGTTTTAGGGTTCTCTCAAATGTGTCTTCATACATTCTCATTTGTTTCTTTTTAAGGAGAACAGTGCAGCCCAGTAGTAATGACTAGGTTGGGGCCAGACAGTTAAAACAGAACCAGGAGAAATTCCATTCCCTAAAACCACTGTGTGCTTTTTAAAGTACAGCCTGATCTCTGTACCTTTACCGAGAGGGATTTTCCTCACAATTAAATGACCAGCACACAAAAGATCCCCTCCAAATTTTAAACTCCCCTTATTCCAAGTGAATGTAAAAATATGTAAATTGGAAAATTTCTTTTTGCTGCAATTTCCCCACATTAAAAGACACCCGATACATGAAGATATAATATACGTTCTTGGCAATACTAAAGCATCACTCCTAAAAGGGCTTATATGATCCAACCACATGATGTTAGGCACAGGCTACGCACATGCCATACACATCTAACCGGAGCAGCAGTTATGCAGGGTGGAAGTCTCCAGTATAGCCAGAGCAATCTGAAGCAAAGACACAGCTCAGTGTTTGACTGTAGCTCCTCTGTTTGCTGGCTCAACTCTCTGCTCCCACATTTAGACAAACATTACTGTTCTGGATATGAAACACTTGGTTTGCCAAAAAATGCATCCCTCCCCTCCCTTTCTTTTCTCTCCCCTCCCATCTCCCTTCCCTTCCTTTCCCTTCCCGTTCCCTCTTCTTTTTCTTCCCCCTTCTTTCCTCTCCTGATGTGTCTTTTGTGTTTTCTTTCTTCTATTGTTTTCAGGACCTGTTTGAGAGCCTGCCTAGTACCATTCAAGGCCCTGAGATAATTTATTAATCATATAAATAAAGAGATACAAAAGGAGAAAGAGAAAAGAAACCAGAAAAGAAGAAGAGAAAATAGAAAAGTCTGGGCATGGGTTCATATGTCTGTAAGCCTACAGCCGAGGAAGTAGGAGGAGAGTGAGTTTAAGAAATGGCTACGTAATTGATGCCTTGTTGAAGGAAAGAAGAGGAGAAGGAAGAGGAAGAAAAGGAAGAGGAAGATTAAGAGGAGGATGAAAAAGAAGGAGAAGGAGCAGAATAGAAATACACAATTCAGAATGGTTCCAGTGCACTATCACACCTTACATTTTTCTGTCAGTCTTGAACTGAGTGCCTAAAGACTGTCACTGACCAACTAAGACCTTTGTAAATCTGAAATCCTTTAACAGTGAATTTTATTTTCAACTTTCTTGCAAGTCTAGAGAGATTCTGCAGTATTTCATACCAAGAAATTAATTTGTTCTTTGCTTCCCTCCCTCTCTCCCTGCCTCTCCTCCTTCCCTCCTTCCCTCTCTTCCTCCCTCCCTCCCTTCTTCCTTCTTTCCTACCTCCCTTCTTGTAAGGTATAGAGAGTAACTAATCCAGTCCCAAGGAAAGGAGACCCTGGTGATCAATTAGACTCCACCAGCTTAATGATCCAGTCTAGAACATGAGATGGACCACTCAAGTTCATGCATCAGTGACTGTTTAATCTCTGGATATTGCAGTAGATCAAAGGCACTCTGGGGTCAGACAAGCCTAGGTTGAGAACTTTCTATCTGGGGATACCTTTGCAAATGCAGAAACTGCTCTGAGACTCAGGTGAGACCATACATGAAATATTAACAGTGGTTCTCAAGAGTATCTGTTTACACAAGGGCATGCCTTGGGGGACGTACTGCCTCAGGCCCACCCACAAATAATGAAAACTGTGAATACTAATTTATTCATGGGAAAAGCCACAGCGCAGTTTTACCGTACACGTGCTAATAATAGAGCACTGTTGGCCACAAGAGGTCCTAGAATTTTCATGTTTCTCCTTTGGTCTTGGCACCCAGTTTGCTGGTAGGCTACAGGTAGGAGATAACACACAAGCAACATAGTGAGATACTCACATTTGGGTTATGTGGACTTCAAATTAATATTGTCAAGGAACCCATGAGGTTGGTAGCAATTGTCTTCTCCTTATATTCTCCTTATACTTGATCCTACTCCATGCTAGACCAGAGTTTCTTGATCTTTCTTACATTACCTTTGGGGGATAAAAACAACATCCCATTGACATGAAGTCAGCTAAGAGTCCAGGGAAACTGGAAAGACATGGTCATTAAATCCCAATCATAGTCTCCTAGTCAATTGATGAGTGGCAGATACCTAATCTTTGTTAGAGACCTTCACCTTGCCATCAGAATATGTGTGCCATATGGTCCGGGTGTATGTGTGGTCCCCTAAATGCCTATGTTGTGACCTATTCATCTATGTGGTCATAGTAGAGGTGCTCTCATTAGGTCCTTGAGATAAGTGCCTATGAGTGGGAATAGGGCCTTTAATGAGAGAGAGAGAGAAAGAGAGAGAGAGAGAGAGAGAGAGAGAGAGAGAGAGAGAGAATGAGAGAATTTGTGATTTAGCATGCTGATTTCCATTTGAAAATTGAAGTTCACACCTTTAAAAATAAGCACGTCCTGAAGCACAGACAATGCCATCACCACCTGTCTTAAGTGTACTGGAAGGAACTTTGTGAAGTATTAGAAATCTTAAGTCATAACCATCTGCTTACGATGCTGGGCCGAATGCTCTGTGAGTGGAAGGAAGCTTTGCCTCTGTCCCGAAGGGGATTTTAATCTACAATGCACACCTTTGGTGCAGATAAAAGTTATATTGCTTTATGGGGAAAAGTCAAAACCGTCTAGCAGCTTGTGGTAGTTTGAATGTGATCGACCCCCAGAAACTCACAGGAAGCGCCTCTATTAGAAGGTGTAGCTTTGTTAGAGTAGCTACTATGGCCTTCTTGGAGGAAGTGTGTCAGCGTGGGGGAGGGCCTTATTGCTCAGTGTCCATTTCCTGTAGCCTTCTGATCAAGGTGTATCCAGCACCATGTCTGCATGCCTGCAGCCGTGCTCCCCTCCATGATGAAATGGACTGAACCTCTGAAACTGTAAGCAAGCCACCCTAATTTAATGTTTTCCTTATAAGAGTTGCCGTGGTCATGGTGTCTCTTCATTGCAATAGAAACCCTAACTAAGACACAGGGAAACTTCTAATTGTTTGTTTACATTTTCAGATTGCTAGTTTGAATGAACAGTTGTCACCTAGAGAGGTGAGCAGGACTCTGAACCACTAAGGGTTATGTGGTAATTTCTGAACATTCTCTGTGCCTCTGCTGCAAACTTAACCATCATGTCTTGCTGGAGTCTTGTTTTACTGAACCGTTCTTAGGTATGTTTTACCCATTAGGCCAGCTGGTTAATGCTAACTCATCGTCTGTATTTCTGCTTTGGAATGGCTTCCACTGAGGAACGTTTCCTGCCCTTTGAAATGCTGTTAACCTGGTCTTCCTTGTTCTTCAGTAGCTCTCAGTACATCTCCCCGACCCCTGCTCCACACTATGAGGTAGGCATGGAAAGTTCTACTCCAGTTTCGAGTACAAACCGTAGTACTATGGTACTTCAAGCTGCTACGTTACAGTAGGCTGGCCTGGGCTCCAGCACTAAGACCTAACATAGTGCCTGGCAATGAGCAGTTATTGTTAAAGCAAACTGAAGTGAAAAACCAGTCCTGGAAAATTCCTGAGTAGATGAAACCAACTAAGTGTGGGTTGTAATCTTTGCTTGCAATGGTAACAAAAGGGAAATTGGCTTGGATCCTTTCTACTAGAGGAAGACAGAGCCTAAGCTCAAACAGAAGAAGCCACCAGGTTATTGCTTGGGACTTGCCTTTGGGACAGACACCAAATGCAGCTGTGACCAATCAGATACATTTTTTGCTGGCTTCCACATTTGCCTTCTAAAACGCTCTTTCTCTTGCTTTTCTATTTGCTCTCCGCAGAACTCCAAGCTCTTTCTGCTATGATGCTCCTGATTCATGAACAGTTGCCCCTGCTCAAACAAACTCTTTAAAATGTCTATTATGTTTCAATGTTTATTTTCAACCATAGATGACAAATACTTCATTGTTTTAGGGGACTACGTTTCTCGGTGGAGTAGCCGCTCTTTGCATTGACATCTGTGTTGACATCTAGAATACCCTCGTCCAAGAGTTGTGATGTTAGAGATAGTCTACCTGTACTCACCTATGGAGTCCAGTCCCCACTAACCATGCGTGATCACTGGCAATGTGGCTAGTGAGACTATGGAACTAAGTCTTCGATTATATTTCACTGAAATTATTTAAGCTTAAGTGGTCCCCAGTGGAAGGCCACTTTAAGACACAGTCCCAGAAGATTCATACGAAACTCATAAGCGGTCAAAGTTTCTCTGGGCAAGAAGTGAAGAGTTCCATGTGTTCTACTAAGGCCGCCAGCTCTATGGGGCTACTTAGTTATGTATTAAAGTCCAAAATAACTGAAATTAAATATAAGTTAAATATTGGCTTCTGAATCATGCTAGCCACATTCAACTGTTTAAAATCCAGACTCTGAGAATGGATACCATAATGTGTACCGTAGAGGGCATCTATACCATCAGAGAAACTTCTAACAGAAGTCATGTGTTGCAGAATAGATCTGTTAACCAGAAATAAAGATGTATATTTCTGGCATTGTTGTTTGTTAGGTTCTGTGAGGGAGACTTGGTTAGAGCACCGGGGTCATAGTTCTTATGGAAAGCTGGTGAGAGCGACTTACATTCACCTTATCTGAATAGGTTTTTGACTCCAAGAACGGGGCATAACTATGAAGTGGGACACTGATGAGAACAAAGTAGCTGGCACAGCCTTGACCAAATTGATTCAGGTGGGCATCCTCTTGTAAGAGCATGTCAGGGTCACTGCCACACTCTCTGCTTCAGTTTCTTAGTAACTCCGACACCAGTCAGGTAACAAGGCTGCAGCCACTTCTTGACCCCTCTCTGTCACTGGGATCTCAGAAGCATCTCTCTTTGCTCCTCATTTGCATCCTGTCCTGCAGTTGGCCCATTCTCCTTCCCCGTGATACA
Source organism: Dicrostonyx torquatus (assembly GCA_028555095.1). NCBI lineage: Eukaryota > Metazoa > Chordata > Mammalia > Rodentia > Cricetidae > Dicrostonyx > Dicrostonyx torquatus. The sequence continues at coordinate 9,877,967 of JAQHUG010000029.1, forward strand.
GTTCTTGGCATCGACTTGGGTCTTTGTTACCTCTAGAATGGAGGCTAACACCAGAGCTTCTCTGGAAGACCATCCAGAAGTTTCAGCTGGCACAGCGTGGTGCCTGTCGTCCATCTGCCGAAAGGCGCCAGGCTCCCTGTGCCAGGAACACCTGCGCTCCTCGGTGGTCCTGGCTAACTTATCATTTCCCAGTGACATTCAAGGTGCAGGCCTGAATGCCCACACTGGAAATCACCCCCACGGAGTTTCTCTCCTTCCTTTCAGCAGCATTGCAGCAGCGGGGCGCTGATCAGCCAAGAATGGTCCCAGGCAGGGGGTTAAAATCGGTCTGGGCATTTTCTGAGGAATTTCCTTCTGGTTTGACAAAGCCAACTTTCCTGTGTTCTGGGACATAGTGAAAATGCCATCTGTTAAGGTGGCTTCCGCCATGCAGGGTTGCTTTTGGGAGAGCAGATACGGAAATATTTTGCTTTTGAAATTTCAAAAGAAATAATAAAGAGTGTTAGCTTCATGTCTTGGTTTCCTTTTAGGAGCCCTTTTGTGTTGTTGTTGTTTTGTTTGTTTGTTTTTTAGATTTTGAAAGTTGATTTTCTTGTCAACTTTTTGGCGCACCCAGAGTGAGGGTCACGTGGTTCCTCCATTCAGTGTGTCACCTCTGTAAAATAATTCTGATTTCTCAATCTTTGGAGAGAACTTCACTGTTCCTTTACTTCTCCGATTTACTTCCTCCTTTGCCCACTCTACCCCGGGATTTTCAAACCACCACCATTAAAACTTCTTTAGGAAAACACTTAAATGCCAACTCCCCCCTTCCTAAAAATGTCTTGTCAGATTTCTTCCTCTTGTTTGCTTCAGAAAGTGGTGCTTTGATTGTCCATTAGAGAGTTGTTTACGTTTCTGCAAAAGCTCCATTTAGTTTCCCTGACAAGGTGGGATAAGTGACTGGCTGTGATGGATAGAGGCACCTGTCCTAATGGCTGCTCACACTGTGCCCACCAGTGCACGTTACGTTGATAAATTGACAACAGTTGGGGCATGCTCTGCTAGCAGCAAGAACGAGGCTATGAGGACAAACACAGGCGGCGAGACAGTCTGCTTTAGTATTCTTGGGAAAGGTGTACAGCCTCCCGTGCTAACACCCCGACAGCTGTGGGGAGGAAGTAGCGCAGAGGCAGATTTTCTTTGTTACATTGACACTACCGCTCCTTGTTAGTCTAGAATTATAGTCACCTTCGTCGGCCCTTTTAACAGTCCGCCATCCTGGAGCGGAGGGTTGTGACGGAAGCTACCTGGTAAGATTGTACATTTGCGTTATGAATTTATGCGTCTTTTCGGTCCCTTCCTTGAAGACTTTTCTTCTCTCCCTGACAAGAGACAAACAAGGACAACAGAATTGCTTCCTGTTCGCTTGGAGTGGAGAATCGGGCAAATGTGGGGTAGCCTCAGTTAACACTGGGGTTGTTAATTATCTGCAATAAGTTGCTTAGAAGGTTTTGAATTTCTGGTAAGGAAGAGGGAACTGCCTGTCACCGCACTCCACCCTGCTGGGGGTGAGCTCTTAGAAGGTCTTCAGTTCTCTCTGCTGTGAACTTGCTCACCTTTCCTTTTTCCACTCTGTTGGGTTCTCATTCCCCTTAATAAGGGCTAGGGCAGCAGCAAGGACCTCAGTGAAATATCCCCAATTGAGAAGAGGCCAACACAGAGAGGTGCATGAATTGCTCCTCGGGTTCATCCCAGTTCCTGCATGTCCTTCCTCTCGGATTAAGTTGGAAGCATGGGGCAGAGTGGTGGGTGGATCTGCAGGCAGAGCTGGCCAGGAGCTTCAGCAGCGGTGGCGGTGGCAATGGCGGCGGCAGCAGCAGCAGCCCCCCACTCCATCCATTACAAGCTTATCTTAACTGAGGACTAATCTAAAGGAACAAATGACCACTGAGAAAATGCCACAACTTAATACACAGTCATAAGGAAGGAGAGGGAACCAGAAGCAGAAGCAGCATGGATCTAACTATGCTTTCCCGAGCCTCGCTTTCCAATGGCCCCATTACTGGTTTGATGATAAGACAGTTCGCCTTTGTGATTTGCATGGATAATGAAGCAATTAGCAGCCATCATATATAGAACATGCTAGTCCTTCTTCATTAGACACCAGACTGGAATGACATACCACAAGACCTATAGCGTGGTGAGGCCCGAGTGCCTGGCTCCATCCCTTTTCCTTTGTGTGGAGTTTTGTTGCCAGCCTGGTTGCTTTTGGAATCACCGTGGCATTAGAAGGCTAGACTGTGGTTAGCCTAATGTGCAATTCTGACTGGCTGGCAGTCACCTCCACCCCCCACCACCCCCTAACTGCTACTAAATTTCATTTCAAGTTATAATTGTTGACATTGGAAAGAGCTACTCGGATCAGAACAACAAAGCAACAATTATACAGGATCTGGTATTTCTCATGCAAATTGTAGCAATAAAATACAGGGAAATCCAGCCCACGTACAGGCCAGTTCTTGTCTGTGGAGAGCACAATCTGAACTATTTGGTTAACTAAATTAAAATGTAAATCTTGGCAGGATTTTCTTCTTAGATAGTGATATGAAACAGTTTCTAAGAGTCAAAGAAGGAGGAGGAGGAGAAGCAGTGGCTGCTAAAGAAATAGGAGCCCATTCCAAACAACTCACATAAATATATTTTTTTTAATGAAATAAAAGGTCAGAAAGCATAACTGTAACAACAGGACGTTCTAGTACACTGTTCCAATAGGAAAGACGGAGAGAAGGGCAAGGCTGCTGTACTTACTTTTTATATTTTTGTTTATAAAGAAACTCGGAAGCTTTAGACACAGTCGTAGAGTCCCTTTTGTCCCCAGGAGTCAAGCCATCTTGCCTGATGTGCACAATGAGACGAGGAACTAAGGGAGATTAGTGAGCACTCAAACTGACTTCTTTCGCTTTATTAGAATCACTCTTCTTCTCATCTTTGTCTCTCCTTCCACACACAAAAAACCAAACTAGGTGCAAATGTCGCAGTCAGAGGACCAACGGAAATCGCCAGCCACAAAGACCCTAGCAGCATCAAGCAGGTGCGGATGCATCCCGTCCCAGAGCTGTGCAAAGACCCAGGGACTATGAATCCACAGGGAAATGGTGCGCTCTCTGAACCAGTGTAGTGACTGCTTTTCAGAACCACGCTAAAGAAGGCAATAGCTCTCCAGCAGCCTAGAAGGGAGTTGGACACTTGAAGCCCCCCATCAGTGCTTTGAAAGAACCATCAAAGAAAACAGAGATGAGAAACCCCTGAACTCCATGCTTGTGCCCTGGGCAGCTAAGATGTTATCTGCTCTGAAAGACATACCTCTGTATTTGACCACAAGTAAACTGACCCATACGAAGCCATGACAATGCAGGATAGTGACATTTAATTTATGTATTTAATTTTTTTAATGTAAGGAAAAGCAAGGGAATGATCTCATCATTTCTAACAAATCCGATCTTTAAAGGCAATAATTTCGCAAATGCACTTTTGCGTTAAGAGCTCTGTTCTCATAAGGATGGAGCAAACGCTGTGTGGGCAGTCACTGACTTATAGCACCTCCATACAGTCGCTGCAAGATAACCAAGAGTAATGGCTTTTGATAATCAGGCCACACTATTAATATAACATGAACCACAAGCACTTTTGTACTGTGGCTCAGTTAAACCAGCAAATCTCATTGGAATATAAAGAAGGGGTGGGGAGTCATGTTCTCTTTCTACTTCTGCAGTGAAAAATGTGCCCCCAGGCACTGTCTAGTGTGTTTCGTGTCTCAGGGCGCGCACGGCAGCACCGGACAAGGTTTCCTTCAGCACCTCTGGCCCTCTCTGCTCACTTCCAGCTCCACCTCTCCTGGCTAGGTCAGAATTCAGGTCCCCGAAATGCAGCAGATGGATTTCAAATGGCAGTTCTGTTCGCTGGGGGGCGGGGGGGGCAGCCGGTGGAACTCGTGGAAGTCCGCAGCAAGCTGGCTGGATGCTGGGTTCTTGCTGGCCCGTGACTGGTGAAATATTGCAGGGTGTAAAGGGACTCATTCCGGCTGATGTGAGCAAAGGGGAATGCTGCCCCTTCGTCGTAAATGTTAATGTGAAAGAAAATACGAGGGAATCACTTCTGGTGGAAAGAGCCGGGCAGCATAATCATAACGAGTAGACCCAGACTTAAGCGTGTCCCTACCGTGTTTATTCATATGGTGACATTTACTGGAACTTTTCTCTAAAAGGCAATGGTTTCCTCCTATTTTAACAACCCGGAGACTGTGATGAAGTTATCTTTGGATATATGATCTATACCTCTGCCATCCAACCCTCCGTTTCCTAGGACTTGTGTACTAGCAGTGAGTTATGTATTGGGCCTCCATGCTTGGGCTATTTCTGTACATTTGGGAAAACTTGTGGATGTTCAGTAAAAATGCGCATTTCCTGAATCTCACAATGAGGAAAAAAATGCAACTGAGGCCAAGAAACTACTTAGGCACATTTTTCAAGGCTAACTTTTGAAGACAGAATGATGCGAATCAGAAGTGAAACATGGACGTTCCCAGCAGTCATATCAGGAGACAAAAATGAATGCCCACAATGCTTGCTGTGAGGTGCTTGCGACCATGGCCCCGGATTGCTTAGCTATGCCTTTCCTTCGCTCATTAAACGTTGTTGAATACTGACTGCGGGTCAGTGAGTGGAGCAGGCTGAGAAAGAGTGACAAGCAGATCGTCTCGGAAATCCAAATCTGGCAAGGCCAGGCACGCACATAGTTAATTATAAAACTTGGTAAGTCCTGATTAGTAGGATCTACTTCTGCCATCATGGGAAGGGTTACCTAGAGCAGTGTGGAATTAATAAGAGCGCTTTGAAGCATCTAATCCGACCCCCAATGATTTAGTCTTGTGTCCATGTTTTATCTTCCCTCCGATGCTGTGAATTAGTTTAGATTAGTCACCTTGTCTAGTTTATATCCATATAATGATTTATTGAGCCAGTACCTGATCTATAGGTGCTTCACATCAATTGGTGCCACATATAGAATATTTACTATGCATCAAGCGTGTTTTCTTAGTTACCCTTTGGGGCACCTCCTAAAGACGGTCCTTAGTTACCACCATTCACAAAGGAAACTTTGGACTGTTGCTTTAGTCCATTTCACAGCTGCTTTGTGGAGACACTTGACAGGAGCGCAGCACTCTGGCCTGGCTGCAGAGACACTCCTTGTCCTGTACATGCTGCCTCTGGTCAATAAATGCCGTCTGAATGCTGACTAAGCCAGGAAGAGTTTCTCGGCATTTATATTGCCATTTCATTTATGGCTGTAGAATTTCTTAGGAATGCTTAGCTCAGGTAATGAAACAAAAAACCATCAGACTGCATAAAGATCTGTTGAACATTAAATTTTTATTTATCTCCATGAGCAAGACAAGCAATTGTCCCCAGTGCGTCTGTTCTGGAGACAGCCTTGAGCTGTGCGGATCAGCAAGGACAGCCTTGACGGACGCCGCCACTTCTTTGAAAACACTTTTTATTGTGTGGTGGGTACATGCTGTCATTACTCTTGGCATCAGGTCCTCTGTTTATCCCTGCGTTATCGTCCTGTAGTGTGAGGAAGTATATAAAGGAATATGTTTACAAGAGAACAGAAACAAGTTGATTTGGCACACTTGTCAGAAAACTGGAAACCTTCTTCCTACCCAAGCTCAACAAATAATGGTTCTCCGGAGGACTCAGTGTCTGGATTATGAATGTAATGATACAATATACCTTGCTGTTTTGCTTTGTAAGCAACAGTGTCCAAGTTTAAAAAGTTAAACATTATGAATTGATTTTCACTTGGAGTCTCAAGAGGAGCAAAGAATGAGTAATGTTTAAGGGAGATATAAGTAGACGTGCCTTGGATTTTCTAGATAAGTGTTAATTTCCACATGGCGACAGTGGGGTGGTGAAATATTGTTCGCAGATGCTAATCACTACATCACTCTCTTTTGAAGACAAAAAAAAAATCCAGTCCATTCTGTAAATGTCTCTTTCTGGTTTTGAAGAATGAATCAAGGTCTAGAGTTAAATCTGAGTGGGAAGACATTCGCTTAGCCCGTGAGAGACCCCAGATTCAATCCCCAGCACTGATGCAGAGAAGAGACCATCCAGTATTACCAATTTCCCCAGATTTTAACAATCTATCCCAAATATAGTCCCATGTAAGCCATTTTGAAAAATTAAATTTCTTTGGTTTTTATAGTTGGCATCACTTATTTACTCATCATCAGCTGACTTCCTGTTCTGCGATGGAAATAACTTTCATTTACCTTTGAACTCTGTTTCTCACCTGCTAGGGGTTGTTGAAGACAGCAACATTTTTTTTTATTATTATTATTTTACTCAGTAACCAAAATGGTATGTGACATGTTTATTTTAAATTAAAGTGAATTACAATAATTTTAGAGAATTCCATCATATCCCTTGAGATAATTAGAAACATAAAATAACACACTAGAGAAGAAAGTTTGCTTTTCTATTTGTGTGTGTGTATCTGTATGTATGTGTGTGTGTTTGTTTCTTTATTTGGTACTGAAGGTAAGAATCATATGTATCTAATAAATACTCAGGAAAAGAACAACATTTTAACATTTTTAATGCTTTCAAGATGTTTTACTTAACCAAATCCCTAATTTTCACATAGTAAGTTAAAGATAAGGAGCATTCGAGTTCGTTCAGCTTTCAGATTTGAGTAGTGATGACAGAAGCTCAGCTTAACTGCACTTGTGTCAGTAATTGCATTAAAAATAATTCAATAAACGAAGTCTATTGCTTCATTTAATATAAATAAAATTGTAATTTAATTAAGTTTAAATAAATTAATAATAAAGAACAAGAGACAGAATGAGACATAGCATAGCAGAGGAATCCTGGAGAAGATAAGAATCGCAGTGTCGCAGAAAACTGAAATAAGAATCAACTTTCTATAATTCTCGGCTCTCCCTTTAAAGACGAGGAAGCATGCATAGAAACGGCAGGACATGTCCTCTGTTCTGTATGTCATGATAAGCGACATGTTAAAACTAGGTGTGTTCTCATTGTCTTCTTCATCAGTGTGCTTCAGCCGACATGACACACACTGCTCTGCTAAAGGTCCATTGGTTGCAGAAATGGTTCCATGGCCAGATTTTCTAGGAGCAGACTGAACCACCCATAAGAAAGCTCCGCCTGAAAAACAGAAACAAAGATAAAGAATAAATAATTCCTTGGCCAGTGCTAAGCCACATAGATGAATTGGGTGTCGCTGCACATATCAATAATTCCTGGTCCTCGGCAGAGGAGGTAGGTAAATCATGAGTGCAGGCTCATCCTTGGCAACGTAGTAAGGCTTTTTCCGAAACAAACAAAACCCCAAACAGAACCCAACAATGGTATCCCCAAAATCTGTGGACATGATAGTGAGTGTAGTATTTATTATAAAACAGTAGTCCTAGTAAGCAAGGGAATGGAACATGTCTACTAGAGTCAGAGTCAACATGTAGTGTCAACATTGTTTAGGAAAAAGCAGAAACATTACCTTTTATTGAACTTTAAGAAAGCAAGAAAATGTGTATTAATCGCTAAGGTAACAATTTAAATTAATGATAAAATACTAAATAAACGGAGAGAAGGAAAATGGGATGTTCAAAGATAATCTAAAAAATATTTTTAGAATTTACAGAAAAAAGAAACAAGTAGAAAACAAGCAGTAAAATGACAGTGATAAAACTTCAAGTGGGACTAATTCTATCTAATTTCCATGGACCAAATCTTCCAATGCAAAAATAAAATTGTTAGGTACATAAAAGACAAAACTATGTGTTGTTTACATGAGACAACTGTAGCTGGAATTTTCTTTGGGTCTCCAGCCAGCTCCCGAAAGGAAGACACAGAGACTTATTAGTTATGAATGCTTGGCCTTAGCTTAGGCTTGTCCTATTAGCTCTTATAATTTAATTTAATATATTTCTAGTCATCTACATTTGTCTCAGGCCTTTTTACCTTTCTTTCATTTCGTAAGTTCTACTTACCTACTTTCTTCACGTCTGACTGGCTGGCTTCTGGTGTCCCGTTTTCCTTCTTCCCTTAAGCCTAAATTCTTCCTCCTGTTTACTCTCAGTGCCCAGAAGTCTCTCCCCTATCCCTCCTCCCTCGCTATTATCCCTTCAGTTTTTTATTAGAGGACTCAGCTGTTTTAGGAAGGAAAGGTAAAATGACAGCACATCTTTACATAGTTAAACAAATATTCTACAACATTTCCCCCTTTTGTCTAAATATGAAGAAATATTTTTAGCTTTAAATAGTAAGAGTATATATAATAAGAATAATTATTGAGTAAGAATTAGATTTACAATATCTATTTCATTTGTTTTTGGCAAATTCAGAGAAAA
>JAQHUG010000029.1:9897923-9920237 GCA_028555095.1 Dicrostonyx torquatus
AAGTAAAACAAAATAAAATATCACTGTAGCTGCTGGTGTTGGAGCTTGATTTAGAAATTGAACTATTGCTAAAAATTTGGGCAGTTTTCTTGAATATTAGTTCTCTCTAAAGATGTGATCAACAGTGAGATGGCTTACTAATCAAGATGTGAAATACCTTAAAAAATCAGTGTTAAAGATAAAGGTATAGTTTTAAATAATGTACCAAAAGGTCATAAATGGCTAAAAGCTAAAAGAAATGTAATATCATCTAACAAAATTTTTAGAGTGCAGCAAAGATACCACAGAGATGGAAATACACGGCCTTGAAGGTTCACACAAGAAGAAAGGCCGAAGAGTTTTAATCTGCAGTTTTTCTCCTAGGTCAGAGAAAGCATAAGAATGAAACCAAAGAACGAAGAAGGAAAGAAGAGGAAGAAAGAATGGAAGTGTTAAAAAATTATGGCAGAAATTATTAAGATAGAAGTACATAAAATGAAGATTAAAATTAATTCAATACAGTGGCAAATCAGTTGGAGGTAAAAGGCGCAGGTCATAGATAAAAATATTAAATATATATCCATGACACCAATACAAAGAGAATGAATTCAGCATAATGGAGAAAATATGTTTTACAGATGGAGTTGAAAAAATTAAATGGCCAGAAAATTTTAGAGAGAATTAAAGTTTACTGAAACCAACTAAAAGGGGATTTGAAATCTGAACAGACATGGACACACTAACAAATCATTTAAATCATTAAAATTCCTTCAGATTAAAATCACCAGGATCAACTGATCATAAAGATTATTTCTACCAAACATTTAAGGAACAGATGATCCCAGTCAAAAACAAATGGCTCTAAAAAGAAGAAGAAAGAAGAGTGAATATAGTTCTTTCTTAATTTTATTAAGCTTTTAGAAATTTAAAACCTAAACAAGGACAAAAGATCTTAGCAGAACCTCCGGAAAGAAGTTTTACATTTTAGAAAAACAGCAGATGACATCAGATGAGGGCACACCTATCACAGTGCCTAGGTTCCTAAACACTCTCAGTATCAAATGCTGATGAATGGATAAGGCCAGAGCTGTTGCTCATTGCTGCGGATGCAAATGGTCCAGCATCTTGGAAAAGAATTTGGCTGGTTCTTGTTAAATAGTAGCAATTTCTTACAAAGCTTCCTCTGACTGGAAATCATGCTCTTTTCAACTCAAAGGAGTTGGAAATAGATCTACACAATGAACATGCTCATGGATGTTTGTAGCAGAAGAAAGCAAAAGGTTCTTAAATAGGTAATTGCAGAAATAGCTGTGATACAACTGAATAATGAAATATTATTCTGTGCTAAAATGAAGTGAGCTATCAGGCCATGAAAAGAGTGGAGGAACTATAAAAGCACAATGTTAAGTAACAGAAGCTAATTGAAAAAAAAACTTTACAAATATTTTACAAGCAGTTATAAAATAAATATGGATATGCAAAGAGCAAGACAATTTGGAAGTATAAGTTGGGGCATGCTATGGCAAGATGCATTTTTCAGTATATATTTCCTTATAAAGATCAACATAGTCTGGTGTTGAATTAGAACTAGACAGTGTTGAACCATGTAGTAGAGTTTAGGGTTAGTTGTCTAGAAAAGACCCATGAGCACACAGATCTACAGAAACCCAAAGTGTATCTACCATACTAACGTCAGGTAATCATTTGGGAAAAAAAAATTCCTCTCTCTTAAAAGTTGCCTGTCCCATGTCCCTCCCTCCCTTCCACATCTCATTCCCTCCCTCCCCCACCATATGTGCTTGTATGTGCATGTGTATTCTTGTACGAATGTGTTGAGTATGTGTGCATGTGTGTGCCCAAGCATACAAATTCAGGGGTCAGCAGCCTGTCTCACTTTATTGCCCTCCACCTTAATTTTAGAAACAAGGATTCCTCCTTATCCTGGAGCCCAACTGGAAAACAATTTGGGTAGGCTGCAAACCAATGACCTCCAAGTATCTACCCCTGTAGTTATAGATGCATGCTCCCCCAACAGATTTCTGCATGTGTCTTGGGATCTAGTTCACAGTATCTCATATGCATGGTAAGTATTTCCAAATGAGCCTCCTAAAACTTGAGTATTATCATTTAATAATAAACACTCAAATCCATTTCTGGTGAATCAGATATCTGAATGTGGAAGCAAACTTTAAAACTTTTACAACAAATTAGGGAATCTCTTAGTATTTGAATATAAGAAAAAAAATAATTCAATACTAAATCCACAAGAAAAAGAAGAAAATTAGCATTCTAAACTTTCTCCCTAGTATTTGATACTAATAGCAAAAAAGGAAAGGGGCACAAATGGAAAAGCTTTGTTACACAAAATATAAGACACCATGGCAAAGCAATGACAAAAGGCAAGTGTTACAACTGAAAGCAAGAGAAGACAAGAACAGGTGACATGGACAGGCGAAAGAGGAAAGAGAGTGGCTACAACCACTAGCACACCAACCATTGACGTTAATCTTCTCTAGTTAGGAACACAGAAACATTGGATTCCTTTGCTATAAAATCTCTCACCAGATTTCCGAAAGCAAAATATCTGAAAATAGCAAAGATTGGAGAGAAAAGTAAACACCCTTACCTGTAGTGTAGTAAGCGGTGTGAGCGGGCTGTGTCCCGCTGCTCCCACTGCCCAGCTCCCGGAGCAGGCGGGCTGTGTTCCCAGTGCCTGGCTAGTTTACACCCGAAATAACCACACGGAAATTGTATTAATTAAATCACTGCCTGGCCATTAGTTCTAGCCTCTCGTTGGCTAACTCTTACATCTTCAACCCATTTCTGGTAGTCTGTAAGTCACCACAAGGTAGTGGTCTTACGGGGAAAGATTCAGCATGTTTGACTCTGGCAATTTCATGGTGGCTCTCCCTGAGCCTTCCCTATCCCAGAATTCCATTCTGTCCTACCTGTCTATGTAAGATTTTGCCCTGTCAAAAGGCCAAGGCAGTTTCTTTATTAACCAATGAAAGCAACCCAAATACAGAAGGACCCTCCTACTCTGTAGATACCAAAATCTGGGAGAGTGACTGAGTAGATCTTGTCATCCATCAACTATGTCCACAGGAATATCCTGGAGAAACCCAGGCTTTTCCCAGTGCTTAGAATTCATGAACGCACTTGCTCACCAGTCTTTCCCATACAGTGGAAGCTTCACGTTGACAGAGGAATGGCTTCACTCATGACCAACCCCAGAGCCCAGAACTGTGGCTGGCAAGTGGTAACTAAATACTGCTTTCAAATGTAAGCAAGCAAAATCAAAGATGGGGTAACCACATTAACCGGTCCTCCGAGTCTGAGGAGTATCTGTCTGTGCAACCAGTCTAACCTTGGCACCTGTTATCCATTTTGACAGGTCCACCTCAAGTGTGTTCACTGAGTGGTTTGACTGCCCGAATATTTCTCCTTCATTCTCATCCCAAAGACCACACCTTTTATTTTCACAGAATGGCTTGGGAGATCACCTGCTGCTTCAGCAACTCAGTGCAATGACTCATGACTGCTTCTTTATTTTTAAAAATATTAATTCTCCCATAACTTTCACGTGTAAAGAGGGACTATGATAATTTCATAGCTCTGAAATGCCATCCTCCCAAACACAATGGCACTACTATAAAATAAGACACATCTGTCAGGCCAACAGTGCTGATGCCAATGATAATGGCTGGATCTCCAGTTCCTTCCTTCAGCTTTGAGTAGAGGTTCCTGGGCAGTTTCAGATCCCAGCAGCAGAGGTTGACATGAGACATTAAAAAAAAGTATTATGTAGATTAAATCACAGTATTTTCTTGACCATGAGATTTTTTTAAAAATGGGCCTGTGTACAAAAATGTTTTCACTAATCATTTTTGAGATCAAAGATTTCATTTCCTAAGAGCACAAACTTCCAATCTTTCACCAAGGGCTTACTCTGAACCCTGTTTAATGATGGCGTGGAGGTCTTTTCTCCCCTTCTCTTGAACTACAGCTAAAAGAGTTGTAGAAAAGAAAGTCATTTCAACAGTGAAGTACTTTAAATGACTGGCTCTAACCACAATGTCTAAAAACAGAATAATTCAGACTTGGGAGAGCCAACTAAATAAATAGTGATGATAAGCAACCTATCTAACAATGTAGCCTCCTTGTCTTGTCATTAACACAATTATGTCAGCACAGTCAATCACCACATTGCCTTGACTTTAAAAGCCAGAGACTGAATACCTGCTTTTAGAGTTGGAGACAGCAGGGAGAGAAGAGCTAGCCCACTTAAGCCAGCAATGTGACTTCGCAGTTATTCAGGGATTTGAAAGAAAAACAAGGTTATACATCTGCAGAATGCTTTGTTGTTGTAGCAACGCTCAAATTATTCTTATGAGTTCAATACCATCTGTAATAACCCTTTGGTGATCCCAGATAAAAAGAAAGACTTGGATTGCAGCATTCCCTCTGCAAAGGAGAAACAGACTTACTACCTGAAGTGATAATTAATGGGAGTCTGTTCAGTTTCAAGTGGAGATGAATTGCATAAGAGGTGACTCTGGAGTCATAGAATAGCAAGATCCTTCAGAACATTCTCCTGACATCCTACCCTGAAAACCCTCTGTAGCCAGAAGTGACAGATTTGAGACCACTAAGCTGAGTGAAAGGGCTGGGCCATGGAACAGGGAAGGACATATTCAGCAATCTGTATGTTATTTCTCTTCCATCCACCCAATGGATACAATATAAATATCCATCTATTCGCATTTTGAAGTGACTTTAATTTCATTCACCAATAACTGAACAGCCACTAGAAACATTGTCTTTATTTGAAATAGTCTCTACAGATGGAAGAAGAGGGCAAATACTTAACAAAATTCAGTGGAGAAGTTTGACTATCTAACTTAAAACAATAAGAATACTTTGATGCTAAAGGGCAGGGAGAGGGCAGCCTTCATGCTTAATTAGATGGATTTTCACCACACCACTTCTAGAATGTTGGCTGCTTCTACAAAGTAATAACCCTCTCACAAGAAAGACCACATAATAACACACAGGGGCCTTTCCCTGAGGGTGATGCATACCACCCCCACTTTACAGAGAAGAAAATTGAGGTCCTGGGCACCCATATCAAAGCAAGATTCAAGCACAGTTATGTTCCATTAAAGATAAAATTTGCACTATCTCCTCTGTGTTTAACTGATTAATTCTTTGGTCATCTTTCCCCTCTTTTCTTTTTCTTTCTTTCTTTCTTTCTTTCTTTCTTTTTTTTTTTGTATTTTACCATTTCAGTACTCCTCTCCCATGATCAATGCAAAATTCACTAGAACGTCTGTTTGCATTGTGTCATATGGTTCTCTAGATACTGGATGGAAGAAGAGCTAAGCCAGTGGTGTCCCAGCATGCAAAGCAGCTCACTACAACCCTCTCTAACACTTTCTTTTGTTCTTAGTCCTTCATGTTTTTCTTTGTACCAGTATTTTCCTACCACCAGACACATTATCGTCTTCTTGTTCGGTCTGTCTTCTCTGGCATATGTGATTTTGTGTTGGGTTCGGTGTTGAATCCTTCGTGTCTAACCTTTGTCTATCACCATGGTTACTCACGAAGAATGGATGCTTTTCTTTTGTAGATGAGATGATGAGAACTCAGAGTCTTTCCCCATCATCTGTTACATAAGTGGAGGATCTGCCCTTTAACCTGAGTTTGAGGACTGCCCTGTCTTCTTGAACAAAGTCATCAAGACAGAGGTTATCAGTTTATTTAAAGATGGATAAATAGTACCTTTATCAGTGTGGTCGTAGGTCAAAATTGAGAAAGAAAAATTGACAGTAATTACTGGCTTCAGGAAATTGTTCTGAATGCTCTGGATAGCAAACCATAGAATTTGGGTAGGAAGTAAAATTATTTGGTAATTTCCAAATTAATTCTTTTAAAATAATTTAGACATTTCAGAAATGATTTAATGGGTTGCATATTTAATGAGCAGCATGACTGAACACCTTTGCAAGTACTGAAACAGCCCATTTGTCTGAGGATGGGGAAGAAGACTCTACTTTCTATGATATTCTAAAAAAGGTTAAAATAATATATACCTCACAGCGTATTAGTTTTTATGCTAAACAATAGCTTATTTAAATAAAGCTAGGCAGAGTGGTCCTTCAAAACCATAGAGCTTTGCACACAGTTTTCAAAAGCATTCTTAAGGTACCTGTGTAGCAGGATTTTCCTTTGGGCTGCCAGCTCCTAAGTCACAACACTGAGACTTATTTTTAACTATGAAAGCTTAGCTTTAGCTTAGGCTTGTCCCACTGGCTCTTGGCTCTTATTACTTAATTTAATCCATATTTTTAAATCTACATTCTACCACATGGCTTTTACCTCTCTCCCATTCTGTGTGCTCAATTTGTTGCGCATCTCCTATGTGCCCCAATTAACCTCTTCCTCTCTTTACCCAGAAGTCCTGCTTAACCTCTTCCTGTCTAACTCTTGGGCATTCAGCTCTTTATTAAACAAAAGGTGCCTTACAAAGACACCTTCACAGTATACAACATACCTGGATATGTAACACAGAGATGAAGATTTGATATTCACAACAAATCTACCAAAACTCATGAATAACCTCATGGACAGAGTAGATTTGTCCCATGTCTTAATCTGTTTGTATTTTGTTGTTGGAAATTTAAAATAACTGTAATCAAAATATTTAGTAACAAATTGAAGTTTATTTCTCTCAACTCTGAGAGATGGAAGTTCTATACCAAGGGGCAAGGAACTGATGGGTCTTCTTGTTGTGTGGTCATATGGTATTAGGTGGGTTGAAGAACAACCCAGGCAGCTTACAGGCTAGTGAAGATCTTACTCCTTCACAAAGGAGTGGTACACACAGCTTAGTCTCTCCTTAAAGACATTGAATCCCAGCATTATCTCATTGTCAATACATAGATTTCTCAAGGTGATACATCTAAGTCATGGCACTGGGGACTAAAAGTGAGAGCTGAGACTGTTGGTCATAAACCTGAAAGAGGAAAGCAGAGGCGAGGAGAGATTCCCACTAACCAATTCATATGACATATCCATCTGCTCAGCTGTCTTCTGAAGTAGATTATTATATACATTTTGCAGCTAAAACCAAGGCCTATGATGGCTAAAATATTTTCCCAGGAACACACAGTTTATAATGGATTATACCAACATTTAAACTCTGAAATGCTGATTTCAAAGTTAAAACTGCTAAATACAGTTGGAAATATGATAGTATCTTACTTAGGGTTTCTATTGCTGTGAAGAGACACCGTGACCACAATGACTCTTATAAAGGAAAAGATTTAATTGGGGCTAGCATACAATTCAGAGAGTTAGTCTATTATCATCATAGTAGATGGTACATAAGCAGAGCGGATGCTGGAGAAGGAACATCTACATCTTGGTCTGCAGGCAGCAGAAGCACTCTGTGTCACTGGATGTAACTTGAACATAGGCTACATCAAAGCCCACCTTCACAATGACACACTTCCTCCATAAAGTCACAACTCCTAATAGTGCCACTCCCTATGGGGGTCATTTCAAACCCCCCACAGATAGCCAAAGAGGTCTGGGCTTCTATAGTCTGTACATTCCACTGTGGACCCAGGAACAGCAACCTACCTCATAGGTTTGGGTGGCATCAGAAAGAAAGAAGAGGACGGGTGTCTGAGAACCGCATGGGCTGTCAATGCTGAAAGACTTTTCTGTAAATCAGACCTCCTCACGTTTTCCTCTGTAGTTCCCTTCCAACATGCTTTGGTGTGACTTGGGGAGGGGATTATATTTAATCATGAATCTAAGCCAGGGATGACACGTATCAACACAGATCTTAACTGAAAGGTGACAGAAGCTTCCTAGAGTTTCACACTAGCTCTTTTCTAAAGAGTAATGAGCCTGGCAGAGAATCTTGACTAACGGGTGCTATGGGAGGGGGAGTAGAGTATAATTTAGGGGATTAAAATCCACAAATTCTAGAAAACATGTACTGTCTCCTATTACTACTCAGGGGGTCTCCCTTTGAAAAACCCAGGTAAAAAGACAACCCGGGCAAGAGCCTGCAGCCAGGAGTTTTCCCCACATACATTATGATTATTCATCCATCTGCTAAAACTATTATGTCAAAGACGTTGTGTTCAAGTAGTCACTTCTATTTTCTCTTTACAATAGCCTTTAAAGTTATTTATCATGGCATATTAGAGATAGGGGAGCTAGAGCCATAAAATATAACTATTCTATTGATAGAAGTTTTGACGCTTACGACCCAAGTGAGGAGCATATTGTCCTTTGTGGAGGAGTTCTCATGTTTTCCTCTGAGAAATGCTACAGCCAGGTCTCTAGCAGAGAGAACAAGGGTCGTGTTTCTGTAACAATCTGCCCCCTTTGGTCATTGTTGATGAACACCATGATGTTGAATGGTCATCTTCCAGAGTTATCTCTTTGATGAGGCTCTGTAGAAGTTGGGAAAGAGGTCAAGCTTGACATAGGGAAAGACCTAGAACACTAATGGCCTAGAATACAAAGAAGGGTTAAGGATGCGTGGTGAAGAGAGGGCTGACTAAGCAACAATTAGTGGGGATTTCTTGCCAGTTCACAAATGCTGAAAGTCTGCAGGTATCAGGGATGCATACTGAAGAAAACCAGTAAGAAATGGTGTAAGCAGAGCAGAGCACAACACTGTGAGAGTTGCTCTCCAGGCTGTACTGAATAAAATAAACAAAGAAAAAAAAGGAGTCTAAGAACAAACACCCTCTTCCTAACAAAATTCACATCGACTGTAGTGTGAAGGTGTCAGATCCTACTTGGCCCCAATGTGACAGACCCTGCATAGCAGTGACTACAAAGGGGTTGGCCATTTAGGCCAACTGGGCTCAGCAACAACTCAGGTTTGTTGGATGAACTCATTCATGTATGCCTGATTTCTCCTGGTTGCAAGGTTTTTGTTTTGCTTTTTTTTGCTTTGTTTGTTTGTTTTGGCCATTTTTAAACTCCTGTTTTCCCTTGTCCTCATCACTATTTATTTATCTACTTTCTTGGGTTCAAAAACCCATTTTTTATTAAGCTATCCAGTTATCCCTAAGAATAAGACAATAATTCTGCAGGTTACTTGAGTTAATATACTTCTATAGGATTTGCTTCAAAGAGCCCCATATCCTTATTAGGAAGCCCGTGAGTTTCATCTGACTTCATATCTGAAGTGCACTGACCTATAAAGATAGATATTCTAAGCTTAATTCGCTGGGCCAGTCTGGCTGTGACGCTCCACCTGTAACCTGCTTCCGGTATGCGATAGAATGTGCTTTCAGGACTTGCCCCTTCCTTCTTTTTTCCTTCTTTAAATATGTCCTCGGTATGCTTGGCCATGACTATCGAGACTGAAATCAAGAGTTTCTTGGAAAGCCAACAATTACTTGGAATATACACCTGAATGACACTCAGGCTGAGTCTTGAAGAACAGAAGGTATTTGTGAGATTAACATTGGGAGGGGAGGGCCCAATAGACGGACACATCAAATGCAAGAGATACAAGATAGCTGTGAGAGTATAACCTGGAATCAAGATGCAAGAATTTAGTATAGCTGAAGGGTGACATAGGAGATGAAGAATGTCGGAAGAGGACATGAAGTTAGGTATGAGATGGCATTAGAAGGAAAACATACAGGTCTAAGGATTTGGAACTCTGTTGTAAAGATAATGGGAAATACCTAAATATTTTTAAAGTGGATTTGGCGGAATTTCACTTATATTTAGAACCGCCATTTAGATCGTAAGTGGGAGGAGGGGATTGGGCATATAAACCAGAAAAGCAGGTAGGAGATTGTTGCAAGGACTGAAGAAATAACGAATCCACAGAAAATGACAGTGAGAGAAAAGACGAGCTGCGTGAAAGAAGAGAAATACGGAGGCATAATTAATGAGCCCTACAGGGTTAGTAGATAACAAAGCTGTGCTTGCAGGAGAAATCTGGAATATGATGAACTTCTGTATTAAGTCAAACAATCCATTCTTTTCTAGACAAGGAACAAAGCCAGAGCCAGATGTCAGTGATGATGTGGCCCTGGTAAGATGCAGGGATGACCTACAGGATCACAGAGGATATAGAGCAATGGTGAACATAGAAGCCAGACCTTGCAACCAAAGTTTCAACACAAGTAGCTAAACAAGAGATTTGACAGGAGAATGTGACCTAGGGACCTGAATATTCTAAGTTGGAAACAGACTTGGGAAGTTCTCTGTGAAACTCTCGCATGTGAGTCTTTACAGGAGAGAAGAGATGATTAATTAGAACTCAGCCATGCTAATGTAAACTATGCACTGGCCTATCTAACAGAGACGCTCAACAGGTACCTGAATTTGTGACCTGGCGTGAGAGTCCCTTATGTAAGACTGAATCTGTCCCTAGGGAAATACGAGGTCACCCAGGAGGAGCTCAGCACTTTCAGGATATCCTTGTGTCCTCTTTGTTTTCTGTTCCCTGCTGATGGTTCATGTGCCACTCAGGAACTGAAGGTGGGGGTGAGGGCTCCTTTAGCCTCTGTTCGTTACACTGATCCACCCACAGCTCCTCTGGAGTCCCCGCAATCCTCCTTGAGCCTCCTTTTGCTCTTTTGATCCTCTCTATGCCTCCCCTGCGAGCCTTCAATTATCTCTCAGCTTTTCTGAGTCCCTCAAATCCCTTAAATCTCTGTTGTGAGATGCACACTATTCTTAGTAGGCGTGTCCCCTTTGAAGTCAATGGAAACTTACAAACAACAACAACAATAAAAAACAAACTTGGTCCATCTGCCGTGCAAGGCTGATGTAATTAAGGGGGAAAAAAAATCTAGGAGTGGTGGTGTTAAGAGAACGGTATCTCTTCTTTGTAAAAGTACCATTTAGCAAAGATCTTAGGTCTCATTGTTTCCTCAGCCACTTCTACTTTTTTATTTTAGTCTAGAGTGTTCTCCATTAAAAGGTGATTTCACCTGAACTACTCAAAATAATGTTAAAAATTGCACATACACCCACGTACCCCAAATCAGATTCCGTGATTAGTAACTGGGGGCAAAGAGAAATTACTTTCCGTGTGCATTTTAAACGACAGAATCTCGTACACAGTTATTACAAACGGTTGCAAAAGGTCATACAGAGCCCACTCAAAGCAAGGCTTAGAGTCAAGGGTTGACTAGGACTTTAATATACTTTTATTAAAAGCACTCATGAAATCATATGTTACATCTGAAGAGTCGAGTATCTATCAGGCTATAGTCTAGACTTGCATTGTGCTCTGTGAGCAAGAGCCTTCAGTAATTCATAAGTATAAAAGACAGAAAGATGTCTGAGAAGGATGCTGAGTTCGGAAAGCCAGAGGCCTGGTTCTCCCGTGAGAATTCTGCTGGATTATTTGGAGGGGTGGTAGATGTGCCTGTGAGCACACACTGGTTCTAGGAGGGAAAAGCATCTTTAGTCTTTCTAGGCTGCAAGACAGCATAGACTTTTGTAGATGAGAAAACCAAGGCTACAGCAGGCCAAGTCTTAACTAGTGGAAAATAAATAGCAGACGATGGCTTCAAATTTATTCACAGGCTTAGCCTTTTCAGAGCCCTTTAGAACTGTTTGTGGGAGTGTAAATTAGTGTAACTGAAAGTACAACTGCCACACGGTCTAGCTATCCCACGTCTAGGTATATGATCGAAGGTATCTATGTCAGCACACAATGGAGACGCCTGTACACTCATGTTTACTACAGCACTCTTCCCAACAGCCAAGTCAGGGAATCCGCCTGGGTATCTGTCAATAGCTGAGTGGATGCAAACAACGTGGTCTTTTACATGGCCACAAAGACTAATGAAATCATGTCATTTCCAGGAAATGGATGGGTCATCATGTTAAGTGAGTTAAGCCAGACTCTGAGAGACAGATACTGTGTGTTTTCCCTCATGCAGGCAATCAAGGTTTTAAAACAAGCAAGATATGGCTGTTTGGGGGGTAAAAAGGGGGGCCATCATGAGAGAGAAGAAGAACTTGAGATAGAAATGTGGGGGTGGTGGTTAGTAAATGTGATCAAAGTACAATACACACATGCATGAAAATGCCACTAGGAGACTCGTTTTGTTTAAAGAGTGCATACCCAAAAGAACAACTAAGTCCTTTCTTTATACATGGCTGTATCCTCACGGGTGGCCTCGTATTTATAAAGTACATGGACCGAGGCTCCCTACCGACTCTTGTCTGCGTAGGAGAATTTGTGTGCAGAGTTGGTGGCCACATGCAATGAAAACACGCTTGATTAAGTGTCTTCATGGATGTGCTCAACCAACTGCACGTACATCTGAACTCAGAACCTTGGATGGGAAGTAGCTTACCGTCTCGAGTGGAATAATATGGACAGAGAAGTCACAGGAGACCCCCATCCCGCCCCAGGAGCCCTCTATGTGCAGAAGAGGCTTTCTGCTTGGTTTCTCCTGGAAGATGCTCTTTGTTTTGCACAGTTCTTTGGTTGGTTCTGGAAGGATGTCTAATGCTCATTCACCGCAGAAAGCAGGGCTTCTTAAACTTCTTTCTGTACTTCAATTTTTAACTAATGGTTCAAAGATGTGTGTAGTTAACTTTACACCACTGTTTATCACTATGCTGCTTCAGCAGAAAACCTAGTAAGGAACATTAATTATCAAATGTGCCAGTTTTGTGACCATTAAGTACCTCATTAGATTCTGTTTTGGAAACTGCATTTATGAGCATCTTTATAGAAAAGAGCATAGCATGATTGGCACTGCTTAACCAGAGCACAGTCTAAAGCAGAATCACTGATTTAATATGCCTCCTTTTTATTGTCATACAGCAAAATGACAAAATGATAATTTCTCATTGGAGGCATAACTTTAAAGAACTTCCAAGCTCAGCTTGCAAGCCTGCATGTGGTTTAAGGGGACAAACAACAATCTTCATGAAAACCTCAGTTTGTAGGCTGGGTGCTTGGGTGTCTCTTGAAGATCAGCCTGCAATTTCTGTTTTGTCTTTAAGCTTCTTGTTGGAATGGAGAGGCTTGTCTACACCTATCATCATCCCCCATCACTGTGCCTGCTGGAATGTGGGCAACGCTGGTCTCTGTTGACAGGTTTTCTATCATATCTTCCTTATAGGCCTTGATTTCTTAGTTGTTAGCATGAAAATCTGATCGGCTTCAACTGTGAAAGAACTAGAAAAGAAAAAAAGTTAAAACTGTTTAAAATATATGGTACAGCCCGAGCTTTTCTCCATTAGAAAGACTATAACTGCAAAAAAGATTAAATACAAATTTGTTTTGCTTTTAAACCTCCTTAAGAAGCACCTATCCCATCTGACCGTATAAATTCCAATGGAACACGATGACATGCAATTACTAATCTCCGTGTACACAGCTATGCCTTGGGGACCTGGCGGTTCATATTTTACTATTCTGTAATCAAATACAAAACTAATGAGCAAAAATATGCTTCCCCCAATAAATTCTCAGCACCTGGACAAGTGTCTGACAGGGAAATGGAGGATGCACACAGAAAATTCATTCTATGAAGCTATTAAAGTGTTATACTTGCCAACAAGTGTTCATTAAACAAGAATGAAGGATCTTTACACCAGTTCCCTACCAAAGGCTTTTTAATATTTTAATGGAGAGTAAAGACTATTTATCTGAACTCTGATCAGTTAATGTTCAGATCTGTTATGGAGAAACAAGGAGTCCTTTATAATAGTTTCATAAAAATCCACTTTGCAATGCTTCAAATAAAGACACAGGACTGTGAAAGATTATGCTGCACATAAACAAAATCAGTACCATTTTGAGATTATATGGTTATCCCTGGAACTCCTTAGTACATTAGAATCATGCTGTATTTTTATTTAAAAAGTGGTTAACAAAATCCAATATACAAATGGAAAATGGGATTAGAGATGGCATCCCAGCCATGTGACTTCATCCAGACTCCAAAAAGCAACCAGCACACTTAATGAAGCAGAGAAGGAGAACAGAAGGCTCATCTGGAATCTAGGACTTGGAATGGAGGAGGGAAAAACAGAGGACAGGATAAGAGTAGGGGAGATGACAGAGGGAAGGAGAAGGGAGGAAGAAGGGGGCAGAAGAGGGGAGTGAAGGACAGAGGAGGAGGAGGGAGGGGGAGGGAATGGAGGAGAGAGCACAATGTTAATGTAGCCATGAGAACTGCTTTTCAAACCAGAATTCAGACAGCTATATTTCTGCTTTGGAGTCAAAGGATTTGAATGCATACAAAAGTGCTGCAAAATTAAAACGATATAACCGAAGTTATAATGTAGTGTCCTGGAACAACATTTTGATGCCAGTATGGCAATCATATTCATTTTCATCACTTAATTCCACTGTACATGCTTATATTTGTGCTTATATGGAAATATGCAGATGCATGGATAAGCCTGGTGACATGTATTTTAACAATTGGTTCCCTCTTGGTGGTACTTTTTGGGAAAGTTATATAATGTAGGAGGCCCTCCACTGAAGAAAGTATATCACGGGGTTTGGATTTGAGGTTTGATATCCTGGTCCCACTTCCTGTACCCTCTTTCTCTATTTCCTGTGTGTGGATGAGATGTGATTAACCAGTTTTGTGCTCTTGCCTCCAGGCCTTTCCTGCCCATTGCTATGTCTTTCCTACCATGATGGACCATAATCCCCCTAGAACTGTAATCCAAAATAAATATTTCTCCTCTACCCTCATGGTATTTTGCCATAGGAACAGAAAAGTAATAAATGTGTGTGTGTTTATGCAAGACATATAGCACACGTTAACATAGGAATACAGTAGCAGACAAACAGTACAGAGGCATGGATCTTGACAAAGGGTTTCGGGTACATCGGTGGCTTTCAAGACTTCACACCCTGTATTAATAAGTTTAGGCTGTGCTGCCCTGAATGTAACCAAGTCAATAAACAAAGCAGGCAACATGTCTGGTCTCATGTAACTTTTTCAAAAGAATATATTAAAGATATTTTTTTTTCTTTCTGGCCTTCCTTCTTTTCAAAATGCTCCATGAAGCCCAAGCTTCTTAGAAAGTTGCCAAATGCCAGAAACTGTCTTCCTATGTAACCTTCCACATAAGCAGGGGGGGCATTGCCAGGGATTCCCAGCTCCTGGGTGATACAAGAACACTTTGGGTTATACCACCCATAGTTCTTGGAAAAGTCAGATATTTATAGGCAGATATTCCAGCAACAAATTAAGGACACAAGGACCATGAAATAGCACAGCTCATCATCAATTCATATTCTTTGAATCTGATTTTCCAGTGGTTGGAAGCCCTAAAGAAGAGTGCCTGCTTTAGGGGACATGAGTTGTAGAAAAGGCCACTGTTGGCAGCTCGTTCCCTATGGAACTTGCACACGGTATTTAACCTGTGGTTTTATTGCTTAGGTAACTAAGATTAAAATACACGCCTAGAAAAGAGCAGGGGAAATAATGAGGATGCTTAGGATATTGTGCTCCACTCAGACAGATTACAAAAATTATGGTGAAAAACCTCACAGTATTCTTGTAAACTGTCCCCTTGTCCCATGGTTTCCTCAGAAGGAGCACGTGAAGCTAGACAGCTTCGAATCTGCCTTGGTCTGTCACAGTCTGCTTGCTCTCTATGTCTGCTGGGGTTGTGTGGACTATAGGGATCCACGTTTGCTAAATATGGGAACAAGATCATAGTTATTGTCTACTTTCATTTGTTTGATGTCTTAGAAATGAGTTTAACATGGATTCTAAGGCACCCTGGAAGATCTTTCCCTTGGAACTTTAAGCTTACACTAAAGGTTTGCGGTAACTTCATACACCATCCATCCTGAACATGGCTATCCTGTCTTTGGTCCCAGAGGAGAATAGAGAGTTCAAGGAGTTCTTGTTCTTTTTTGTATATGTATGTATGAATGTATGTATTTGGAAAGAGAGAAGGAGCAGGATTTGGATTAATGAACTTGACATTCGGCCCAAATGATCTACATAGGTCCTAGGGAAAGCAATATTTATAGACCTTGGCTTTAGTTTCTAAGGAGAATTTGTAACTGAATTAGGAGAGCTGCCAAGGTCTTTGTTCACAAAGTCATCCAGCTGTTATCAGGGAGGTACAGTGAGGCCCTAGATTCCACATCTGCACCAAAACCTTTCTGGAGCTAACAGACTCCCTTATAACCTATAGGCAAGTTGCTTTCCCCATGAAAACCCAGCAGGAGGGCCAGTGCTATGTCCATGATAAACAGAAAACACTGATGTTTCTCCTTGTGACACAAGAGGGTTCTGTACTTTATACAAGCTGGTAAAACAACGGCTAATGATTTAGAAAACCCCACTAGCAAGAAAGTTCTGGTTAATATGGGAGAAGGTGGGCAAAAGGTATTGTGTGTGTGTGAGTACGTGTGAATGTGTGTATGTGTGTTTATACGTGTGTATGTGAGTGTGTGTATGTGTGTGCATATGTGTGTATGTGTTTATGTGGTGTGTGTGTCTGTGGTGTGTGTGTGTGGTGGGTGTGTGTATGTGTGTGTGTGTGTGTGTGTGTGTGTGTGTGTGGTGTGTGTGTGTGGGGTGTGTCTGTGGTGTGTGTGTGGTGGTGGATGTGTGTGAGTGTGTGTGTTTGTGTGTGTATATGTGTGTGTATGTGTGTGTATGTGTGTGTGTATGTGTGTGTATGTGGTGTGTATGTCTGTGGTGTGTGTGTCTGTGGTGTGTGTGTGGTGGATGTGTGTATGTGAGTGTGTGTGGATGTGTGTGGGGGTGGGGGTAAGCATATAGAAATATCTTGTGGAATGATAAAAGCTGAGTTCAGTTTTGTGTATTTAGTTTGTCTATCCGACACTAGGAGTGGCCTGTGGTTTGCTCGGTGCCTCTCACTGTTCTAAGTGCTATCGAATATTACCTTGCTGAACTTTCTCGGGTCATACAGTGCCACGGATCTGTTTTTTTTTTTTTTCCCCGAAACCTGGAGTAGAGATAATGCCGTCTCTGTACATTAGCATGTCTTTCCTTATAAGGAAACGTTTGACTGCACTAGATGAAACTCATAAAAGCTAATGAACAGTCCTCCTTAATACACATTTCTTCTTTCCTGTTTGGACTTGAAGTGACAACATTACAGAAACACCCTGCAGGTTTTTTATCTAAATAGCATCCTATAAAACAATGTCCTCTTGTCAGTCACCACTAATTCAGCACAAAGCTATAAATCTGTCCAAAGGCCAGCACAGTGCTTAACTTGGCACATCACTAATAAAATTAGGAATGCAGGTTTATTACATGAACCTTAAGTAGGTTTGGCGAAGATATTAAGATTTTTGCTTATGGCAACCGTGGCTAATGTGGATTGGTATTTTCATTACAACACACCCCACAGCACTTATAAGTAGCAGCTCAGGTTTCCAAATTAGACAATAAGCTCCCACCCCCCAATACCCACTCTTCGGTGCTGCAGCTGGAGCCCCCCCCACCTCCCGTCTCAAAAGCCTCATGCACTTTAGAGTACTCAAGGATAGGAAAGACTTTCAATAATGCTAATTCGGCTGAATAAAATTAGAGCAAATTAATTAATACTTCTATTAACGTAACCTGATTTCACTTTGTTCGAGAACAGAAGCACTTATAGGCTTTTAACATGCGCTCAGAAATATCATTTCAGCCCGGGGCAATTTTGAGAAGTGATTTATACGCAGTTGCAAATACCTCTGAAATGGTAAGATTGGAGAAGGCTGAATGCAGATGAACCAAGTTGTCCTGCAGTCTTCGGTTATCTTATTTTTACTATTTTTTAATTATGGAAGAATAATAAATACGTTCTCTCGCCTGAGTCAACACTTAACACAATGGCTTATATTTGCATAGTGACTTTGCTTACAAAATGGCCTCAGCTGCCTTCTGGCGTCTGCTCTCAATATGATGATGGCGGTGCAGACAGGTATTGTTACCTACATTTTGCACAGACCTGAGTTGAGACCGGCTCTCAGTTTCTTCCTTGTATCCAGCCCTTCACCCTTGGGATCACTTAGACTCCCACAAAATGTTGCTGCAGCCCTTTGCTCCTCCCACCACCCAGCAAGGGACACAGATAAGTGCGCGTGTGTTCACCTTCATCCCTTTAGTCCCACTGCTTCTATTGTCCTGACCCATCCAAGGAGTCTTTGTCTCTTCCCTTCTCAGTGACACAGACCCTGCAAGACTTCCTTTCCTTCCTTCCCGTGCTTGTTGAGGATGCCCACATTGACACCCTGTACTAAAGTAGCTCTGTTATCAGGGGACGCTGCCCAGCAGAGAGGAAGTGGGGAGCTCTCTTTAGCATACTGCAATCCCCCCCCCAAAAGGAGATGGGCAAAGTCACTAAAGTTCACTTCATGAAAAATACAACACACCACAGAGAGCAAGTATGATTGATGCCCGCAGAGCAAACTGTTTATCAGACAAACACATTTTGCAAACTTTGACATAAATTGTTAAGTTGCCTTATCGCCCAGACAATGCGACACTAGAGCGTCTTTGTAGGAACTTCCCCCAAACTCTTTAATGTCCTCTAAAAAGCTTTATCTTATCGTGATCTGATATGCTACCACAATAAATCATTTACAAATAGCCTTAAAAAAAGAGAGAGAGAAAGAAAGAAAACTGGCATTAGAAATATGGATTCATTTTCCGAACATGAGAGAGCTTCAGCACCGGGCTGGCTATTGTGCCGTGGTGAAGGCATGACAAAGCACTCAATATGCCTGGTGCTAAAAGATTCAACAGGACAGAGCTGCAGCCTCTTCGGATCTAATTGGAGGCTAATTACACATTTGGTAAATCACGCAGGCACTTTCATTTTCTTTTTTTCCCCTGTTTTCTGACTTTTATCACTTGCAGTGGGGGTGGGAGCTGGAAGGGAAGTTATATTGTTCAATTTCTGTCCCGTCTGATGTTTGAAAACGCAAATGGTATCTGGAGGTGGTGGTGTACAACCACCAATCGGCACGCTGGTGCGTAGATCGCTCTGCTTTCTGTAATCCAATTTGATTCCATTAACTCTGTGATATTAACATTTATTGAACACCTACTATGAGCCAGACCGTGTGCTGCCTTTTTCACCTCTAAAATAACAGAATTAGCCCACGTCCTTTGTAGATGCTTCTAATCTCAGTGTGGCGATTGATGGTTTTATGATGCTGAATCTTCTCCATTTTCTCTTTTGCATACATTTCCCATTCTGTTTCTCTCAGCTGTCTATGCCGGAAGAATACCCATGGGATCTCCTGCCCTCTGATTCTTTTCCTGTTTAGCCAATGGAGAGCATCAGGAAAGATGTCAAAATATTCATTCTTCAGACTCACTCACTGAATTGCCGGTTTGACTTGGTCCGGCCATGTAAGTTGATAGGCAGTTGAGTTTTCAAGGTGGCCTGTCTGTGTAACTCTCCTTCAGGGTCTGAACATGCCCTCTCCTGCCTACACGGCTATCGTAAAGCACCATCATTACCAGTGCAGAACACTGCATGCCGATCATGGCTTCCTTCCATCTGCACACCACTTCTTAAGGAGTTCTCTGTAAATTACCTTCAAGTTTCTGAAACTTTTAAAAACTTTTAATATAATTTTAGTAATTCTCTAAGAATTTCATGCATGCATGTAGAATATTTTGAGCATATTCAGCCCCTCTCCTCCCTTTAACTGCTTCCAGAGTCAAACCCCTTGCCCCTAATTTTGGTTCTTCATTTTATTTTTTTTAAGTCCACCAATGCCAATTCCTGCTGCTCATATATTCATAGCTTTACAGCCATCCACTGGAGCATGATCTACATACCAGAAGTCATGTTCTTTGCTGTGGGACAATGGTCTTGTACTTTGTAAAGATCTGTCACTTGTATTGGTTTAATAAAACGCTGATTGGCCAGTAGCCAGGCAGAAAGGATAAGGTGGGGCAATCAGAACAGGAGATTTCTGAGAAGAGGAAAGGTTCAATCTGTAGTCATAACCCAGACACAGAGGAAGCAAGATGAGGATGCTTCACGGATAAAGGTACCAAGCCATGTATGTGGCTGACATAGACAAAAATTATGGGTTAAGATTACAATATAAGAGTTAATAAGAAGCCTGAGCCAATAGGCCAACCAGTTTATACTTAATGTAGACCTTGTGTGTTTCTTTGGGATTAAATAACTGTGGGTTGGTTGAGACAGAAACCCATGACAACAATTTTCCCCACCCCTAAAAACGTCAAGTGGCAATAGTCCTCAACTAGAGGTGGGAGTTCATGAAACCCCTCCCCTCCGTGATGGGGTGTTCACTGGCTTGATTTTGTGAAAACAAGCAAATGTTTTAATTCTTAAGTGTTGTCTGTTGCCTTCTAGAACTCACTTGTAAACCATATGAGTAAATATCAATCAACTGAAAATGTTTTAAATCTTGAGAAGAAGTCAATGTGAAATATAAATGTACAGGAAAATTGTACATTTTATATTATCTTCATCCATCCTTATATCCTTATATTAGCTTGACCACTTTCCTTTCCAGAGAAAAGACAGTCTAATGTTTAATCTGTTTCTTCTGTCTTGTGATAATCCCACACAATGTGAAATTGAACCTTTTAATAGATTTCTAAACACAGTGCTACTAATTGACGCTCCATGTTAAATAGCCATGCCCTTGAGCTTACTCATCTTAGATCTTTATGATTGTTAACCACTAACTTCCCCCTTTTTTTTCTTTCAAAAAACTCCTGTCAACCATCATTCTAGTATTTACTTCTGTGCATTTAGCTTATTTTAGAAACACCTTGCTTAGATGATGTCAGGAATGTTGTTCTTTGGTGGTTAGCTTATTTCACTAAGCATCATGTCCTGAAAGTTCATCCACATTGAACACTAGAAAACTTCCTTCTTTGTAAAGGCTGAGTAATGTTCTGTACTATGAAAAGTCATACACTATATGCTAACTTTTAGTCTGTAATGGACTGTATAATGATGTGTTTCTTTTTTTTTTTTTGAGCTCAAAGAAGACATCTTTATTTTTGCTCTGATCTTTAATTTAGGAAATGATATAAAGGAAGAACTGTAACAAAATCCAGCTGGTAGAAACCACCTCAGTCATTTCTGTGGCCTTATTTTCTCCAATCTGATGACTGTAACAGAATCTCAGGTTTCTTCTCACATGCATCCAAATATAGTTACATAAATGTCCAGTGGCTAAAAATTAACTCTGCCTGCATTCTGATAAAGTAGAAATAATATATGATCTTTCTCTTCTTTTTTTATAAATTTTTATTGCTTTATAAATAATACCATTCAAAATTTCCACTTCCTCCTCTCCTCCCATTTCTCTCCCACTCCCCCAGTCAGCCTCCTCCCTCCCCCTCCAGTCCTAAGAGAGGGCAGGGAACCTGCCCTGTGGGAAGTCTAAGGCCCTCCCACCTCCATCCAGGTGTGCATCCAAACAGACTAGGATCCCCAAAAGCCAGTACATGCAGTAGAAACAAATCCAAGTGCCATTATCATTGGCTTCTTAGTCAGCCCCCTTTGTCAGCCACATTCAGAGAGTCTGGTTTGATCACATGCTCATTCAATCCCAGTCCAGCTGGCTTTGGTGAGCTCCCATTAGATCAGGTACATGTCTCAGTGGGTGGACCAACCTCTCGCAGTCCTGACTTCCTTGCTCATCTTCTCCCTCCTTCTGCTCTTAAACTGGACCTTGGGAGCTCAGTCCAGTACTCCCATGTGGGTCTCTGTCTCTATCTCCATCCATTGCCGGATGATGGTTCTATGGTGATATTCGAGATATTCATCAGGGACTATGGGACAAGGCCAGTTCAGGAACCCTCTCCTTTACTGCCCAAGGACCTAGCTGGGGACATCCCCATGGATACCTGGGATCCCCTCTAAAGCCAAGTGTCTTGCCAACCCTAAAATGGCTTCCTTAATTAAGATGTCTTCTTCCCTGCTCCCATATCTGCCCTTCCTCCATCTCAACCATCCCACTCCCCCAAGTTCTCCCCAATCCTTCCCTTCTTTCTCCCCATCTCCTTTTCTTCCCACCCCACCCCCACTCCACCACCATGCTCCCAACTTTTGCCCGGCAATCTTGTCTGCTTCCAATTTTTAGGAGGACCTATATATGTTTTTCTTTGGGTTCACCTTATTATTTAGCTTCTCTAGGATTGTGGACTATAGGCTCAATGTCCTTTGTTTATGGTTAGAGTCCACTAATGAGTGAGTACATACCATACTCATCTTTTTGGGTCTGGGTTATCTCACTCAGGATAGTGTTTTCTATTTCCATCCACTTGCATGCAAAATTCAAGATGTCATTGTTTTTTTACCGCTGAGTGG